>JAQIUQ010005125.1:0-346958 GCA_030378365.1 Hybognathus amarus
GGTTACGTATTGCTGAATACGGCGAGTTTGAGATCCATTGGACATTAGCCTAGCTCTAGTGATGACATCATCAATCATAATCATATACTTATTTCCAAGTGTGTAGCTGATGTAGGGCTGCATGATTTGCGCCAAAATAAAAATCATGATTATTTTTATCAATATTGAGATCACCGCGTTCGCACTCAGACACACTCGGTCTCTCACATGCACTTTTCATTGCTCGCACGCACTTTCACTCCGTATCGCTCGCGCGCACTTTCACTCCGTATCGCTCGCGCGCACTTTCACTTCGTAACGCTTTTCACTTCGTATCGCGAGCATTTTCAATTCATTCCTATGGAAGTCGAGCTTCACGCCGCGCATTGCATTATGGGATTGACTGCGGACCGGAGAAAGCGTTGAGAGCATAGACAGTAAAAGGAAGCGTCGAAAGGTTGGCCAGTTCTTGACTTTATGCAAATATCAAGCGAAAAACGCGGTTGGCAGCCAATTGATGTGCGGTTTGGGATGTGACGTCTGTTTTGAGATTTTTAAAATATGCAAATTGTGCCGGAGTTTATGCTGGATTTAGTGCGTAAATAATTTTGTTTACAAATTAGACGCTTTGCAGTTGTTATATGTTAAATAATTAATTTTGGATGTGTTCATTGTGATTATACTGGCTGGGTTTTTAAAAGTTTATAAAATTGACAGGATATCTTTGCTTGGGGCATTTATGTAAACAAAGCTTGTCTATATTCCGAATGTAATCGCGTGCATCTCTGATGATTATACTGTGTGTATATGTTGAAAAAAAAAACAGATTAAACACACTCGCAACAGACACACCCCAAAGCGGAGACGTCATGAGCGTTGCCAGCGGCACTGAGCGGAGTTTTGCCGCTGTAGTGGACACGCACCGTCAGTATCTCTCGTGCACTTTCACTCTCGTGTTGCTCGCCTGCGCAGACACACTCCGTATCTCACGCACACTTTCACTCCGTATTGCCGGGCAGACACACTCGGTCTCTGACGCGCATTTTCACTCTCGTATCGCTCGCGCGCAAACACACTCCGTATCTCTCGTGCACTTTCACTCCGGATCGCTCGCAATCAGACACGCTCGGTATCTCGCGGACTTTCGAGCGCGCTCTTCCGTCTCTTTGGTGTACTGTCGCTCGCGCACTGGGACTCATGGAGGCACGTGATCAGACAGTGGTTTACGGAGCGCTAGATTGGCTTTGCAAAAAAAAAAAAAAAAAAAACTTTGAAACGAAGCGTTCTGTGAACGGAACAACACATTTTAAATATCTCTCGGTCACACGAATTTGATCTGGGAAGCCAAAATCGTGATCGTGATTAAAATTTGATTAATCATGCAGCCCTAAGCTGATGTATTTTGAGTGCAAACATCTCACAAGCTATAAATCAAAATCCCACACCTGTTCAGCTCACTTACACCTCTTGAATGAGCCTTCAGGGAAGTGTTGATGCTGTGGTTCTGAACTGAACAGAAACTGAAGGTGCTCTGAGCATCTGCCCGCTCGCACCATTGAGGAGTTGAGGATTAGCTCCCCATCTGCACTAATGGAGATTAATGCATCTGTTTCTGTCTCACTCTGAATTATGAGGTCAACTTGATCCTCTCACCGCACGGTCTGAGTCATCACGAGCCAAAAGGCAAAACTGACCTAGGAACTGCACTTTCGGGCGAAGAATAAGCCATAATTTTCATTAGCATTCATCCTCAAGGAGATTACAGTGCTGAGCAGTAAATAAATGATGTAATGGTGCTCAGAAGGGCTAGAAATGTTTTAGATATCCAGGTCATGACCTCAGATTAATGTCAGCTTTGATAGCTTCAAAGAATCATCAGTACATTTATCTAAGCCTGCCATCAAGCAAAAGAGACCCTTCATTCATGGATTGCTTCTTCTAGACCAAATGGCACAAAGTGTCCACTGTCTGAAAACCCTGCATGCAATGCACATAATTGGCCTTGAACCTTGCAACAAAGGCTTTGATGAAGTCACTTGTGAAACCTTTGACTTCCTGATTGAGGCTCTTCAATGGTTCTGCCTGCCTGAAAACAATGATTAAATTTGGCATCCATTGCACGCAGATGCTCGGTCTCACACATACACTCATGTACACACTCGCACACACTCACTCGTTTTGTTTGGGATCACTGTGCAGGCCTTTCAACTGAGTTAAGAGGAGTAACAGACTTTTTTCTGGAGTGTTGAGTGGTGACGGCTTGGTTTTAGGGTTTATTGGTTCTGGGCCATAAGGTCTCCTGTTCACCTCCTCTCAACACCCCTCTGTGCTTGCAAATGAACTGTGGTTTCCTGTGGGGATCTGTTTCGTGTGCACAGAGGCACCTAAGGATTATAAAACACATAAATTATTTGGTTTGAGTTACAGACGAGGAGAGCCATAATGAATTAGATGCATTTAGGTGCACTGCAAACCGTCTCATTGTTTTATGTTGTATATACTTTATAAAATGTATTTACAATTAAACTATTCATTTGTTATTAATTCTTTTTAATAATTTATTGTTTTACTGTACTATATTGTAACTCATATATAACATGAACATTTTAAAAACAGATATGGTTATTTAATTTGTATTATTTGTATTATAATTTTTTACATTTATTTATTATTTTTATTATTAATCATATGGAGCCCTAAAGAGGCATGGTGATGGAAAACAAATATGACATCAGAGGAACAATTATGTCAATGCAAATTCAGTCCTCTCGCAAATCTGTTGCTCCACTGAGAAACTTTGCATTCACTTGCAAAACTTTTTCTTTTTAAATGCAAACTTTTCTGGAGATTGCATATGTTTTAATCAAATGCAAAATTTTATGCAAAAGCATTAAAAAAACAAAAAATCCACCTCCATGTACCATTTACGGGCACCGTAAAATCTCAATATTATTGTTTTTGATCATATTTTCATATTTTGTACAAAATTATTCTAAAAATCAGTGTCAGTAAACAACATGGTCATTGTGACCGCATGCCACTTAAAAGGTCAACGTTTTAATGAACAATAATTTTGTAATAATTCTTGAAATGTTCAATAATTTTATAGTCAGCACAGGAAAATAAAATAATATTTTTGCAATTGTTTTAAGAGGATGGCTATGAAATAACAGAATGTCAACCCAGAGCTCTGTTGTTCCATAAATACCTTTTTTTCTCTGCATGGTGTGACATGATGCAGAGCGCTGGGTCATTTTATTCGGTCCTCTCAGCTTGTGAAGGTCACTTGTTTTTTATTGCTTTGAATAAAAAGAGCACATTTTTTTGGACTTATGCCAGCTCCTTAACCATAAATGTGTTTTCCTCATGTGTAACTTTATCCAGAGTTAGATTTTTGAGTGAGAAGTAGTCAGTGAAATGTTTGACAGCAAAGATTAAAGTGTCGCACTCGTGGACATTTATATAGGCTAAAGGCTTCAGAATTACTTGCTCAAGAAAACCTGGAGGAAAATAGTTTGGAGACCGAGTCTGTTTGACAGGGTTGTGAATTATAAACTACCTTTTTTTTTTTCTTTTTTTTTTCTTCAATCTGTGGAATGGAGGTTGACTGGTGTCTGTCGGCTGGGCTCCAGGTGCATGAGCCACTGCTCTGTGTATATATTAACCTTCTGTCGGCCCCCGGCCCTTCACTGTCCCCTCCTGACAAAGATCAGTACTTACTAAACAGTTTATAGAATTGTAGGACCTTTTTTTATTTTTCTGGTTTTCTTTTTAAGTATTATTTTTCCTTGTCTTTTCTTTTTGATTAAAAAAAAAAAAACTTTTGCTGATAATTTACTCACCCCATGTCATTCGAGATATCATGTTTCTTCTTCAGTCGAAAATAAATTAAGGTTTTTGATAAACATTCCAGGATTTTTCTCCATATAATGGACTTCAATGGGAACCAAACGGTTCAAGGTCCAAAGGACAGTTTCAGTGCAAACTGCAAACTGTTCAAAGGGCTTTAAATGATTCCAGACGATGAATAAGAGTCTTATCAAGCGCAAAAAAAATAAATAAATAACATTATCATAAAAATGAACGAATCTTTTGAGTCATTTGGTTCATTCAACGAACGAAATGACCGAATTGACTAAAAAGATTTGTTCATTTTGATGAACCAAGTTCGAACAGGAGAGTCACTAAGTTTTATAAGTTCAAATGCTCGCCTTGCTCTGTTCTGTGCATTTGTGACTCTCCTGTTCGAACTTGTTAATCAAAATGAACAAATCTTTTTCTGAGTCAATTCGTTCATTTCGTTCGTTGAATGAACCAAATGACTCTGAAAAAGATTTGTTCATTTTGATTATAATGTTTTTTATTTTTTAAAAGACCAAGACCCTTATCCATCGTCTGGAATCATTTAAAGCCCTTTCAACAGTTTGCAGTTTGCACTGAAACTCTCATTTGGACCTTGAACCGTTTGGTTCCCATTGAAGTCCATTATATGGAGAAAAATCCTGTAATGTTTTCATCAAAAACCTTGATTTCTTTTTAACTAAAGAAAGAAAGACATGGACATCTTGGATGACATGGGGGTGAGTAAATTATCAGCAATTTTTTTTTTTTTTTAAGTGAACTACTCCTTTAACACTGGCAGGGAAAAGAGTTCATCAAACTGTAAATCATGTGATTTATTAGCAGTTCAAGCGACTGGCAATATATTCTAAAATTTAGACTATTTAGGGTGGAACTTTTGAAATGTGTTCGATCCAAGGACGGTGTTTTTCTGAAGAGTTTTTGCTAGTGGATGGTGGAAAAGTTGTTGGCAATGCTTACCATTTCAAACATCCCAAACATTCACTGAAAGTCTCACCCACGGAAATCAACGCCAATTCTCTTGATATTCTTCACACACACATCAGTTAACTGTGAGAGAAAATTGATAGACTTTTGATCCACAAAAGTCTTTATTACTTTGTTCATCCATCACCCATGAGGCAGATAATCAAATGTTTGCTGAAGGTGAATTTGAAGACAAAGTGAATTTTATTGTTGTGATTGAGTTCCTAACATTGTTTCCTTCCCTTCGAACTCAAAAAGCTCAAGTTTACCCATTACAGCTCTTACGAGTCACATCTGATTTATATCGTGAAACTTTTCAGTCTTTGTTCCATTGTTGGTCTTTATATGTTCAGTAACTATCTTGAGAACCTCTGAACTAGTTCCACCAGCAAATCCCCAGACATTTCCACAGCCATTATTAGAAGAAGACCTGTAAGCAGTTAGCCCATCAACCCCCTCCCCCAACCAATTTAATAGAGAAATAGAAAATCATATCTGGATATAGAGCAGGCAGCACCACTTAGTGCTTGTGTTCCATTTCACGCTTCAACTTTCCCATTCAAATTTAATTGCAGAAGCCCAGCACCTGCAGAAACCAGAGACAATCAATTAGAGCCGCAGCACTGGGAGAAGAAAAATCTCGGCTTCGTATCTTAACCGCTTCCTTTGCATTACAGCTGTGGCTTAAGAAACACAGATGTCTAGGATTTCTTCATTAGCTGGATTATTGGATTACGTTCAGCTTTGATATTAAGGAGGTTGTTGCAGTCGTGGCCACACAATTAACTTTGCTATGTGCAAGAAAAGTACGCAATGTTTAGTGCAGGTTCATCTGAAACTCACAATCACTCTCATATCTTCAATAAAACACCCGAACTTATGTATTTCAAGAAGATAAACTGATGCAGCACTGTTTGAGAGATCGAAGATCTTATAGAAATGAGACCGGTCAAACTAGATAATCAATGTGGAATTGAGTTTCTCACAGCTTTGGGTATGAGATCACTACACTCTCGAGTCATGATGTCATAACCCAAAGAAAGGCTGCTGGGAATTGAGTCTGGGCCATGAGTGTTTGATTTCAGGATGTAGAGCATTTGTCTGGGAATCCCCTGATCCTGTGCTGTTTTTAGCTTTTATTGAACTTTTAAAAATGCACATGGATCCATGCGTTTTCTTTTTTCTATTATAACCCACTCTATTTAATGTAGCTTTTGGGTGGGTCTGTGAGAAAGCATGAGGGAACACAAATTTTGTTACACGCCGGCTAAGTTTCTTTGTGGTCGTTTGAACAGAAAACATTTTTTTTTTTAGAGCAGGCCCATTCCTCATGCATTACTTTCTCACTTGCCTACTTTGGCTTTTTCCATTGCAAAAATAGGAAAGCAGGTATATTTGATGAGTTAATGTAACGAAGGACATCATGTATTTTTGTGTTCTTATTTTTTCTGTATTTAATATGCATCTAGATTATTAAATTAGCAGTGTGAACTTTAAAAGCTTTTTAATTTAATTGCTTGCATTTTAAATGCGAAGGTTTTCAGTAATGTAAACAACATGATACGATTCTGCAAAAAGCTTTTTTTTTCTCTTCTTGTCAATATTTTTGATTGATTTTTATGAAAGAGTGGTGTGTGTCTGTTTAGTGCATACTAAAAAGACATGCCACTGTCTCTTATGTGATTCATAAAATGTTTTATGCATGTCTCCAAGTCAATTCTATAACTTATAAATTGCAACTAATGAAGTACACCACTGTTCAAAAGTTTGGGATCTGTAAGATGTTGGAAACTCAACAAGGCTGCATTTATTTAATCAAAATACAGTAAAAACAATATTGCAATTTTGTGAACAATTAAAAATAATTTGGTTTTAAATATAATTGTATTCCTGTTTTGGCAATATTCTTTTTCTTCTCTTTTGAACATGCTGAGATTTTGTTTTTATTTTGTCAAAAGATGTTCTGTTGCTAATAATCATGTTCTTTCGTAATGCATGATCGGAAATCATTCTAATATGTTGATTTTTGCTCAAGAAACTTTTCTTATTATCAGAGTTGAATACTCAAACTGAAAGCAGTTTTTCTGCTTAATGATTTTAAGGACACCATGTTACTTTTGTTAATTTTTTTTCTTAATTTTATTTTCTTAATTTATTTTTGATAAATAGCAATTTATACAAGTTAATGCATCCTTGCTGAGTAAAGGTATTAAAACCCATTATGAATGGTTGAATATGTCATTATAAATCCATCAAAGTATTTCTGAATGCACTCACAGTGATATTCACTCTCGTAGGTGACGGGTACTATGGGAGGCATGCAGAGCGGCCTGAAATGAGCACTTGTCTCGTCTGGGCGAGATCTTTGCCGCACGGGGAGACTTTGTGCAGACGCTACAGTTCATGCAACAGATGTCAGATAACATCATTAAGCAACTACTGGGGCTTCCAGACTGGGAAAAGGCAAAAGTAGACCTGACCGCCATAGCCAATCAGACTGCATACGTGGAGTATTACAGGTAATGATGAGAGCGGTCACCTTGAATTGTACCATAAACTACCTCTCCTGCATTTTCTCCATTTTCTGCAGAATGCAGGTCTATTTTCCACTCTTGTTTTGTAGCAGGAAAAATCATTCTGAAGTATTTCATCCTTGATATTCTGCTAAGTGTGGTTGAGTGAAGCGCCATTAGTCCATCAGCTGCTAATGCGTGACTACATGTGTGTACAGTCTGTTTTTAGAGTTGCATTTAAAGTCATTTCCTCACATGTTATTTACTGCTGGCCATTCATCCGATTCATATTTCTGTCATCATTACACATTGCAGATGGCAGGTTGAAAAGTGATGTCACAATTCTTTAGTGTAGGTTGCCAGAAAAGTTCATCTTTAATGGGAGGCATATTAATATAGCTGACATGTGATAATGTGCATGTGCGTCTAAGAGTAGCTTATATGGAGAGACACGGTCATCTATTCAGCTCTGACAACGTTTCAGCATATGAAATATTTATACCTATAGAAGTTGTTCATCTATTATGAATTATTTTAAGAGACGAAGAGCTCTCTGGAGTGGCCTCGCCAGCACACGCACCAACAAGATGATTTTATCACTCAAGATGAGATTGCTTTCGTAGCTCAGGAGAGTCTCATGTTTTACTGAAGTATAAGTCAAGTCACGCATATTTATATAGCGCTTTTCACAATATAGATTGCATCAAAGCAGCTTCACAGTATCAATCAAAACATAATAACAATGTTCGTTTCTTAGTGAAAAAACATCAACGTTTAGTTTAGTCAGTATACACTCTTAGAAGAAAAGGTTCTATTTAGAACCTTAAAAGGTACTAAAGCGCTACGTATTTGGAACCCTGAAAATGCAATGCATAAATGATCACAAAATTCAAGATATGGGGATTAAAAAAAATTTGATTAATCAATATCACATTTCAGTTATTATCCTCTAAAACTCAGCATGATTAAAATGTGATATTAGGTTACTACAACAGTTTTATACAATAATTGAATAACAACTACAAAATGTTGCAGAATAATGTAATATATTAATGAATAATAGCCTATAAAGAATCTTTTGTGCCAAAAGGGTTCTTTCTTGTCATTATCATCTTTTTTTTTTGCATAAAAGGTCCTTTAAAATTGAGTAAAGAACACTATGCTACATATATACTGTAGAAACCTTTTTTCTAAAGAGTGTAGGGTCTAACATACAAGGTGTTTATTTAGATAAATTAGTGAGTTTGTAAAATTCTTCCTCTCCTATAGCAACAAATGAATAAAAAAAATTCTCAGTGACAACAATGCACCTCTTGATCGTTTTCTGTAGTAGACGGTTGCATAGTTACAATTTTGTCCCTGATATTCTTAATCTTATAAGTGAAGAAGTTCATAAAGTCATTACTGCTGTGTTGCTTGGAATACCAAGGATTATTTTTATTTTCTTCTAATAGGGTTGAGAAATAAGCAGATCTAGCAGCTTTTAAGGCCTCTCTGTAAGCAGTTGAGCTATCTTTCCATAAAACCCGAAATACCTCTAGTTTTGTTTTCTTCCATTTGTTTCCTTCCACTTATATATAATTTAAAATGCAACCTAAAAATCCTTTGGAGAAGTAATAATGACACACATTAAACTATTGCTGACAAAAAAGATGAAAATAATATGATTGTGGATAGCTCAGATGACTTGAATCTGATGAAAAATGTTTGAGTTCATTTTAAGAATTATATTGTAGATTTTGGGATCAATTTGAGAACAGTTTGAGATCCTGTTGAAAGATCTGAGAAGCAGGAGACTTAATCAAATGTCTCTATTTTGTCTATGTGAAACAACTTCAACAATAATGAAACTTAAAAAAAATATGTAAATAACTTTTGCTTTTAACTAAATGAACATTTCACACTTACAATTTAAGCCCCACTTTCTACACTTTTCTACAAAAGCATCACTTTTGTGCTGTTAACCCCACATTGCATTGCATGGTTTCACACTGCACAAATTTGGTAGCGTTGTAATGTTATGCCTAGCAAGTTAGTAAACGACATCCAATCCTGTGCCTTTTTCCAAGAGGAAAATCTGAGAAGCAAGAGCATAATCTCTATTTGCTCTCTATTTGGTTTCATTTTTCTTTACTAGATATTTTTCACACAAGTAGTTTCTAAACTTGCCAATATATTCTGTGAATTCTGTCCAGCATCTCGGTTCATGGCATGTAATGTTTTCTTTTATTCATTGCTTTAAAAAAAAAAAATCTTTCTGTTGGATCTTCTTTCTTCTGAAGATGGTTGACATACCTCCTGATACTGATATTGGATCTGGTCATCTGTCTTGCTGCTTGTCTGGGTCTGGCCAAACAATCCCGCTGGCTTCTCACTACGTGAGTACAAACCTACATTACATTACTGAGAAATAGTGGAATTAAAGACACCTTTTTTTCAGTGATATTTTGGGTCATATTTCTTTGATATTTTTCTATCACAATATCTTTTAACAGTCAGAAAACATCCTCTCCAGGACCATTTATTTCATGTTAAGGTTCAGATTGGGGATGAAAAATGACTGTTTGGGCATGAAAACTTTATCTCAGGGAAGAAAAACAATAAATAATGTATGATATGACCCCATTTAAACAAGTTAATTAAAAGAAAGATCAAAAAGAAAGAACCACGAATAGAATGTTCTCCTCTTTCTCAAAGGATTGTATGATGTAATGCTGTTCACCTGAAAACTACAGTATTTTGAGTTTCACCACAGTTCTCATTTCAATAACGCATTTAAAAGGAAACTAATAAGTTAGGCATAAGTAATTGATTCATTTTACTGCATTTTAGTATTTCCTAAAATGGAAAGCATTTCATTTGGACTCTCAGTGCATTTCTAAACACATAATGCCTGCTGTCATGCTCAAAATAAAGCATTGGAAGTGTTCTGCAGTCTTATAAAAACATTAGGATTATGTTATGAGCAAGATTTTAAATTGACCTCGGTGATGTACAGTACAAAACCATTGTTTAGAAAGTAAAAAATAATCTTTAGAATAAGCTCAGTAGGCCAAGATTGGTGCTGTCCACTCAAATGAACAAACACAAAGCATAAACTGTGCTATACCTTCGCTTGGTTGCCATCTCTCTACAAAAATAGATTCTTATTTTTGCATTAAAAATTGCATTGCTCTATTATAGGTAGAATATATATAAGATTTATGCAATCAAATATATATATATATATATATATATATATATATATAAAACACAAGCGCAGTGTTATATTGTTCACTTGTGTAGATACATTATCCCAAATGTTTTCAACAATGTTTAAATCAAGAGAAATTCTCAATTTCAGCCAGTGTAACATCCCTCCTCATTGTGTAATTATAATTTTAGTATGATTGTTTTCAACACCATTTAATTTGACAAATGAACTGACATGTATTAGAAATTTAGCATTGAACATTCTTTATTAGAATGAAATAAAATGATCAAACATAATTGCTAAACAACTTTATTTCATTACCTAATCCACGAATATGATTTGTGTGTCCAGTCGAATTGATTCCCATTACCATTACCACTTTTCATTATCCTTCACAGCGCCATCAAGCTATGCCTTAGTTATTGATTTGAAAATGCGGCGGAAATTACATACTCTGCCTTTAACATATTGTTTTTCATATTCTGCATTATTTTCCAGTTGTTTTATGACAATTACCTGCTTTAACTTTATTAGCTGGATTTTATATTGGGCGTCAAGTGGCAGCCCAGTGCAGAACCAAATTTGTTTATCTTACTGTATTATTTATGGTGTGTGTGTGTGCAGGATGATGGTGTTCGGGGTTCTGACTCTTATACTGAGTTGGGCGTCTCTCGGAGCTGATGTGGCCACTGCTGTGGTGAGTATCTGCCAACAAACCTGCTGTACAATCAGTGATTCGGTTCAGCTAATTATCTGAGAATTGGAGAATGCAAGACAAACACTGCATGTCATATTGTGTGTATGTGACATTATTTGGTTTTGATATACACTTGAGGCGGGTCACTGAGAGTCCATTGCTTGTTTAAATGGCAAAGCATGACAAATACTAGTCAACTGCTTTCTGCTTGCCTGAAGGAGGTGATAAACTTTCATTTTATTGCGTTTGATGTGGGTGTGTGTGCCATCAAAATCACAATGGTTTGTATTTATTGGGAAAAGAGTCAAATGATGCAGATTTTGTTAAACCACATAAATGAGTGGGACATAAAAGAAAGTGCAAGGAATGTAAAACCACCGTTGAATTTCTCTTATTTTACGATTCCCACGTGGTCTCTGATATTTTCCAGTTTAGTAAAACCAAACCTTTTAACCTTGTCTTTGTGTTGTACTGTTATAGTGGGAGAGGAACCTTTTCTGCTGTTTTGTCCTTTTTGGTATGAAAAGAAATACTCTTTTTATATATATATATATATATATATATATATATATATACAGTATATATATATATATATATATATATATATATATACAATTTTTTAAACTTCTGAGCTCCTCAAATGCATTGTCCAAATTTATTTTTTGCAATGCTTTTAATATGGCGGCATGCATATAAATGGAAGAATTGTAGGCCCACCTTCCGTTAAAAAGACCCGGTGACTGTTTTCATTCAGACATTACTTCCAAAACAACATTTTGTTGACAGTCTAGAAGAGTTTAGTACATTGCAAATCAAAATCTGTGGATGAATTTCTTTTTTTACCTTATTTTAGGCTTAGAACTCTGCCAAAAGTTCTCAGCACACAACAGGGAAGATGTCATATATCATTATCCCCTCTGATTTCTGTTTTGAACAATTTCTCTCAATCCCCAGATTCACTCACTATTCTAACTCTAACTGGCAGGTTATGAGTGCATTTAAACAGCTACCCACAAGTCAATTATGTCTATCAAGAAAGCAAACCATATGGAAGAATCAATAGTATCAGGATGGAAGAGTGTTAGCAGAGAGAGAATAGGACTTTCCGTTGTGCTATTTAAAAAAAAAAAACTAATATTATAAGCAAATTCTGCTTTAAACTAAAATTTTATCTATGGTTGAATTATGTGCATATTAAAAAATGCAATATGTTACAGAAATACTATGTAAGCACTGAAATACACACTTTGGCACACCGCATGTTCTGGTTATAGATATATCGATTTATGTTTGTCTGTGTGACTAATTTCAGTTTATACATCCAGGTTGCAAATATTTCCCCTATCAGCTCATTAAGACTGAAATGTTGATGTACCACCTCTTTCAGCATCAGTGGACACGCTCCGTTCACTGTAATGAGCTCATCGTTCCTGCAGGCGTTAGACACAGACACGCAAGGCTTTGATCCTGTCTTCACGGCTAATGAATTAATGCATGACACAAGGCATTGAGCCTTAGGAGGTCACCAAGATGTGGACTTGACTTTAAACTTTCTTGCTCTGAGACAGCATGAGGGAAATGTTACTGAAGAAAAATAAAGGCTCCTAATAAGTCACCATGCCTAGGTTTCTTTGCACCTGAGGAATTTTAGGTAGGAAGGCAGTAGCATCATTGACGTGGACTTCTGAATATGATTTATTTCCTTTTTTAATTCTGTACTGTCATAGTTTCTTCATCATCTTCTGTCTTTTTGTTGGCTTGTCAGAGAAATCTCTCCTGGTTGAATGGAACAATTATGTGATTGCTGAATGCAAATTTATTGTTGACAGAATATATCTTCTTTCACCGCCGGAGGATGTACAGATGAGAGTGTGCGTGATGTTTTTTCCTTAGACAGACATTTTAGCATTGTATCTGCACTGCGACTCCCCTTTCTGTTGCCTACACAGTTTGTGTCAAGTCTGTGATGTGACTTGTCATACATTCACTCTTGTTTGACAGATTTAAATTTTTTTTTTTACCTCTGAGTTTATTCTACAAGTCTACAGTATATGAGTGTGTGTTTGCACCTGTGTGTACTTCCTGTCTGTGTCGATTTATGTCCGTGCACCTATTGCACCAAACATCCTGCACCAAACTATACAAGCATTTTTAACTATAAATTTATTGAATACACACACACACACACACACACATATATATATATATATATATATCTGTATATGTCTGTATATATATATACATGTATATGTATATGTATATATATACACATATATATATACATATATATATATATATATAATATATATACACACACACACATATATATATATATATAAAGAAATTTACTTTTATTCAGCATTGGTGCATTCAATTGATCAAAAGTGACAGTAAAGACTTTTACATTGTACATTTCAAATAAATGTAGCTCTTTTGAACTTTCTACAAAAATATTAAACAGCTCATTTGTGTTCAATTGTGACAATAAAAAAAATGTTTCTTGATTTTAGATTGATTTCTGAGACTGAAGACCGTAGTAATGATGCAGAAAAATCAGCTTAACCATCTAAGAAATTTAAAGTGTAGTAGAAAACTTAATTTAAAGTGAAGTTATATTTCAAAATATTACTGTTTTTACTGTATTTTTGATCAATTAAATGCTGCCTTGGTGAGCATGCAACTTATTAAAAAAATTAAAACATTTTTTAATGATGTAGTGTATTTTTTTAATTCATTGCAGCTTTTTTATTTTTTTATTTTTTATGTGTGTTTTGCGGTCTAGGGCACGAGTGATTTCTGTGTTGCACCAGACAAATTTCTAATGAACCAAACAAAAGACATAATCAGCTCAGGTGAGTGTATCTCTTATTCTAAATGTATGTATGTATGTATTTATTTATTTATTTATTTATTTATTTATTTATTTTATTTATTTTTTTTTTTTTTGGGGGGGGGGGGGGGTACAGACATGAACACACACACACACACACACACACAGTCATGGCTGGTTCATTTAATCTCTTTTTATGAATGGGGATTATGGTTCTTCAGTGAACACATGTGCATGAAATGGTATTTTTACACTATCAAGTGCTTAAATAGTTTAAAGGGTTAATCTGAGTGACCTTTAATCCTGCTCCATAATCACTGTGACTGAATACATCTGTAAAATATCCATCCCTGAGATTATGTAACGTTAAATCCTGTTCTCAGCCATAATATGTGTCTGCACCACCAGACAGACAGAAGCTCCCTCAGGTACTCCAGGACGGAGCGTCCCCAGAGGAAAAACTCATTCCTCAGAGGATGCTTTTTTATAGCTCACAAGACTTAAAGGAGTAGATCAACTCAAAAATGAATATATAACGCCACAGCCTGAATAGTTAAACATGGCTTCTAGACATCTGATGTCATGCATCAGAAGGTGCATTGAATCTTAATGATAACCAGAAGAAATTCTGTATTTCATGCTGTTCTTAATGCACACTTTCTTCTTTTCTAGATATTGTGCATTATTACCTGTACTGCAGCCAGACTCTCCCCAACCCGTTTCAGCAGGTATTGGTTAACTGCACTTTTTATGTTCTATCTCACCAAAAATGATCCCCTGCAGCGATGCAAATCAAAAGGAATCTGTTGATGCTATTTTGATTCTCATTGTACGGAACAATACTGTTCTTTGCACATTTTTTACTACTTTAAAGAAATCAAGATTATTTCTAAAACAAAGAACAATTTATTAGTGAGTGAGTGCATCATTACACCACTAATATGTTCGAAAACGTAATTGTTTCTTAATGGCTGATTCATTCAAAACGATTCATTAGAGTCATTTGTTCACAAATCAAAGTGTTTACTTTACACTGTATGCAATGCAATAGACTTGCATGTATTATCTTTTGTATTCTTTGTCATCACGTCCATTTCAGACTGCAATGTTACAAATCATAATTAATATTTTTCATGGCAATAGGAACTTAAATGAAACCTCATGAGTGACCAATTTTGGAAAAAGCATAAAAATATATAGCACACACAAGTATATGGTTAAACAATCTATATATTTTTTTAAAAATTAGATTTAACCCTTTACATGTCACCCCCTCTTTGATAATTGACATAAAAATGCACCATACAAACTTAAATGGTTGTAATTCAAGAATGCTTTGGTATATAGACCTAAGTTTGGTCTTGTTTTAAAGAAAACAATCAGCAGATTATTACTAAAGTGAAAGCACTTCAAAAAATTAAAGTATGAAAAAGTTATGGAAGTTAATAATTTACAGTAAATCAAATATACATTATTAATATATTTTTTTATATGAAATAAATATTTTACAAAATATGTTTTACTATAAAATTACTATAAAATGAAAGCTATATATCTAACCAAGTTGTGTTCCAAATTTGAAGTTGATATCACAAAAATTGAAGTTCCCATGAGATTTTGTTTAGGCATAGTACCAAAAATAGCCACCGGGTGCCATTGAATCCCATTGTATTTAATTCTATGCATTTTGCCATAACAAATTAATACATTTCTATCCAAATATCACTTCTGTCACTAAATATGGAACCTTGAGACTCAGACCTTTCTGACAATATGTGTTTTGTCAAGATTAGAAAAGATTTTCATAATAAATTATGAATGATGATGCCCAAAAGGGGAGGGGCCTAATGAAAATACCGTTTCTATGGTAACGCAACGTCCAATTTCAAAACGGTTTTCACAGGATGAATTCTGAGTTTGTAAGCTTTCAAATGATGCCTAATTTATGATAACTACTAAAATATGTGATATTTGTCAATAAAAAAAGATACAATTACATTTATATATATATATATATATATATATATATATATATATATATATATATATATATATATATATATATATATATATATATAATATATTACTTTTTAGAGGACTTCTTACCTTACTTTTTAAAATATAATTTTATCTTTTTTTATTGATAAATTCTAATTATGTTTTATTATGAACTTTTAGCACTAAAAAGTTTCAATTATTAAAAGTGCGTGTTCGAACTTTTTGTGACAGGTCAGAAACTCCTGTAATCACGACAATTTTTTGAGGTGACTCTTGTCATAAATTCATATATTACTGTTCATTCATAATTTGTAAGAAAAAAACAGACCTAAAATATCTATTTAGGAGTCTTAGACCTTTCCAATGATATATAATTTGTCATGAATAGATTAGGATTTAATAGTAATATAGTGAAGAAAATTTAGGTTAAGTTAAGTGACCGTTAAGGGGTTAAACTATTTTCGTCAATACCTTTCTATATTGAATGAATTATTATTACATTTATAATAAACATTTCTCTCGCTTTATCCACTATCTTAGATGGTTTCTTTTACTCTGCCCATCACAATGCATTATGGGATTGTCTTCTCAGCAAAGTAATTGTCATGCTTCCTTAACATTTGCCCTTGTTTGCCCACCGTTACATTTTGTAACAGTGTTCTCATTGAAAGTGTGCCTGTGCCGCCTAAAATTAGGTGTTGAAACGTCCAATAAGAATCGATTCCAAACTGCAACTGACTTTTCGTTCTCCCTCTTCTTGTACTTGCCCAGTCTCCGTGTCTTTCTCCCTCTGTCTCTCAGGGTTTTTAGGTCAGGCAGTAAAAGGCCAGTGTCCTACATCTGAGCTTGCTGCAGTTCAGCTTGACTTGCTTTAACAGAGTAACTGTAGATATCTCTGTCAGATCAGATAGAGTTGTCACAGAGAAACGGAAAGCAGAGATGTTCATAACAAGCTCAGTTGCATGACATGTATTGACACACAGAGAGTCTGTAGAGCATCATCAGCACTTGTGTTCCTGTAATGAGATGAATATCTGGTATCTCTGTGTGTTTTGTTCTTGGTCTCATCTTTGTTTAATATCTAATTGGTCTTTATTCAGACTCGTACAGTCTCTCGTTCTGTCACTTGTTTTAGTTGAAGAGCTCTCTGTTTCATGTGTGGTCTGAAATTGAGAAGTTTTCACGGTGAATTTTAATCACTTTCTCATCAAGCCAAGAGGGTGAAAATAGTACAAATAAAGTGGATTTATTTAATCCGGTTTTAGATGTGTTTATCTGACATTCCACCTGCTGGTGAATCTTGTGAACAAAAGCCTGGATCATATATAATCATTTGTCCATGCATTCATTTTATCACAGAAAAATCTCATTATTATAAAACAACAATTATCATCCCTAGAATATACTAAAGAAAACATAATCTTCAGACACAATGCTTAATTTAATTTGATTACTTACTTATTACTATTTATTGATTTATTTCAATACAAAATAATTAAAAATTATGCAGAAGAGGCATCATTAATGAAACATATACAGGCTTCGGGTCCAGTGTTTCTAAGAGCAATATATATACCTTGTTTCACTCTCAGAAACATCAGCTATGGACACAATGATCATATTCTTAGACCCTGAATTTGTATTAAAAACACTTCTTTTATTGGTCGGATGAAATATGCTAATTTTTTGAGACAGGAATTTGGGTTTTTCATGATCTGTATGCCAAAATCATCAGTATTAAAACAATAAAAGACCTGAAATATTTCAGTTAGATATGTCTCTTCTGCTCACCAAGGCTGCAATTTTTTTATAAAAAATACACAAAAACACAGTAATATTGTGAGATATTATGACAATTAAAAATGACTTTTTTATGTTAATATATATTAAAATGTAATTTATTCCTCTGAAAAAAAGCTGAATTTTCAGCATCATTACTCCAGTCTTCAGTGTCACATGATCCTTCACAAATCACTCTAATATGATGATTTTATGCTCCAAAAACATGTATGATTATTATCCATGTTGAAAACAGATTTTTACATTTTTATTTCAGGATTCTTTGATGAATAGAAAGTTCAAAAGAACAGCTTTTATCTGAAATGGAAAGCTTTTGTTACATTAAACACTACCCTTTAAAAAGTTTGGGGTCAGTAAGAATTTGTATTTTATTTTTTGGGGGAAATAAATAAGAAATCAATACTTCTATTCATCAAGGATGAGTTACATTGATCAAAAGTTACAGTAAAGACATTTATAATGTTAGAAAAGTTTCTAATTAAATAAAAGCTGTTCTTTAAACTTTCTATTCATCAAAGAATCCTGAAATAAAATGTAAAAAACTGTTTTCAACATGGATAATAATCATACATGTTTTTGGAGCATAAAATCATCACATTAGAGTGATTTGTGAAGGATCATGTGACACTGAAGACTGGAGTAATGATGCTGAAAATTCAGCTTTTTTTCAGAGGAATAAATTACATTTTAATATATATTAACATAAAAAAGTCATTTTAAATTGTCATAATATTTCACAATATTACTGTGTTTTTTGTGTATTTTTTATCAAAAAATTGCAGCCTTAGTGAGCAGAAGAGACTTCTTTAAAAACATAAACAAATCTTACCAATCTTAAACTTTTGACCAGTCAGTGTGTATATATATACTGAACTAACTGAACTAAACCGAACCTGTGATGTGTGAACTGCTGTTGTTGTTGAGTTTGTTAACTTAGCTCATAAACAAAACAAACTGATCCTGAATTAGTTTGTTTTGCAGTCGCTGACTGTCTTCCAGAGATCGCTGACCACCATGCAGATCCAGATACAGGGTCTCCTGCAGTTTGCTGTTCCTCTGTTCCCCACAGCTGAGGTGAGTGTGCCTGAGGTCATACAGACTGTGGGATTACATTTACATTTACATTTATGCATTTGGCAGTTTTTGCCAAAATAGCTTGCATTGTATACATTACATTGTCTACAATTACTATATATATATATATATATATGTGTGTGTGTGTGTATATATATATATATATATATATATATATATATATATCCAAGATTATGCTATTTACTTTCTTGGTGAAAAGTTATTTCATAGCTATTATGTGTGCTTCTTTTCAGAGGGATTTATTGAGTATTCAGCATCTATTGAATAATTCAGAGGCCAGTTTACACCAGCTCACCGCTCTTCTAGACTGCCGGGGACTCAATAAGGTAGCGAGCTCTCATACGCATCCCACCTGCTTCTGTCTAATATGATGCTGCGCGATTAACGAGATTTTTACAATTAGTAAAATGGATCTAATCTCTTGTGATGTGTGTGTTTGCAGGACTACCTGGACGCGCTGATCGGTGTGTGTTATGATGGAGTGGAGGGGTTACTGTATCTCTGTCTGTTCTCTCTGCTGGCGGCCTGTGCCTTCTCTGTCATGCTGTGCGCCATACCAAGAGCGTGGAGACAGATCGCCAACAGGTAAAACACATTGACTACAGTGCACTTAAAGGAATTGTTCACCCAAAAATGACATTTGGTCAATTACTACAGTAACTCTCAAGTTGTTCCAAACCTGTATGAGTTTCTTACTTCTGCTTCTTTAAACACAAAAGAAGACATTTTGAAGAATGTCGGTTTCTAAACCATGATGGGTCCCATTGACTTGCATAGTATATATATTTTTTCCTCTTAGAAGAAAAGGTTCTATATAGAACCTTAAAAAGTTCTATCAGCGTTACGTATTTGGAACCCCTAAAAGATTCTGTACACTTTAAACAAATGGGGTTCCATACTTGGCCAATAGAACCTTTTACCAAAAAATGGTTCTATATAGAACCATTTTGGAGTTCCATATATGAAGCGGGGGATGGAACCATTTCTGTTTCTAAATAGAACCATTTTTTCTAAGAGTGTACTATGGGATTCAATTGGGCCTTGGGCCTGTTTAGTTGCCCATATTCTTCAGAATATCTTCTTTTGTGTTCACCAGAAGAAATAAAGTTTGGAACAACATGAGAACAGAATTTTAAAATGTATGGGTGAACTATCCCTTTAATTCTAATAAAACATCCATAAACTAGCTAATTAAAGGAATAGTTCACAATGAAATAAATTTTTGGTATGTTTTAGCTTACCTCAAGGGCATCCAATATGTAGGTGTCTTTGTTTCTGCAGTAGTTTACAATTTTTATATTTTTAGGTCAAACCATTCTTGTCTGTCAGTCATATAATGCAGGTCTATGGTCACCACCTTAAAGAGCATGCACAGAGAAGTCCAAATTAAACACGATTTAATGACGATCTAAGTACACATTGATGGCCTAATACAAAAAACGTGTGAGTGTGAGAAAACGAACAGTATTTATACTGTTTTTACCACTTGTAACCACTGCCACAAAGTGCCCGTGTCCTCAGATCACTTGGATGTGGCTGTGGTTACAAGAGGTAAAAACAATATAAATACTGTTTGTATTATCACACAAACCGCTCGTTTTGTGCCATCAATGTGTACTAACATTTACAAGTCATTAAATCATGTTTAATTTAACTTCTCTGTGGATTCTCTTTGAGGTGGTGACCATAGACCTCCATTATATGACTGACAGACAACAACGGTTTCACCTAAAAATATAAAAATTGAAACTACTACGTAAACTAAGACACCTACATCTCGGATGACCTCGAAGGTAAGCTGAAACATCCCAAAAATTAATTTCAAAGTGAACTATCCCTTTAAGTTCTTTGGGAGTCAGTTGAAAGTTACTGGCAGGTCTGTTAGAGCCTTTGCATGACGAAATTTCAGAAGAAGGATTATTAAAATAAAATGTTTGAATGTTAGTGTATGGCATGCATTGCTTCTCTTTCTCTCTCCACAGAGATAGAGATTACAATGACATCGATGGCGGGGACCCGTTTAACCCCCAGAGTCGACGAATAACGGCCCACCATTCACACC
Organism: Hybognathus amarus; assembly: GCA_030378365.1. Lineage (NCBI taxonomy): Eukaryota > Metazoa > Chordata > Actinopteri > Cypriniformes > Leuciscidae > Hybognathus > Hybognathus amarus. The sequence continues at coordinate 20,995 of JAQIUQ010005125.1, forward strand.
AGGGCAACATGCACAGCTTCTGCAGTTACAGTAGCAGCATGGGCAGCCAGACCAGCCTGCACCCTCCAGCACAGGCCGTGTCCAACGCACCCCTGTCAGAATATATGTAAGAGTCGCCCTTTAAACATGATTGATTCTTTTTCATATTCTCTGATTTCCTGGTTTCAGATGGATGCGTCTGAATTGTGTGTGATGGCTTAATTCAATAACTTTGGCATGTAATAAAGGGAGAGATGTTTGATTGATTTTCCTTTCTTAAAGGAATAATAGATGAAGTTCACTGTGTTATTTCCTTTCTTCCTCCTCCTCCTCAGTCTGACTTGAACTCTCCACATCGCTTTCTTTAGTCATTCATCACTGTCTTGTTTTGTCAGGAACCAGTCTGCGCTGTTTGGTGGAAACCCACGCTATGAGAACGTGCCTCTGATCGGGAGGGGATCTCCTCCTCCTTCGATGCGTTGGGCTCCAGAGGTCCAGTCCTTCTCATGAACACACATACACTCATATTTACACAATAGCAATAATTAACAACAAACTAATTAACAACTTTTTTTTATTTTTTCAAAACTATGACAATATTTTGAAGTGTACATGAAATCCAAATTGACCATCTGTTCAAAAATTAACACTTTTATATAGTAGGTACACATTAAGTTAATCAAAACTGACAGTAAAGACATGTATAATGTTACAAATAATATATTTTTCAAATAAATGCTGTTCTTTTTGTTACATTGAAGACTGGAGTAATGATGCTGAAAATTCAGCTTTGCCATGACTGAAATAAATTTCATTTTGAAATAAACCGACAATCGCTTAAATCGCTTTTTGGATTAAAATAGGCAAAAATGGCAATGATTGGATCATTATTACAGGGACTTTTATGTTTCTAACATGTAATATGTTTGGCAATAGTTATTCTAACCCTAATTGATGAAGTGTGTAGCTTTTCATTTCTTAAACAACCATGTGGGAAGACACATCAGGGTCATATTCCAGGATGTCAATGTTAAGATACATCAGGCTCCAATTGTGAAAGAGGGAACATGAATAATCATTTTCACACATGAATTGAGTCCAGAGCTTAAATTCTTTTATAGTCTTTGGGATGTGCTGGAGAAGACTTTACAGAGTGCTGGACTCTTGCATTGTCAATACAAGATCTTTACCATAAATTTATGCACGACTTGATGCAAATCACAACATTTATTTCCATCAAGAGGTGCATCAACTTAAAAACACAAAAACATTGGTTGAACAGAAGTGTACTTAGTACTTATTCCTGTGTTATATCTGTGTTCATCATAACAAAAATTAGACCACACACGCGTATTAAGATTGGGCTGATGTTTGATTTCATGTTGACTTTAAACTCTTACTATGATTATTCAATGCATTCTCATCCTAGGGCGTTATATAGTGACACTTTTGAAATTTCGTCTAAATCCAACGCTCATGGCACCCTTTAGCGTCAATATAACACGCTTCGTGTGTGGGTAGGTTTAGGTCTGGGGTAGGGTTAGGTTTACACCACTAGGAGGCGCCTTCTGGCCCATATATATATATATATATATATATATATATATGTATATATATATATATATATATATATATGTATATATATATATATATATATATATATATATATATATATGTATATATATATATATATATATATATATATCTGCGTCTCATATTGACGCTAAAGGGTGTCATGCGTTGGATTTAGACTAAAATGTCAAAAACGTCACTATATGACATGTTGGGATGAGAACTGGCTGGATTATTTATTTCTATTCTTATTATTCTCTTTAGTGGTTTTGTACTGTCTTCTGCTAATAGCTTATTTTACATTTTTTCTTTGTTTGTATGTTTCTCTGTTTGTATGTTTCTGTTCTTATTTTTCTTATTTAAAAAAAAAAAAAAAAAAACAATTCTTTTTGGAGCTTTACTCTCAGCCATATATAAATCGCGTAAGTTGCTGTATGAATGCAGTATTATTGTCCCAGTCTCTCTGTTCTCTGATCCGCCCCTCAATTTTCTGTTATTTCATCCCTTGTTTTTATACTAAATTTTGTTTGGGTGATTTTTCCCTTTTTCACTCCTGGCATGGATCCTCAATTCCTCATAGACACACCCACACATGTTGTACTGTATGTTAGACACAGATTAGTTATATAGAGCACGCCCCTATTGGTAGGAGGTCAGAATGTTTTTGCAAGAGCATTTCTCTGTAATTCTATGTCTAATTGTAGTGTTGTCTGGTCAGTAGCATGCCTTTAGGACCCTTTTGTCACCTAAAAACTTAATACAGGTTTAGAGCGACATGAGTAAACTATGACATAATTACAGTCTTTAAGATATTAACTAGCTAAAACTGCCTTGGCATCATCAGTAATCATATGGAAGCTTGTTTCGTTCAGGAAATATACGATTAAAAAAGGTAATTGTGACTTTTTAGCTCACAATTCAGACTTTTTTCTCGCAATTACGAAATATAAACTCACAATTCTCTCTATCAGTATTGGAACATGTCAGTGGGCTTTTGCGGCTGTTCGAACGCATCCGACCACATGAACGTTTTCCCTATGAAAGCAATCAGTTTTCGCTTTTGACTTCCACTGGAAGTGGTCGAAAGTGGACAAGCTCAAAGTTTTAGACCCCATCTACACCTGTATTTAGCGTCGTCCTCTTGTGATCCGATCGACCAAAACGTTAATACCAGATGTAGGCGGGGCCATAAACTTTTCTCAGAACAAAGATTTCGCAATTCTCGAAACAAAAACTGATGTTTCTGAACTGAGAACTACTCTATTCTTCAGAATTGAGAGATATAAAGTTGAATTGCGGGATATAAACTCAATTATGAGTTAAAGCTACACTGTGTAACTCTTTTAGCTAAAACACTTAGTTCTTTCAAAAATATATGTGCTCATTAATGTATATTTAATTCGTTCAAGTTATAAAGTATTCTCGTGAGTGTATAATATACCATTGTAAATACCTACGGGTAAGGGGTTCTAATGTTCAGGTCGCCATGTTGTCCCTCCATCTTGAAAGTACATTAGCCAAAGAGGGACATACCCGTTAAACAAACTTCGCCTTTCACGTTTACGTTTGAGTTAACACTCATGGACAAGGTTCGAACTGGAAGCCATGTTAATCTTGGACTACATTGGCCACCGTAGGAGTTGAAATCGGAATTGAGAGGAACAGAAACTAATATTCACTGGATGGTCATATACCTTTTCACCACTAGATGGGGGTAAAAATCACACAGTGTAGCTTTAAGTCTAAATTGTGGACTCTCAATTTGAAGAGACAAAAAAATCTGACATCTTTATTGCAATTTTTATCTTGGAATTCTGACTGTATAATATTTTATTTTATTTGCCAGTTTATATCTCGGAATTGCGTGAAGAAAAGTTAGAATTGTGAGAAGGCATAATTACCTTTTCGTTATTTTTTTTCCTTTGGCGGAAACAAGCTACCATAGTAAACACTTTTAGTCCACAACAAACAAAGTGTAGTTCATTTTCATTTCACTCTTAAAAAATAGTCATTGTTTGCTTTAGTTATCCATCTAGATAGTGAGAGTTTGTGACTCCTGTGTTGCTGTTCTCCACAGTACTCACCAACCATGAGAGCCACCTACCTCTCCATGACCGAAGACCAGATCAGACATTTTGGGGAGGATTTTCGAGCGTAGAACTGATCCGTTTTCTTCTGGCATGCACACGTTTTACCTGGCGTGACTCTTTACACGCCGGAAATCTGGACACATGGACAACACTCCCGCCAGCGTGTGTGCACATCTGTGTTACAGGACCACAGTTTGAGAGGAGAACATGAAACTAGAAGTACTCTGTGTGTGTGTGTGTGTGTGTGTGTGTGTGTGTGTTTGTGTGTGTGTCCATATGGGTGCGTGCATTTATGTGTGTGTTTGTCGATTATTCTGATGGTGCAATGCATCCTTTCCCTCACTACTGACACAATTGTGAGTTTCTGAAATATCCTCTCTCTATTAATCTTTTATTTGTATGTTTACATCATATCTTTCATCAAATAGACTGTTGGTCTTCCCTATTGCCTTTTAGGTGCAGAAACTGTTCAGTGTGGGTACAAAAACTATTTTGGACCCACTTTATATCAAGTGTCTTTAACTACTATGTACTAAGATTTAAATGATTCATTTGATGCAATGCATTTATTGTGTACATACATTTTTGCATTGCATTTATTTGCATTGCATGAAATTGCATCTGTTGTTAATTTCTGTAATTACATCTTTCACACTGTTGATACTATGCTCACCCCTTAACCTACCTTTAAACCGAACTATACCACAAAACCTGTCCCTATACTTATCTGTATCCCACCTCAGTAGCAGCAAAAGTGTTTTGCAAAACAATATGAGCACAATATACATGGTATCTAACAATCGTTGTTTTTTTGGTAATGCTTCCTTTTACAGTCCTGTTACACATGTACATACTATGTACTTATTGTAGTAATTACAATTACTGGGTAATAACTAGAGAACTAACCCTGAACCTACCCTAACCTATGTACTTACCTTATATTAGCCAGTACTTTCTAGGTAAGTACACTGTAAGTACACTGAAAGTACTGTACTGTAAAAGGAAGCGGTACCGTTTTTTTAGTATTATTTACCATTTAGGTTACGCTTTATTTTAAGGTGTCCTTGTTACGGTGTAATTATACAATTTAGCACTGGTTAATATTAATTAGATATACTTAATATATGATTAGGTTTAGGGTTAGTTGCTTATAACTATGCTTACGGTAAATTACTGTTTGTAACTACATGTAAAATGTGTAACAGGGACACTGTAAAATAAACTTACTATTATATACTATTCTTTGATATATTATACTGGTATGTTTATACTATTATTATTTTCCTTCTGATTTTAGTTAACTAACAAGACATCAAAAAATCGTATATTATCATAATATATTAAAGTACATAGAAGTTAAAGACACCTAATTTTAAGTAGGACCTTTTTCTTTCTTTTCTTTTTTTGGACCAGACTACATAACCTTCTAAAGGTTACCCATTTGTCATATTAAAGGTTGTACATATAAGTGTGGACAATGGTTGAAGTATCAATATTCTGTCCTACATAGTGTACAGCATTGCTAGTGTCAACATAGTAGGATTGCTAGGTACTCTTCTAAGCAATTGTTGCTCATGAAAATGTGTCTGATATTTTTTTAGCTACTGTGCAGTGTGATCTTCATGAACATGTCATCACTTTTTATGATGGCTTACTGTACAGATACTAATGCCTTTTATCTTATTTTTAAGTCAGTATTTTGTTTTTAAAATGTCTTATGTGCCAAGAATGGAAGCATGTTTAGTGCCTCTAAAGCCTTTGTTTTCAGTCCCTTCTGTTGCTTAATGAGTTCCCACTGTGTGTTAGCATATGGGACAAAGAGGGGGAATGAAAGCTTTTCTGTTTGGTTTATGCATGTAGAGGCATTTTTAAGTACAACATGATCACTTTATAGTGATTAAGCAGTCACTTTGTCACAAATGATGTCTCTAACATCCAGAGAGACTTTCACCTCATTTCCAGCAAACACAAATGAGAGGTCATTTTACCTGCAACTTAAAATCTCAGACCTTCTTCTCATACCAAGTGTAGAAAGCACACTGAGCCAACTTTCTCCCTTGCTGCAATGCACATGCTTTGAATTAACCTGTTCACCAGCTGTAAATAACCTGTATGGTAACAGATGTGTAATTATTTGCATTTCTTTGCTCCATTCTTGCGTGCCATTCTCAATATACTGTTTGATAAAATCAGATACTTGGACAGATGCTTGTACAGCGTTTCCTCGAATTAGATTGATGGTGGCTTCCGCCTGGTTTATTGCATATAGTGTTTTTAATACAACTGATTTTAATACTTTGGGTGCATGAATGACACTGTTGAAGACAGTGAGGTGGTGCTTAATTTCTGTCTAACTTAGAGGACAGAAACATGGATATAATAAAACCATTTTGAACTGAATCGAGACATTTGAGTGAAAACGTTAATTTTGGAATGTATATAACATTTATATACAGCACAAGGCTTGGCAAATAGCAGGGCAGGTTTTCAATGTCACTTTCCTACAACAGACACATATTTTTGGCTTTGCAAATGTAGGCCTAAACCTTAAAACAATTATTTGTAACAAAAAATATATGTAAATGATAGTGTACAATAGTATCAAACCGTTTTACAAGTGTTAAAGCCTTGTATGACATGACACTTGACCCGATATGACGTGTACAAGTTTAACTTTATGGTAAGCTATGTGTTTTAAATAGCTAACTAGCCTAGCCTAGGTTATATTATATATTTGTTTCATGTTCGCTTTTACGATTTCAGCTATGGTGTTGCGAAAATATGATGATTTATGATGTTAAACGTTTGCAGGCCAAAATTTCACATGATTCTTAATTTAAAAGATTTTTTAACCGGACGTTTGAAACCTAGAAAAAACAACCATTTGTTATTGGACTGAAGGCAGTTGAGATTTAGACACAAGCATGCCTTGCATAAAATAAATGTTTGCTAATGAAATTGATTGAAACTGTATATTGAACCACTCTTATGTTGCGCATTATTCCTAAAAAAAGAGTTTTATTGGTGCTTTTCTTATTGAACCCAATGAGTGTTGTTGTTACATGGCGCGCTCTACTGGCCTTGTTGTCGAATTGCAGTAGAAGAGCAGAAAGCCTGAGGTAAAACAGTCAACATATGTGAGTGAAACAATATAAAATAGCGCGTTTGTATATACATAAAAATATATATATAAAGTAGCATTAGTTGCTATTAGTATTTAGTACCATACAATTTATATTAGCACTATTAAACAGAGGACAAACATGCAAACGTGACGTCACTTGCGCCACCGCTGCTAGGATACGCTAAACTACCCAGAGTGACCCACTAAAACCATCGAAACACAGAAAGCGTCTCAAAATCAGGTAAATATATGCCTTATTATGAAAGAGTTTAACTTTAAAAGGGTGGTTGTCTAGACGGATACGTGTAATGTTCTGAAAGTATTTCCAAAACTTTTGAAAACTTATATCTGTGCTGGTGTTTGGTTGGACTTCCCTTACACAGTAACAGTGACACAGCTGACAGGAGACGTTCTCAGAACTTTGGCTAACATTCTCTGGCAATGTTCTCTTAAAGTTATTAACTAAAGTTCTTCTAGCAACGGTAATAAAACTATATATATATATATAATAATGTTTTTGTCAAACGAAACGTTGTTACAACTACAACAAATGAAAGAAAGGGAGGTTAAGTGAAGTGCTCCTATCATAAATTATGAGATTTATTTGTATTTATTTTATGAGATTTTAAGGTTTTTTTTTTTTGTTTTTTTTTTGTTGTTGTCTAGTTTAGTAAGCAGATAATCTTTGGTGACCAGTTTAGTATTATAATCTAAAATATTTCAGTGTTTTCATCATAAAGTTTCAGAGTTTCTCATCAGACATTGAATTCCTCCAAAACTATTTTAATCCAAAAATCTTAAATCTTTATGTATAATAATTATAGAAACATTCATGGCTACATTAATTGGGGAGATATATGGCACATTTGTATTTTTAAAAATGAATCACAAGCTTGGTTTTGTCATCAGTAAGTGGGTGTGGGTGTGACATACTATAATTCCTCTAAAACTATTCAAATGAATTGAGGAAATGTAAGGCATATTAGTATTGTTTTTAAATGAATGTCACCCCACAGGACGAAAATTTAACTAGTGAAAACAGAACATTTGCCCAATAATTTTTAACCCACGACTTGTTAAAATGTGTAAAAATGTGCATTAGATCATGAAAATCTCTTAACTTTATTTACCTTTAGCTAAGATGGAGATTGTGTACGTGTACACAAAAAAGCGCAGCGAGTTTGGCCGCCAGTGTAACTTTTCAGACCGTCCGGCTGAGCTGCATGTGGACATTCTGCCTGACCCTTCCCTCGCTGCGAACTTCACTGTGAGAGATCCATGTAATGTCACCATGCAGTGCGCAAAGGAAATGTCAGAGCATGAGGTGAGACCAGCGTTTCATAAAATGCAATATTAGAGTTACAATATTTTCATATAGTAATTGAAATTCTTGTCTAGGTGAACACAGAGCGCTTTGAATCAGAGTCACGAGGAATAAATCATGTGGAAGGAGGGTGGCCGAAGATCTCAATCCAGAGGACGTGGAGGCGACAATCCGCTACAGGAAGAAAGTGGAGAAGGACGAACACTATCAGAACACGATTATGCAGATTGCTGGTGTAAGTGCCTTAAATTAACCATGAAGTATTATATTTGGGATGAGAAATGATATGCTGGGCTTATATTTAAACCTGTATTGTGAACTTCCTCTCAGAAGACGACATGTCTCTTGACTTCTTTATTTAAAACACATTGCAGCTCATGGAACACTGTAGCAAGCAGAACAACGCCACTGACATCTACCAGGACTTTTTTGTTGATGAGGTTGAGGAAGAGGTGGTGGAGGAATCAGAGGAAGAGCCATCAGCCAAGACGAATTCAATGTCTTCAGGTGAGCACACTCACCTGTAGTGATAAGAGCAATATCAGCCAGGTCACTTGCACAAGTTTTGTGAATGAATAAATACAATTTTTTAGACCTTTTTGGGTACATATTGTGCTCATTTAAACATTTATATATAAATAGAAATGTTTCTTAAAGGGATAGTTCACCCAAAAAAATCTGTCATTAATTTCTCGCCCTCATGTTGTTCCACTTTCGTTCATCTTTGTTAAAGGGATAGTTCGCTTTGAAATTATTTTTTGATATATTTTAGCTTACCTCAAGGGCATCCAAGATGTAGGTGTCTTTGTTTCCACAGTATTTTCAATTTTTATTTATTTAGGTCAAACCGTTCTTGTCTGTCAAGTCATATAATGCAGGTCTATGGTCACTACCTCAAAGAGCATGCACAGAGAAGCCCAAATTAAACATGATTTAATAACTCGTAAATGTAAGTACACATTGATGGCCTAAGACACAAAACGAGCGGTTTGTGTGAGAAAATGAACAGTATTTATATAGTTTTTACCTCTTGTAACCAAAAAAGTGACCGCGCCCTCAGATCACTTGGACGTGGCTGTGGTTGCAAGAGGTAAAAACAATATAAATATCTTATATAAACTGTTTGTTTTCTCACACAAGCCGCTCGTTTCGTCTCTAGGCCATCGATGTGTCACTTACATTTACGAGTCATTAAATCATGATTAATTTGGACTTCTCTGTGCATGCTCTTTGAGGTGGTGACCATAGACCTCCATTATATGACTGACAGACAAGAACCAGTTTGACCTAAATATATAAAAATTTAAAATACTGCAGAAACAAAGACATTTACATCTTGGATGCCCTTGAGGTAAGCTAAAACATATAAAAATAATTTCAAAGCGAACTATCCCTTTAAAGTGCGAAGAACCAATGAGGTTCATTCTTGTGTTAAGCAGCACGTTTGAGCTTACACACACACACACACAAACTACTGTTCAACTGTACAAAACTTAAAAGACATAGACATATAGTACTTAATAATTTGGGTATCTGTCCATTTTTCTAGAGACCCAAATGAAGTGAAGCGCACAGCCACAAGTTTATCCTGGCATCCCAAATGGTAACCATAAACTTGCTGTCGCCTACTCTTCCCTGGAGTTTCAGAAAGCACCCAATGACATGAGCTTCGAACTCCTACATATGGGACATTGGTATGCCATAAAACAAAAAACAGCTAAATAAGTCGCCACTCGCCACACTTAGAAAGGACAAACAATGTATATATATCAAAACATCTTTTCACCTTCAGAAAATCACAATAAACCTGAGATGACCCTGAAACCTGTGTGTCCACTTGTTTGTCTGGAGTACAACCCAAAAGATTCACACATTCTCGCTGGGGGAGGCTACAATGGACAAATTGGTAGGTTTCATCGCCTGAGCATCTCTATGAATTCACAATGAATCATTTTATATTCTATCTACAAAAAACCCTTATGATCATCTGAACTCTTTCAGTGGCTTAATTAGATTGAGCTTAGTCGCTCTGGGCTTTTCTAGTTCCCAATAAATTATGTTTTTTGGAAAAAAGTGACCTTGTCTGAATTTGTCTTTAATAGGCATGTCTCTTTTTTAAAGTCTAATGGCTGAGCTAATAGCCTTCGGCATTGAATGCATAGTTGAAATGAGTATGCACTTTTGAATGGACACAAATGTCCTTGTTTGTTTTTGTAAAATTATCCATGATCACCGTGTTGTTTACCCCGTTACCAGCGTACTGGGACACGCGCAAAGGCAGCCAGCCAGTAGAGATGTCCACCATCGAACACAGCCATAGAGATCCTGTCTACAAAGTCATCTGGCTGCAGTCGAAGACAGGCATGGACGTCTTCTCAGCTTCTACAGATGGTCAGGTCTGTGTGCAATGACACATAAGTCCAAAAGTAAAGAGATAAACCTCACAATATTTCATTGAGACTTGCATCGCAGTCCTCAAAATATGCATCTGACACCAGGTGCTGTGGTGGGACATTCGGAAGCTGAGTGAGCCCACTGAGAGACTGGTGCTGGACCCCAGTAAGAAGTGGGACCTTGATAATGCCCTTGGTGCAATCTCACTGGAGTTTGAGACCACTATGGTAAGAGCAGTTTTTTTTTTGGCAGTGCTAGAAGAAACTTTGTGGAAACAGATGTTGAGAACTTAAACATCCTTTGTTTTTGATTACACAAGCCTACAAAGTTCATGGTGGGCACAGAGCAGGGTCTTGTGGTTTCATGCAATCGCAAAGCAAAAACCCCTGCTGAGAAGATTGTATGCACATACAGCGGACACCACGGTCCCATTTACGCCCTGCAGAGGAACCCGTTTTTCCTAAGAACTTCCTGACCGTGGCTGACTGGACCGCACGCATCTGGTCAGAGGACATCAAGGAGTCCTCCATTATGTGGACCAAGTAACTTATGTTTCATTGTTCAAATACAGCATTACAAAAGTAATTCTCTGTTTCAATTTTTTTATTATTATTTTTTTTATGGGAAAATATCAGTTTTGTGTACACTACCAGTCTGGGGTCAGTACAACTTTTTTTTTTTTAAGAAGTTCATATTTTTCTTTACCAACAACACATTTAATTTGATAAAAAAACAACAGTAAAGACTTTTACATTGTTCCAGAAGAGTTTCATTTGAAATTAATACTGTTCTTTTGAACTTTCTATTCTGCAAATGATTCTAAAACACAAATAATTATACTATCACAATTTACACAAAAATATGAAGCAGTAGCACAACTGTTTTCAACATTAAGAATAATAAGAAACATTTCTTGAGCATCAAATCAGCATTTTAGAGTAATTTATGAAGGATCATGTGACTGAAGTTTGACATCAAAGGAATTTAAAAAATATGTTAAATTTAAAAAAACAGTTATTTTAAATTGTAATAATATTTCACAATATGACTGTTTTTCAGTGTTATTGTAGTGTCATTGATATACTTGTACAGTTTTTTTTTCTTTTTTAATTAGATTTTATGTTTTATATTTTCTTGTCTTTGTCATGTTTATGTTTATATATATATATATATATATATATATATATATTTAGTATTTTTTATTTATTTTTTTTTATAAACCATAAAACTTATGGATTTAGTTTTAGTTATAGTAATAACCCTGTTGTTTTTACTGTATTTTATCAAATAAATGCAGCCTTGGTGAGCTTTCTTTCCAAAACATAATAATAATAATAATAATAATAATAAGCTTGCCAACCCCAAATTATTAGTGTAGATGTTTAGTACAACTTGCACAGGTGCCAGTATTTCCTGATCTATTATGTCTCCAGGTATCACATGGCCCATCTGTTAGATGGCTGTTGGAGTCCGGTCAGACCCTCAGTCTTCTTTACTGTAAAGATGGACGGCACCCTGGACGTGTGGGACATCTTGTTTAAACAGAACGACCCCACTCTCAGCATCAAAGTTGGTGCTTAATGTCTCCTTGAACTGAAACCATCTCACAGTTCAACATTTCAGCGTTATCTGTTTTGAGGAAATATTTTTCTCTCTCACAGGTTTGTGATGAAGCCCTGTACAGCGTCCGTGTGCAAGATAACGGCCGTTACCTGGGCTGTGGCTCTCAGCTGGGAACCACCACACTGCTGGAGATTTCATCAGGCCTGTGCACACTGCAGAAGAACGCAGAAAGCCCTGGTCTCAGAGGTGAGACACAAACACAAAGGCTGCATTCATTTGATCAAACATACTGTCAAGTAATGTTGTTATTGTATGTTAAAAGGTAATTCAAGTTATGGCAAAGCATCATTACTCCAGTCTTCACTCTTCAGTGTCACATGATTCTTCAGAAATCATTCTAATATGAAGAAACATTTCTTATTATTATTGAAACAGTTGTGCTGCTTGATAAACCCATGACACATTAATTTAGATTCTTTGATGAGGAGAAAGTTCAAAAGAACAACATTTATTTGAAATAGAAGTCTTGGGAAAACTTTACAAAAAGGTTTTATTTGTTAACATTAGCAAATGCATTAACCAACATGAACAAACCAGGATCAATATATTCTTACAGCATTTATTAACCTTTGTTAGTCTTCGTTAAAAAAATGTTAATGATCGTGTTAGTTCACAGTGCATTTACTAATGTAAGGATTATTAGGAACACATGTTCAATTTCTCATTAATGCAATTATGTAATCAACCAATCACATGGCAGTTGCTTCAATGCATTTAGGGGTGTGATCCTGGTCAAGACAATCTCCTGAACTCCAAACTGAAATGTCAGAATGGGAAAGAAAGTTGATTTAAGCAATTTTGAGCGTCAGTATGTTTGTTGGTGCCAGTCGGGCCGGTCTGAGTATTTCAGCAATTTGCTCAGTTACTGGGATTTTCACACACAACCATTTCTAGGTTTTACAAAGAATGGTGTGAAAAGGGAAAAACATCCAGTATGTGGCAGTCCTGTGGGAGAAAATGTCTTGTTGATGCGAGAGGTCAGAGGAGAATGGGCCGACTGATTCAAGCTGATAGAAGAGAGACTTTGACTGAAATAACCACTCGTTACAACCGAGGTATGAGTGAAGCATTTGTGAAGCCACAACACACACAACCTTGAGGCGGATGGGCTACAACAGCAGAAGACCCCACCGGGTACCACTCATCTCCACTACAAATAGGAAAAATAATCAATTTGCAAGAGCTCACCAAAATTGGACAGTTGAAGCCTGGAATAATGTTGCCTGGTCTGATGAGTCTTGATCTCTGTTGAGACATTCAGATGGTAGAGTCAGAATTTGGCGTAAACAGAATGAGAACATGGATCAATCATGCCTTGTTACCACTGTGCAGGCTGGTGGTGGTGGTGTAATGGTGTGGGGAATGTTTTCTTGGACACTTCAGGCCCCTTGGTGCCAATTGGGCATCGTTTAAATGCCACAGCCAACCTGAGAATTGTTTCTGACCATGTCCATCCCTTTTATGGCCACCATGTACCCATCCTCTGATGAATACTTCCAGCAGGATAATGCACCATGTCACAAAGCTCGAATCATTTTAAATTGGTTTCTTGATTATAACAATGAGTTAACTGTACTAAAATGGCCCCCACAGTCACCAGATCTCAACCCAATAGAGCATCTTTGGGATGTGGTGGAACAAGAGCTTCGTGCCCTGGATGTGCATCCCACAAATCTCCATCAACTGCAAGATGCTATCCTATCAATATGGGCCAACATTTCTAAAGAATGCTTTCAGCAACTTAAAGGCAAACAGGGAGTCAACCACAGTATTAGTATGGTGTTCCTAATAATCCTTTAAAATCTGGGTAACACTTTATTTAGCAGTGTCCTAGTTACATAATGTTACATGTACTTACCATAGTAATTCTAATAATAGTAAATGATGCATAATTGCATGCAACTAACCCTCAACCAAATCCTAATCCTACCCTACCCTAATTAATATTACTCAGTACTTAAATGTATAATTACATTGTAACAATGACACCCTAAAATAAAGTGTAACCAAAATCTGTCATATAAAGAAAACAGAATGATCACTCTTTTTTAAAGCATTTTCAATAATTATCCTAGGCGAAAGAAAAATGTACTGACATCCATCTGTCATCTTGTATTTACTGTACATCCATCTGTCATTGACTGGACCTGTGGGGTGTATTTTCCCTTGGTTTCTGCAGATGTTTGAGCGTGAGACCAAGCGGGAGAAGATTCTGGAAGCTCGGCACAGAGAGATGCGTCTGAAAGAACGCAGCCGCTCCGAGCAGAGCCGAGAGGACGAGGGCAAAGAGGCGGATGGGGAGGAGAGCACCGAGGAGCTGGTGGCCCGCGACAGAGACCGAGTTCTTCCACATGTTGGAAACCGAGAAGACCAAAGAGCAGAATGAGGAGAAAGAAAGAGATATGGTCAAGGATGTTCTGCTTCTAACATGTTATTTATGTTTCTGACGTCTGAAGCGGTTTTTAACCACACATCTGTGTGTTTTTGATGGGTGTTGTCATATGTGTGTGTTTCAAAACGGCCTTTCAAATGAAATTGCCCCCCATTGTGGAGCTTAAACAAATTGTACCCCATATTGGACTGTTGCTCCAATAAGATAAGGGTCCTGAACGCTATATATAACCCTGTTAGCTGGGTGAAACGCTCCATTGTGAACGACAAAGAAAGAAAAATCAATAAAGTCTACGTTGTCTGTTCCCAGAATGCTTTATGCTCCTCCGTGATTGGTGAGGAGGCATTTTGAGCTTGTGCGACCATCACAAGTGTATAGCTATAGGCCCATCTACTCACAGGCTCATGTGATTAATGGTTTTGGCCTTTTCAAGGACTTAAGTTATTTGAAAATAAATAGGGGTTTATAATTAGGTTTGTTTTTAGTGTCTCATGTGATTTCTAGTTGGACAAAAAGAAGTTTGGTCTCATATACTGAGCTGTCTTTTCTAAGAGTATTTGTTTTTCATTCCCTGTAGGAGAAAGGCGTGTCTGAAGAGAAAGATTTCCAGGAGGAGCATGAAACCAATGGTGTCGCTTCCTTTACAAGAAGAGAAGTCTCTATGTAGACTGTGAAAGCAAGTCATATAAAGAGGTAGATTGGTCTGATTTGAATCTGAAAAGTTAGACTGATTAGCTCAAACTAATTACTTGTTGCAGACTAGTTCTTATGTCTTGACGGCACTAGGTTTATGCAACTGGGTCCACAGGTCTCGCTTTGAAACGCTGTTCATAACCCATTTTACTTTCATAATGTGATGTATTTCAATGGATATTCAATGAGAAAAAATATATATATAATAGAATTTATTTTTCATGAATTGACTGGGTTATGTAAAGTGGAATGGAGAATCGAGTCAGGTGGTTGGTTTGAAAAGGTTGCATAAGGATAAAAATGCAGCTGACTGTTCTAATGTTATATTATAAGGTTCCTAATTAAATACATTGTTTTGGATAATAAAATTTAATTTAAATATGCTTAATTGTTGCAATTAGTCCTGAGTTTCTGATTTTCCACTCATGTTTTATATTCTCAAAACTGCAGATGAAAAAGCTGTAACACTGTTATAATAACAACATAATTTTTGTGATAAAATATATACACATTTCCATAATTTCTGTCTCTACCTTGAGTGTATCTCTTCTATTATGAATAGTATTTCAAGTTATGTAATAATAATGATAGTAATAATATTTAGTATTGTTTAAGTAACCTGGTTGTCTTAAAAAAAGTTAATTGAAATTGAAAAATTGAGTTACAACTGAATACAACTCAATCAGAAACTCAAAATAGTATGTTATCTGAACTTCATAAATTTTCTAAGTTGATTTGACGGAAGAAAAAACGTTATGATAACAAATCTTTTTTTTTATACAGTGTAGTAGTAGTAGTATTAGTTTTAATTTTTAAAATTTGTAATTTGTGTAGAATTAAGAAAAATAAATGGATGTCAGGGACATACAAACGTTCTGGGTTAACCAAGAAGTTAAACTAAGAGTCTTAATAAAAGGCTGACATTCTATAAATATAACGTAAAACACAAACCTAACTGTTATAACTATTTTTATTTAAAAAATTAACCTTAAAAAAAAACAACTCAAAATCAAATGATATAACTCCCAAAACAATAATGTTTATTTATATTAATAAATACTACTATTACGTATATATTGTTAGTAATTTTAAAATATTTTATTAATTACCACTTCTTTAATTTATCGAATTAAATTGTACAAAATTTGACGTAAAACGACAGTTACAGGAATGAAGCTGCAGTTCAAGGCCTGACCAGCAGGGCTCGCTGTTGCCTCAGAGTCTGAGAATTCCTGCCCACCTGAGAGGAGCCTCAGCCGCGGTGAATGACGAGCGACTGCGCACTGCTCTACTGCTCATCTCATCTCTAGGGACATCACAAACACAACACACACACGCTCTGTCACGGGTTTATTGTGGGTGGAGAGACACGCATCCTGCTCAGACATGGACCTGACGGACTCCACGGCCCGTGTTTAATCGTTCGGAGTGTTTTCTATCCTCGTCGAGAGAGAGATGCGCAGGTGAATTGTTAGCTGAACCATGACCTCGCGGCGTCTGTTGTGCTCTCTTCACGCGACGCGCATGTTTAGTTTACACTCAACCCCAAAACATTACGATGAAGGACACTGCGGAATCAAAGGATCAGCAGCTGACAGTAAGCCCACTGACTTATTATTTTCCTGCACTTCTGTCTAACGTTAGTAACTTAGAGTTTGTTAACAGTGTTCAGCCAGAAAATGTGTGTAACGTTATTCGTGTAAAGTTAGATTATTATTATCTAGAGACTGTATACTGTATATATGTGTGGTCGGTCGTATGTGCTTATATGTTGTTTTAAACATTTTTCAAACTATAGTGATACATAAATATCTGCATTTTGACACACTTGCTAGTGTGTGTGTGTGTGTGAAGTAATATAGCTTATATTTGGTGTAACTTTTTGTTTTACCATTATAGTTTTTAGACTACAGCACGTTATTGTATACAGTAACGTTACAGGTCAAACGTTTGGAAGTATCTTATGGTCATCAAGCCTGCTTTTATTTGATTAAAAATATATATTTTGTAAATGTAATATGGTTAAATATTATTACAATTTAAAATAACGTTTTTCTGTTTTAATATCCTTTAAGATATCATTTATTTATGTGAAATAAAGCTGAATTTTCATCAGGCATTAATCCGGTCTTGGAAACAGTTTTGCTGCTTAATGTTTTTGGATCCCATTATACTTTTTTTCAGGATTCATTATAAAACAGCATTTATTCAAAATATAAATATTTTCTAACAATATAAATCTTTACCATGACTTTTTTATCAATCTAACACATCCTTGCTGAATAAAAGTATTGATTTATATAAAAATAAAGAAAAATTTACCCAAATTTTAGATTATATTTTAAACAAATGCTGTTATTTTAACCCATTTATTCATCATCGAATCCTGAGTAGAAGTATCATTTACGGGTTATAGAAAAATTATCAAGCAGTACAACTGTTTCCAACATTGGATTATATATTTTGTTTAGCTTATATTTAGAGACTATATAAAATTATTTCTAATGTGAAAAAATAGGGCTGTCAAATTATTAATCACGATTAATCACATCCAAAATAAAAGTTTGTGTTTACATAATTTATGTGGGTGCACTGTGTATAATTATTTTGTAAATATATAAATAAACACATGCATGTATATTTAAGAAAGAATATTATTTATATATTAAATATTTATATTTATATATAATATAAATTATATATAAATCTATAAACAGTATATACATGAAAATATTTCTTAAATATACATACAAGCATGTGTGTGTATTTATTATTATATAATAATTATACACAGTGCACCCACATCTATTATGTAAACAAAAACTTTTATTTTGGATGTGATTAATCACAATTAATCATTTGACAGCCCTAATTTGTATTATTACACCACATGAACATTTACAATGATCTACTGGGGCAAAATGGTGATTTGAAAGTGTGACAGACTTAATAGATATAGCCTAGTGACCAGTTATCCATAGATAATTTTCATTGAATCCAATCTTAACCTAATGTCGTGTTAAAAATAGTTCATGCATGCATAATGCATTAATATGTGCATATACTTTCATACTTAATGCATACACATACATTTTATATAAACACATCTATATAGAAACAAACAAGTGACTA
Organism: Hybognathus amarus; assembly: GCA_030378365.1. Lineage (NCBI taxonomy): Eukaryota > Metazoa > Chordata > Actinopteri > Cypriniformes > Leuciscidae > Hybognathus > Hybognathus amarus. The sequence continues at coordinate 39,318 of JAQIUQ010005125.1, forward strand.
TATATTGAATAAAATCTACATTTCATTCACTGACAGCCTATCCACTTAAAACCCCAGGACAGATTTCAGTCCTGACAGTCTACATGTGTTATATTTAGATTCTCTGAGAGCTTAATACCTGTTTTCTAGTGATCTTTTGCCCCCCTTTTAATAATTCACAGTGCAGTTTAAGTTCCCTTTCTCTGCTTCCACTGTAAGACATCATTTCAGTGCTTTAAGGAATCTAAATGTTGCACAGCTATGTGCATTTAGTCCAGATTCTCTATTATAATAAAACCAATAATAATGGAAACCAACTACTGCTGCTCTGTAAATCTGTGCCCTTTATTTAGGTGGATAAATTTGCTGTGACTTCATGCAAGTATTCGCTGAGAGCAACATAACAGAACAGGTTTAGCTGCTTCCCGTTAAGCGTATTAAATCAGACAGCATTTGTTGCTCTACCAGCAAGAATAGCCTCCAGCTATAATATTCATACTACATAATTAACTACATAGATTGCACTGCATCATTGCCCTTCAGTGTTTATTTCAGTTGTGGACGGATGCATTGGCCATCTGACTCAAACAGAGATGTCCTTGAAATACAAATTAATGTGAAAATTGTACTCGCATTAGATAATTGTATCCTGCTGCTACTATCTATTATTTCCCAAGGATACTCATAAAAATGATATTATGTAGAGTGACCATTAAGCCACATGCTGTTATGCATGAATTTCAACATCTAGAAAGTGTTCTCATAGTTTTAACACTTTTTATGAACAGTATATCAATTATTTTATCATTTAAAACAAGGATGATATATATATATATAAATATATAATATATATATATATATATATATATAGAGAGAGAGAGAGAGAGAGAGAGAGAGGGAGGGAGAGAGAGAGAGAGAGAGAGAGAGAGAGAGAGAGGGAGAGGGAGAGAGAGAGAGAGAGAGAGAGAGAGAGAGAGAGAGAGAGAGAGAGAGAGAGAGAGAGAGAGAGAGAGAGAGAGAGAGAGAGAGAGAGAGAGAGAGAGAGAGAGAGAGAGAAAAACAACACATTATTTTGTTAAATATTTACATCTTTAGATGAATTTATTTTTCCTCAATGTCGTCTTGTTGTTGTATTTTGGTGTTGTGTGTAAGTGTTTTAAATAAATGGCATTTGGGGTAATATTTTATTTAAAGGAGTAGTTCACTTTAAATAAAAATAATAATTTTGCTGATAATTTACTTACCCCCATGTCATCCAAGATGTCCATGCTCTTTCTTTCTTCAGTCGAAAAGAAATGAAGGTTTTTGATTGAAGACATTCACAGGATTTTTCTCCATATAATGGACTTCATTGGGAACCAAACGGTTCAAGGTCCAAATGAGAGTTTCAGTGCAGCTTCAAAGAGCTTCAACGACACAGACGATGAATAAGGGTCTTATCTAGTGAAACGATCGGCTCATTTCAAAAATAAATACAAAAAGTTAAGGTTTTATAAGCACAAATGCTCCCCTTGCTTTGTTCTGTAATGAGCGTTCGTGACTCTCCTGTTTTAACTTAAATGAATCAATCTTTTTTCAAGTTATTCGTTGATTTCGTTCGTTGAATGGACCAAATGGCTCAAAAAGATTAGTTCATTTTAATGAACGAGTTTGAACAAGAGACTTGAGCAAGGCAAGCATTTGTGCTTTTAAAACTTAAACTTCTGTATTTATTTTTGAAATGGCTGATCATTTGCTGATAAGACCCTTATTCGTCGTCTGGTGTCGTTTAAAGCCCTTTGAAGCTGCACTGAAACTCTCATTTGGACCTTGAACCGTTTGGTTCCCATTGAAGTCCATTATATGGAGAAAATCCTGGAATGTTTTCATCAAAAACCTTAATTTCTTTTCGACTGGAAGAAGAAAGATGTGGACATCTTGGTTGACATGGGGGAGTAATTATCAGCAAAAGTTTTTATGCAATTACATTCATACATTTTAAGTGAAGCATAGGGTTCAAATACATTCTAAGGCCAGAGCATTACCTTTATTTCTTATTTTCCAGGTGGCTCTGCGGATTCGGCCATTGAGTGATGCTGAACTGGAGGAAGGAGCCACTATTATAGCCCACAAAGTGGATGACCAGGTCAGAGGAAACTGATCATTCAGTTATTTTATATATATATATATATATATATATATATATATATATATATATATATATATATATATATATATATATATATATATATATATATATATATATATATATATATATATATATATGTATGTGTGTGTGGCACAAGGACAGCAATGCATATTACTATGCATTCTTCTCAATGAAGAATATGCATAACTGCCTCAACATTTTTGGAAAGACGATTGCCCAAACGTGTTTGTGTTCCCAATCTGCAATTTTAAAAATGTATTGCTGTTTATGCACAACACCATATTTCTATTAATGCTTTGTGGCTTTAAAAATATAATGTTTACAGTTTATGTCTATACATATAAGAAGGGCTTAGATGGTGATGACAATGTCCAACTTGTTCTAAAATTAGACAATGAGTGTGTCGATGTTATCCACAGGCTAGTTTAAGTGTCTCTAGAGCTGTAATGCACAGATGCTAACCTGCTGTTATGGGTAAATAGGCCCAGTGTTAGTGAATGAGGCGAGTACAGTCACATATTCAATCTCAAGGGTCTGAGTCACAAAGACAATTAGCCAGTGCTGTGAGACCTCAGCACAGCATGACATTTCATTTACGGTACCCCGCGTCTGCAACCGCAGGAAATCATTATAATTATTTGAACCCATTTAAATCTGAGCTTGGATTGATTTATTGGTATAATTATTGCTGTACTTGCTGGTGATGTCAGACAGGGTGACATTACTTTTGAGTTATACTTAGAAGAACAATATTAAAGTGCGACTGAAATTTATAGAGCGTGTTACTAGCAATACCAAGGATTGATCCATTTGAAATGTATGACTGGATCATGTGAATGAATATATTGCTTTGGTTAAAATTATCTGGAAAAAGAATATGCAAATACTTCTATGAGAGATTTCATTAGAATTTGGCTATACCAAAACCACTTTTTGTCCCAGGAAGCTATTTTTTTCTGCTGTAAAGTTGGACATTTTAAAGTAACACTATGTAGTTTTTCAGCCTTCATAATATATTTCCAAGACCCTTGTGTTGGTACATCGACTTACAAAAGGGTTAAATGACATGTCTGTCATAGCCTTTTGCTTGCAACTTGCAAATGTAACTTCAGGTTTCAGGTAGTAACCGAAGCACAAAAAGAGCTACAAAATTCGACTGATTTACGTCATACGTCACTTCCCCCAGCTCTTCCTCAAATTTTCTGTTGCCATTGTTGATTCCAAAGCCAGTGCCGGATAAACAGTGAGCGTGCACGTGCGACAGTGGGCTTTTTAAATAATTTACGACAGCTGTAATGGACAATTCAGCTTCCAACCTGTAGGGCAAACGCAGAGTAAAAGGTACTTATGGTGCGTTCTATTATAGCCAACGAACTGCCTCGGACCTCGGATATGATGTCACGTCCACACTTCAAGAGTTCTATTATGTTTTGCACGTCCGAGTTCGGAGAAAAAAATGGACGCCACCCGGAAAGCTGCTGTAATGGTAGCACTAGCCGAGTACCGAAAATGTGATTTAGCACTGACATTAAAAATATATATTATGACTAGGGTTGGGTATCGTTTGAATTTGAACGATTCTGATTTCGATTCCGATTCCTTGTTTCGATTCTCGATACCTAACAATTCTCGATTCCGATTCTTTTAAGAGGCAGGGTCAAAAAAGTTTAGCTAACCTTGCTAACCAACGGTCTTTCTGGAGGAAATACTCCTTTTTGAAGGAAATACTCCTTCTGTCACAAATACTCCTTTTGTCACAAATTTAGCATTTTGCAGAGATTTCGTTATTTTTTAGAAAGTGAAGCCACACTTTGGACCGCCGACGTAAGCTACTCATGTTCGACTCGCACGTTTATGTCAACACTTCCGGTCGACACTTCTTAGTTGGTGTTGTTCAGCGGTTTCTTCTTCGGGTCGGCGGACTGTGAATATCGAAACTAGGAATCGAAATTTTAACTTTTGAACGATTCGGGAAAAACGAAAAGTTAGTCCCAGTTTCAATCGATGCTCTATTCTCAATACCCAACCCTAATTATGACTACACCTTATCAAAACAGCCATTTGAACTTAAAAATTATCTTTTGTTAGTAACGTTATTAAATGCACTCACAACAACCGATTCCCAGGAATACGAGTGAATATAATCGTCATTTAAAATACCAAAGCGGTACAAAAACAACGAAAACAATTTATATAAGTCACACAGGGCGCAGCCATCTTGAATTCCGAAACGGAATTCTAGCTCGATGTCCTCACGATTGTCTGGCGTACGAGAGAAGAAATACGAGGAAAGGGGGCGTGTCGTTTGGCAACGTCTGTCTTCCGATTCGAATCTCCGAGACGGATAAATAACAGAACGCACCAGTAGTGTTGCTTTAACATTGGGGGAGTTATGGGATTGACTCTTTTTTGGAGCCTGTGTCTAGTGGCCAGTCGATGAACTGCAGTTTAAGTCACGTGTTGGATTCAAGGAGAATAGAAGATTGCCGCTTGATGATGATATTGGTTCTCATTCATGAAACACGAGCAGAACGAATTTTTTATGTAAATCGTGTGTAAAGTGGTTCTGGCGTAAATTTTCGGATTCATTAAAATGATCGTATTTTCCAAATGTTAGTTGGTACGCAAGAAATCTACACCTGCTCCCAGCCACGCGTAAATGGTGCACTTAACATTCGAACGTTTTGCTAATTAATAAGGCTGCATTTTAATTCACCTTTATTGGGTACATATTTAAACAGCATTTTGAAAAAATATTTTATATAGTAATTACATACGGTTTTTCTTTTTCTTCTATTATGAGAGCCAGTAATTTATGGAAGCTTGTTTCCGCCACTGAATAAAAAAATATAATAATAATAATTGCGACTTTTTATCACACAATTGCGTGTTATAAAGTCAGAATTGCGAGATATGAATTGCGAGATAAAAAGTCGCAATTACCTTTTTTATTTTTCCATTCTATGGCGGAAACAAGCTTCCATAAGTAATAGCAGATCTGGTGATCGAATGGCGGTCCTTCTCAGTTTGAATACGATTTCCCGAAGTGAACTAATTTGTTTTTTGCTGTCAAGCTTAATGTCGAACCATTTTCTTCTCACTTCTGGGACTTTTCAATTAACAGATGACACTCCATTAACTGCATCTGTAATATTCTGCTAAGCTTTCTTTTTTTAGGACCTGATTTGAATTCACTGACACACACACACATTTCACTATCACATCTGATGTTTACGAAGTATTTGTGAATCAGGAGAAGAGTTTTCGGGAAGGTCTATTGTACGTGCAAATCACTCTTATATTTACGAATGTTTCATGAATGAGACCCATTGTCTTCAAAGCACATTTTGATGTTGTATTTCCCTGCAGTGTAGCATATTAGCAAGCTAGATGCTAACTTGAAATGGTCTCCATCTGTGGTTACTAGTTGTCAGTTTGATGTTGTTGAATGGCTTTAGGTTCATGATGGACGGTCAGCTGAGGTGGTCATGTTAACGTTCAAGCACTTGAACTTAACAATGCAAACTGGTTATACAAGGGCTGATGGATTAGTAGCATAGAGATAAAGGTTTTGATGCTGTGTATTATGTTTGTGCAGTCATCCCCTTAAATAGGAATGAGAGAACAAGACAGCCAGTAAAAAAATGATAAACACACGCTCAAACTCACACATGCATGTTTGCTGGTGACCAGCAAGACCAGTTCATGGCATGCTGGCCTAAGCTAGTAAGCAATTATCCAAATTCGCTGACAAATCAAACTAAGCACCCTTCTTATCTGTTTGTGCCCAACACGCCATATGGCAGCACCATCTAGGAGTAGGCGTAGGTGTGTTTTTACTAGTGGTGTCGATGTCGTTTTCTTCCCCCGATGGCAAGAGTAAACCTTAAGAGGATGACCTCACCGACAGGGGCTTTGGGTGGCTTAGACAGCAGCCACCTGCTCTTCTGTACTTCCAACCACCTGACGGCTGTAGGATCATGCCAGCGTTGGTGCCATTCAAAGCTAAATCTGTTGGGTGCATATTTTTTCACATGATTGCATGGCTAATACATACGCATTGGCTTCTTATTAGTCAAATATAAGCGCTTGATTTAATGTCGTCTGGATTGCTTCATTAATTCTCTATTTTGACATTTCAATAGATTTGGACAAATTGGTATTCATTAACCTCTCCACATTGGTGTGTGGGTCAGCATTAGTGTGTGGTTTAAATAATTTACCAACACACTCCGTTCTCCTTAAGGTAAGGTGCTTGCAATGACGTATGTGTGTTACCAGACATACACATACCGATTGGTTCGTGCGAGACTCTCATTCATACATAAACACATGATCAGGAGGCAGAACCCTGTACGTAACCTCTCCTTACCTGTGCGTCATTATACATTGATGATACATATCAATTAGGCAACTCGGCACCTTGCCGGTCTACAGCGACTTCTTTTCAGTAGTTTTACACTAGGGTTGTCACAAAATCAAAATTTGAGTTGTCAGTTAGGACATTACCAGTAAAATTGTGTGGTTCTTCTCGGTACCAAAGCAAAACCTCTGCTCGGTTCCCCGTTTTGTCTTGTCCATTTGTTTTCACTATCAATCATAGCAGTTTCAGATTCAATTGCGAATTTAAATACAGTTGTCAATTCAGAAACTTTGCCGTGTAGTTACTAAGCAGAATGAAAAACTAAACTTGTATCCAGATTGTGAATTTGTAATAAACAGAAAGCAAGAGAAGACCTCCCTTTAAAATCTGTGTTTTTGACCACCCTACACTTTTTTATTAAAAGTTGGATGTATGTTAATGTTAATCAAAGCACTCTATAAACCTCAGAATGCAGATAAACATTCACGACCGCCTGTAACATGAGCCATAAGTCTCTTATAATCGCATAAGCTCATTATGAAGCAGAAGCGATTTAAGCTTTATCTTCTGCTTTATTGTTCTGCTACTTGTTATTGGTGAGGCTGTTTTGTTTTTCTGTGTTTAGCCGCGAGCTGTGTATTTTTTTGTTCTTTTTGACAGAATAGAAATGTTAAGGTAAAATTTTAAAGGTAAACTTTCTCTCAACAGTTATGTATTAATTGTAAATTAATTGTTTGATTCCATCTGAAGTGAAGTGCTAAAGTGCTATTAAAGGAGTAGTTCACTTTTGAAAAAATGTTTTGCTGATAATTTTCTCACCCCCATGTCATCCATGATGTCCTTGTCTTTGTTTCTTCAGTTGAAAAGAAATTAAGGTTTTTGATGAAAACATTCCAGCATTTTCTCCATATAATGGCACTTCAGTGGGAACCAAACGGTTCAAGGTCCAAAAGACAGTTTCAGTGCAAATCACAAACTGTTCAAAGGGCTTTAAACGATTCCAGACGATGAAAAGGATCTTATGAAGCGAAACGATCGCTCATTTAATAAATAAATAACAAAGTTTATATAAGCTCAAATGCTTGCCTTGCTCTGTTCTGTGATGCACGTTTGTGACTCTTCGGTTCGAATTTGTTCATCAAAATGAGCAAATCTTGTTCCATGTCATTTGGTTCATTCAACGAACAAAACGAACGAATTGACTCTGAAAAAGATTTGTTCGTTTTGATTGAGTGAGTAAATTATCAGCAAAAGTTTTTTGAAAAGTGAACTACTCCTTTAATATTGACTGAATTCAAATAAGTTTTAGTAAAAATATAAAAAAAGTTAAATAACATTTATTTTATTACTTTTATTCAGTATGGATTACAAGTTTAAAAGTGACAGAAAATGCTGTCCGGTTAAACTTTCTATTCATCAATGAATTGTGAAAAAAGGATCACAGTTTACACTTTTCACCAAAATATTAAGCAGCACAACATTTTATAATAAGAAATGTTTAATAAGCACCAAATCATGATTTCTGAAGGATCATGTGACACTGAGTAATGATGCTGAAAATTCAGCTTTGCATCACACAAATAAATTGTAAAAATATTTAACAATATTACTGTTTAAATATGTTTGATAAAGCAAATTCGCCTTTGGTGATGAGCATAAAATACTTATTTTAAAAACACACAAATTACTGACCCCAAACTTTTAAGCAGCACTGCTGTTTATGCAATATTTTGTATAAATTAAAATCAAAATGATTCATACTTGTGCCCATATATATAAAAAAAACAACAACATTTTTTTAATTTTTTTTATTGGGATACAAACGGTTAATCGATTATTGTCGACAAGTATTTACTCGATTAAATTAATTGTTGGCTAATTGAACATTGCAAACGTAACACGATGTTTTTCACGCGAGAGAGCCGACACAAACGTAACTTTTTGATTCAGTATATAAGCAATATTTAGCTTTTTATGTTAAACTGGTAACATGTAAAGTGAGAAATTTACATTCTCAGGAAAATAGGCGCTTATCAGTTAATCGTTAATCGATCGATAAGGTTGATCAACTAGTGATTAATGAATTAACCGATAATTTGCATCCCATTAGCTATATTATCGCACCGCCCTACTTGCAAACCTCTCAGCATTTGTCATAAATTCTGCTGTTTTGATGCCAGCATTGGGCATAACTGACAGAAACTGGCAGCAGGAAGTGTTGCAGGAAGTCCAAAAATCACTGTGACCGTAAAAACACACTCAGACAACACACTGGCAGTGAATGAGACTTGGATGTGTCACCCGTTGCTTTTAAAGGCCGTTAACTGCTCTGCTCACCAGCGTGTCTGATTTCCCCCTCAGTCCCACCAACAGTGGGCTGTGCCCTGTCACCATGACAACACACAGACAAGGTCAGGGCCATTGTTCCTATTCCTTCACTCGTCCCCCCTTCACGAGAGAACGTAAGTGCGGATGGACTTAGGGTCTTCTTAGGATGCGCTCTAACAAAAACAGCTTGTTATTCTGATCAAATGCACTTGGTTCATTTGTAGACTTACCATTGGTTCTTGATGATGATCTCCCATGATGCATCTCTTTTAGGTTAGCACAGGTGGCTTGGACACCGCTCCCTCTACAAAGAAAAGAAAAGAAGTGAGAGGATGAATAGACCTCAGAGTTTCTCTTTAAAGACCTTGCGGGTAAACAAAGCCATGCATTCATCCAAGCTCAGGTCGTACCTGATAACGTGGCAAATTCCCTCCATTGTGCACAACAAAGCCACCGCTTTGGCCCTTCTGTATTCAGTTTCTGCCATCTTTCTTCTCCTTGTGTGTTCGCAAGGACATTCAAATTGCTCTCACCTCTGAGTCCTATGACGGAAAAAGTGAATTAGCAGAAAGAACGTCCCTCATGGCATCGCTCTTGCCACCCCACCGCTCCACACGGATCAAAGATATTCATCTCCGGTGTAATTATGTTTATGGGCTTTCAAAGCGTTCTTTCTCCCAGTGTCCTCAAGGTTTGCACTCAACGGCCGGGCTGTTGTTTTCTAGGCTTATTTTTGGAGGGAGGATAATAACTTTAGGGCGGAGTGAGGGCTGAGGGAAGAGTCTCACAAAATAGTGTCTTTTACAGGCCTTCTGTTTGAATAGGCTCAGAGCTGGGCCGAGAAATAGTTCTCCAAACAAAACCAGCCTTCAACAGTCAAGATTTAGGCGCAGCGCTCCTGGGGAAAATGCCAACTGTTAGATTCAGCTCTTTTACAGGTTGACTCTCTGCATTTGTGTTTTATGGTGTACGTACCCTGGCCTGCTCTGTAAATGTCCATCACTGGAGTACAGTGCCATTGGCCGTATATAGGGGGCTATTACAGCCCATATAGTAGTTTTCCACTCAAAGGTTTTATTAAGACTCCTATCTTTATCTATGACAAAGCCTTTTTTTATTAAGGCTCTTTCTTCATTTAAACGGTAAGAATGAAAAGTTGATTTTAAATGTTTTAGACTAATAGTTAAACTATTTGTTTTTGTTTTTCAGTCCAAGCTACTTCTTAAAGACTTCATGAAATTGTTTGACAAGCATTCTTGTATTCATGTATTTGACATATTGGAGGTCCTGTCCCATATTTTATTGTACGGATGTAGCGACAGATTATTATTTCAGTATTGCGATTTGTGACATACATCTTAGTGTAACCGATTATCGAAAAAGACTAAATGTTGGACGGGGTCTTGGATGGATGCAGATCTGAATGCGAGCTTGCAGTCGATTGTAAAAAGGAGCGGGGTTTAAGAATTAAATGTAAGTGGGGTGTGACAGATCGCTGTAGGCCTACTAGGCTCCTCATTCCAAGTGGCAGCGATATTTGTTTTGTTTTTGTTGTATTTATATGATATTTATATTTTTGTAAATGAATTTTTGCCATGAAAATAGCTCTGACTGCTGACATGGCATGAAATAAAAATAATCTGAATCTGAATCAAGTGGCAGCGCAGCACATTAGCAGATTTTGCTTTAATCCTTGTGAAACGTTTAATTGTATTTTTATTAATTTAAATACAAAGATTTTTTTTTATTAAACCACCGTTTAAAGAACAAAACATAACAATTTTAGCTTTCTAAACCGAACCAAACCGAGACGTCAAAACCGTGGGGAAACCGAACCGTCAGTTTTGTGTATTGTTACACCCCTAGTAGCACCTCATTGCAGTACACAAAATCCAGGGGGCGGAGTTGGATCCAGATCTAAGGGGTGGAGATGGGCAGGATTAGGGATCAGGGGGCAGTGATGGGTTGGTTTAGGTATATGTAAGGTGGGAGGAGTTGGATCTGGATCCAACTCCTCCCCCTGGATTTCGTTATTAAGTTATTTCGTTATTAATTTCGTTAGTGGGTTATTAAGAACAAGTTCAAAATCCAATCTAATGTCGGTCGCCATGTTGCCCCTCCATCTTGAAAGTACATTAGCCAAAGAGGAACATACCCGTTAATTCAAGCTTCACCTTTCGCGTTTACGTTTGAGTTAACTCATGGACGAGGTTGAACTGAAAGCCATGTTAATCTTGGACTACATTGGCCACCGTAGGAGTTAAAACGAAATCGGAATTGAGAGGAACAGAAACTAATATTCAGTGGATGGTCATATACCTTTTCACCACTAGATGGGGGTAAAAATCACACAGTGTAGCTTTAACTCATCAAAATGTTTTTAAGTTATAGAGTAACAAAGTTATAGGCTAGGCCAATAAGATTTACCGTAACTTAATTTCTTTGTCAGATAAATATAGTTTGAAATTACTTGTATAGCCAATTTGATTATTATACAAAAAAAATGTAAGGTAGCAACTGAACTTTTTGTATAGTGTTGTTTCTTGCTTCCAAGAGAATTGAAGAAAACCAAGAACCAAGTTGTTGGCCTATTTGAAATGTTGACACTCCAAAGTGTTTAAAAAGATGCATTTTTTACATTGTGAATTTAGAAGTTGACTGGGTGTGTAATGTTGCATTAATAGACTGTCTGACCTTAAATAGACTCTTCCTGAGGATGTGGTGTTTCTTTGAGTGGTTTAACAAATGCTTATCAACTTATTATAGACACATCGTCTAATTATTCTCTCGCTTTCTCCTTTCCTCCCCTCTTAATCAGGTAAGATAGGGTCTTCTTTAGGTTGAAGAGGATTGCAGTGTGAGCTCACGTATTCAAGCTGCTGCTGTGTGACCGTGTGGCTTTAGACTAATATACAGAGAACACAAATCAAAATTGACTTATTGAATTGTGAATTAAATTTTAAATTTAAGAAAGATATTCATATAACAATTATTTTACTATTGCCTTGATAAAGTCTTGTTTGGAAGTTTAAAGGTTGTTCTGAAGTTTGAAGGTTTGCTATAGCCCTATAAAAGACAGTTTGAATGAGAACATTATGTATTTCATTCATTAATAAATTAACTTTTGTAGATAAGGGTGGAAGAACACTTTCCCAATTCAATTCAACCAATAACTTGGTTATTTAATTGGTTGTATATGCTGTGTGTACAGCTGTGTTAGATGTTATGCATTTTGATATGGAATCAGTGAATGATAAACGTGTGTTTTGTGAGTGTGAATGTTTTCATTGTAAATCTTCTATTCTGATGGACTGCATCCAGTTCCCCAGTGAAATGTAGCTGTATCCGTCTTATCCCATGTGGCACTCAATACCTGTTACACAAGCTATGGCTTGGCATAGCTTCAACTTCAACCCTGAGCTCTTATTCTCTGCGCTGCCAGTACTAAAGCGTGGCAAAGATCCATCTGGCCTAGGACAGAGGAACCACATAAACGTTGCCTCCTCTGTGAGTCTTACACAACTTTATCAAAAACACCATTTCAAAACAGCACAGTCTCATCCCAAGACATCATATAACTGACATATTGGGATGTCTTTTGACCATACGTCAACATGCGCCATTTTAGGGTACCCTTTAACATCGGTTAGATGACGTTATCGGATCCTAAACCTACCCGTCACCTAACTGACAGTAAAGGTAAAGCGTCAGTTGTATGACGTTCCCAGGATCGTCATGTAACTGACGTTAAATGGTACCCTAAATGTTGACGTATGGTCAAAAGACGTCCGAAGACGTCAGTTATATGACATCTTGGGATGAGACTGTGTTATTCAAAACACATGGATGGATGGATTGATATAGATAGATACACACACACATACACATACATTGCATTAAAGGGTTAGTTCACCCAAAAATGAAAATTAAGTCATTAATTACTCACCCTCATGCTGTACCAACCCCGTAAGACCTTCGTTCATCTTCAGAACACAAATAAAGATATTTTTGATTTAATCTGAGAGCTGGATCACTCCTACATAGACTGCCTAAGGGACTGGCTCTTGACGGCCCATAAAGTCATTAAAGAAAATGTTTAAATATTCCATGTGCCTACAGTGGCTCAATTATAAGTTTATCAAGCGACGAGACTACTTTTGTGCGAAAAAAACATAAATAACAACTTTATTCGACTATTCTATTACTTCCTTATAAGCGCATGCGCGAGAACTGAGATGAGGACGTTCTTCTTCGAACTACTTCTTGTTACCGGCTGCTCACCGCTTAGGAGTATTACCGCCACCTACCGTATAAGATGATGTGCTGATATAGCCGGAACGTGATCATCATCTTATACGGCAGGGGCGGTAATACTCCTGAAGCGGTGAGCAGCCGGTAACAAGAAGTACTCGAAGAAGAACGTCGTCATCTCAGTTCTCGTGCATGCGCCCATAAGGAAGTAATGGAATAGTCGAATAAAGTCGTTATTTATGTTTTTTTTCGCACAAAAAGTAGTCTCGTCACTTGATAAACTTATAATTGAGCCACTGTAGGCACATGGAATATTTAAACATTTTCTTTAATGTCTTTATGGGCCGTCAAGAGCCAGTCCCTTAGGCAGTCTATGAAGGAGTGATCCAGCTCTCAGATTTAATCAAAAATATCTTCATTTGTGTTCCGAAAATGAACGAAGGTCTTACGGGTTATGACAGCATGGGTGAGTAATTAATGACTTAATTTTCATTTTTGGGTGAACTAAACCCTTTGAGATAGATAACAGGGAGAGAACCCCTGTTAAAGAGGGACTTGAGAAGCTCTCAGGTTGCATTGAGCTTCTCCGCTCTCAGAAGGGCACTCAGCGGTGTTAGTCACTTCTATCTGAGGTAATAAAGCTGTTTTGAAGCTCTCTGTGGTCTTAGAAGGCTTATTATAAGCTGTTATTTGGTATTATCTTGCACTGGTCTCAGTCCCACTCCACATTGTTATCCTGCATGCTCTTTCATAATGAGGCTCATGTTTGTCTCACACTTTTGCACTTGTGAGACAAAATGAGCAGTGACGCAGATTGCTTGTTTTTTCTTATCATTTGCTTCCCATAGGCAGGAAGCATGTTGTTTCTTCTGCTGATGAATGGTGCGGTGCGTGAGCCTGTGCGTGTCAGTGATATGTTCGAGGTCGGATATATCTTGGTTTGGGGAAGAGTTTATACTGTACTTTGGTGTCCTTTCACATGTGAAAGATGATACTCAACAATAAGAGTTCTGAAGATTTCCTTCCAATGTCATTGTCTAGGATTCTGGACAAGTTGTTCACAAGAAGTGTTGCGTAAGGTCATACTGACCCAAGCAGACAGGACAAAACAGTGGTGATGGAGCCATTTTGTACCTGCTCAGCCAAGTACAATAACTCAACACGTTCAAGATTATACTCGATCTGAGCCCAGAGAAATTGCAGCTGGACCCTTTCAGATCAGCTCTGAAGTTTTCTTTTCTCTTTGTCCCCCCCCCTCTCTCTCTCTCGCAAAACATTTTATCACCAAGTAATTTTCTTAGATTGCTAATGGATTGTTTTTTGGTCAGTATTAACACTATTTAATACACTGTAAAAAATATTGTTGGTTTAACTTAAAAAATGAAGTAATCTGGTTGCCTTAAAATTTTAAGTTCATTGAAATGGAAAAAATGAGTTAATTCAATGGAGATTGATTTAATCATCAGAAACTCAAAATATTATGTTATCTGAACTACATAAACTATTTCAGTTGATTTGACAAAAAAAATCAAATGTTTTGATTATTTAAGTAACCTGGTTGCCTTAATTTTAAGTTCATTAAAAAGGAAAAATTGAGTTAATTCAATGGAGACTGATTTGATCATCAGAAACTCAAAATATTATGTTATCTGAACTACATAAACTATTTAAGTTGATTTGACAAAAACAAATATGTTGTGATTATTTAAGTAACCTGGTTGCCTTAATTTTAAGTTCATTGAAATGGAAAAATTGAGTTAATACAATGAAGGAGATTGATTTAATCATCAGAAACTCAAAATATTTTGTTATCTGAACTTCTTAAATTATTTAAGTTGATTTGACAAAAAAATGTTGTGATTTACAAATCATGAAAATATTTTTTGACATTGGGCTATATCTTGAAATTGAATAATTTATCAAAAATAACTATACCATAGCAGCAACAGGAATGTTTGATAAAGCACCATTGTTCTTTAATCTATTCTATTATATATTTTGTATTCTATATATGCATATTTAAATTACATTATCCAATATTTTCTACTTATTTTAAACATCTCCATTTAACCAATTAATCTCAAAGATAAGAGAAAATTACTTTATAAATCAATATTATTATTTTTTTTTAACCTTTAACTTAACTTTCTTCCATCTAACATCTTGACGCACCTTGCCATTATAAGATGTGGTCACATAATTGACAGGTGTGTTATGCATATCTTATATTATTGTTTGGAGCATTAATATAATCCAATATATGATAGGCCCCAAAGGCTCAAAAATTCCTTAACTGCCGGTCGTACAGTTTTATGTGGAAATGTTGTATCCTTGTGTTGGTACAGCCTGCGCTGATGTTTATTTCTTTTACTGCACTCTGTACAAAAGTTTGTTGACAATACACTTAAACTGTCCAGACGTCAGGGTGCAAATCTCCGTCATGTGGTCTCAGCTATCGGTCATGTCCCACTTTGTTGTGCAATGCTGACCTGCATGTCTTAACCTGAAAGTGACCTCTGACCTTGTTCTGCGCTGGGTGAATGCCGATCATCTTAGCTGTGAAGTTAAATGTCAAGATAATCTCAGGAAAATAACGTACACTATATGGTACATTGTCCAGTTGTGTTTAACCTTCATCGGTGTGCATGGAGAGCAGCTTGAGGCTTATCCTTCTCATTCCAACAAGGATTTAGTGTTTTTTAACTTTATGAATTTTTCCAGATTTAATTTTATCTCTGCTCATTGTATCATTGACTCCCTGGCCATTCCCAGACATGTCAGGGCCTGCTTATTTGGTGATGTTTTTCCGCCTCGGTGTGACCTGATGCATTGGTGTGTAACGTGAATGTTGACGCACAAGTGGAGCAGGAACTTCTTCAGTGCATGATCTTGATTTTTGAGTCAGTGCCAATGATATTGAGATGGTATTGAGATTAGAAGAATGTTATAGACTCCATCTCTATAGTGTTTTGACCAAGTTGCCAGGAAACTGTGTTGAGGCTAAGGACAATGCAAATGCAACCACACAGGCCAAGCCAAGACTAACATAAAACCAAGACTCCATTTCAGTCCCTTTGCATTTTGACGAATGGTCAGATATTACACAGTTGGCTTGTGCTTTACTGGAACAGCCAATGTTATTGCTTTTGTGTTAACATTTGCTAGCTTTAGACAACATTATGATTGTCAAATGCCTGTACGTTTATAGGATATGTACTGAATTTAGTTTAATATCCTGTGAGTGGTGCTAACATACTTATTCAGTTATGCATTAGATGCATGTGAATCTGGCAACATTTTATTATGAGAGTTGTTCGAATTGCAGAAATTCGGAAATGAAATGTCTGGTGAGTGTCGCTAAAAGCCAAGGTTAATGCTTTATCGTGTTGTTTATAACAACAACAACAAAAATATTGCTAATAATTTACTCACCCCCATGTCATCAAAGATGTCCACTTCTTTCTTTCTTCAATCGAAAAAAAAGGTTTTTGATGAAAACATTCCAGGATTTTTCTCCATTTAATGGACTTCACTGGGAACCAAATGGTTCAAGGTCCAAATGAGAGTTTCAGTGCAGCTTCAAAGGGCTTTAAACGACACCAGACGATGAATAAGTGTCTTATCAAGCGAAACGAGCGGTCATTTCAAAAATAAATAACAAAGTTTAATTTTTATAAGCACACCTCACCTTGCTCTGTTCTGTGTGACTCTCCTGTTTGAACTTGTTCATCAAAATGAACAAATCTTTTTTGAGTGAATTTGTTCATTTCATTTGTTGAATGAACCAAATGACTTGAAAAAAGATTTGTTCATTTTGATGAATGAGTTCGAACAGGAAAGTCATGAACGTGCGTCACAGAACAGAGCAAGGTGAGCATTTGTGCTTATAAAACTTAAAGTTGATTTAAAGCTTTTTAATTTATTTTTTTAAACGACAGAAAGTTTTGCTAGATAAGACCCTTATTCATTTTCTGGTGTCTTTAAAGCCCTTTGAAGCTGCACTGAAACTCTCATTTGGACCTTAAACCTTTTGGTGCCCAAATGAAGTCCATTATATGGAGAAAATCCTGGAATATTTTCATCAAAATTCTAATTTCACAAAAAAATGGCTTTTACTTTTCTGAAGCAACTACGCCATTTTAGCTTGCTTTTACAAGTCTTTGAGATTTTTTATCGTGCCTTACCAGGTGAGCCAAAGAGCAAATTTACTGCATCAGAAAAGCCATTTATGGAGCTGTTTATATGAGGCGATTCATGCAAATGTCAAAATGTATTAGATTGCAAATCATGCACTTTGGTACAAGTGTTTTGATGTCATATTAACATAGTATTGTGCAAGGAACCATGCAAAAATAAGTCTTTATTAATCGATTATTTGCCCAGTAATACCATTTTGTGTGAAAAAAGAATAAACGAAAGAAAAAAGAAGTTCTTACTAGTGTTGATTTAAGCTGAAAATGACAGTTAATTGTATATTTCTGAAGTTAAAAAGCTGTGTAGAGGCACATTTTTCCAATGAGCCCGTGTTGAATTTATACAGTATACTGTTGTTAAACCACACACACAAGCAAAAACTTTCCCTGTACTAAAACTTGAGCTGTCCATCTCAGAGTTTCTACCAATTCTCTAACCATTTGAATGATTTTCAGCTCCTCTTGCATGACGCAAGTACAACATTCAGGTAACATTTACTCCTGTGTTTTCATAACTAAAAATGAGGGAAGAATGAGGCCGGAACCGCGAAACGTTAACATACATTTTAATAAAAAAATACAAAATGAAAGGAAAATACAGTAGTCGTCCGTGAGGTCACATAAAATAAAACATGAAACGCAATATAAATCCAGGCCTAGCCTCTTACGTTCTTCACTGTCGTCACTCCCCCTTTTATGCTTCCACACTCCATGAGCGATACGAGACCGGTGCGTCGCGCAGGTGTCGCTCATTAGTAATCACGCCACCGCCACACTAAGTATTTGGACACCCAACTTATTTGACCTACTGCTTTTTTCATACTGTGTTGCAGGGACGCGAGTATGTTTACAGTTGGCTAGCTTAGCCTTGCGTAGCCTAGCACAGTGCGGACTGCAGATGGATGACGTTAAAAAAGTAAAGGAACAAGCACGGCCAAGTAGCATGTATCAGGTTGGCAGCACTAGAACAGAGGAGGCACTCAAGGCCCTTGTAAGAGGAGACACCATTGTTGGGGTACCGTGTCGGAGAAGGGAAGAAGGGATGATGAAATGAAAGAGTGGAATGAAGAGGGTGGCTGGCCCATCAGATAGCTTTCACCTTCTCAAAGCACAGCTCTTGGCTTTGAAAGGGCCGTTCAAAGGTCACAGCCTTTTCAAGACCCGAGCTGCACGGTTTGTGTTTGGATCTATTGTTTGACGCTGCCTCGTACGTCAGGCCCGACGTGCACGCATTTGTCACATATATCTACATATACAGCATGGAGCGCAACCTTGTGTTCAGAAAGATGTCTGCGTCGTTTCTTGATGGCATTTAAAGAGATAACTATTTATTCTGTTCCAGGAACAACAAAAAGGTTAATGTTTTTCCCGAAAGATCAACTATACATGTACTCATAACACTGATAACACATTTTGTCTTGTGATTGAGGCTGGGCAATGATTAATCGCATCCAAATCCAAATCCAAATTTTGTATATATAAATACACACACATGCATGTACACATTTAACCCTAAAACTGTATTCTGGACAAATGTGGGCAAAATAGTTTTGATTTATTTTAAAAAAAATACTTCCCTTGATCTGAGTGGTACAAGACTTGACTACTTTTCCTAAGTTTGCCTCCTGAACATACTAATTAAAAAAAATATATATATTTATTTTTTTTATTTTTTTACTCAATTCTGGTAGCCCTCAAACCGTAATTACTTTATAGACCTTAATCCTGTAATTGTGGACAAATATGGGCACAGAGGACTCAGGTGTGATCCTAGTTTTTATTCATTATAAATGTTATATCACTGTCTTCGATAAAGTTTTGTCTATCCATTTATTGTGTTTTTATTTATTTTGGGGGTATTTTTGAATTGATTTACTCCAAAAAGTACCATATTTTCTATTTAAATTATTCATATGTAAATTAATTACTGTGTAGTTTTATTTATTTTATTTTTTTAACTACATTAAAATATCATTCCAATAAGTTCTTAGAGCTAAAACCTAAAGATTACGTGACTTTACTGTGACCTGGTGTCTTATTTTGGCTTATTTTAGAATGCTCTAAATTACAGTTTTCCCATTCATTTCTATGGGTGCCCATTTTTGACCCAAATACAAGATTAAGGATTTTTCTTCTTTTTTTTCACCCACTTAACTTGTAGAATTGAGTAAAAAAAAAAAAAAAAAAAAAAAAAAAAATTGTGTGTGTTCAGGAGGCAAGCTTTGGAAAAGTAGCCAAGTCTTGTACTGCTCAGATCAAGGGAAGTATTTTTTTTAAAAATTAAATCAAAACTATTTTGCCCACATTTGTCCATAATACGATTTTAGGGTTAAGTGGGTAAACAAAAAAAAAAAAAAAAAAAAAACCCTTAATTTTGTATTTGGGTCAAAAATGGGCACCCATAAGAAATTAATGGGAAAAACTGTAATTTAAAGTATTCTAAAATAAGCCAAAATAAGACACCAGGTGACAGCAAAGTCACTTCATCTTTAGGTTTTAGCTCTAAGAACTTATTGGAATGATATTTTAAAGTAGTTAAAGTATATATTTTGTTTAATTTAAAAAAATAAGCATAATTTACATAGAAAATATGGTACTTTTTTAAGTAAATAAATTCAAAAATAACCACAAAATAAATAAAAAAAACACCATAAGTGGATAGACAAAACTTTATAGAAGACAGTGATATAACATTTATAAAAAATAAAAGCTTTGCCCACAAAGCTTTTATTGTGTGCCCACATTTGTCCACAACTATACAGGATTAAGGGCTATACAGTGCTATTAAATATTTGCATGTATATACTTTATATATATTTACACATAATTAATATTATGTATAAATATAAATATTTGATATATTAAGAACACATTTTTCTTAAATATATACATGCATGTGTGTGTATTTATAAATACAAAATAACTATACACACTACACACACATATATTATGTAAACACAAACTTTTATTTTGGATGCGATTAATCGTAGCCCAGCCCTACTTGTGATATAGTTTCTTGTAGTATCTTTAGACAGAAAAGTTCCCTCATTCTTTGGGTCAGATGAGTATCTCATTGATGTAGATGGTGAGGAGAGTAATGTGTCATGTTAAAGTGTGAAACTGATCTGCCTAATATAATGAGACATCACACCTGCAGCTACTGTGATCAAACTCATTAAGGATCATTAAAGATGTGAATGACATATGACACGTGTGTGTTAATAAATACCATGTGCGAAGATCCTACCAGGGTGTCTTCCTATTAAGGGATTGCTTCTCATTTTAGTCGCATTAAGTTGTTCGACTCACCCAAACTCAAATGACTTTGTTCTATGGAGCAGAAAAGGACAAATATTGAATAATGTCAAGCCGATGTATTATGTAAAACAAAGCATACAGTTACCACAGGATTTCAAAAAGAAGAAAAAAAATCAACATACATAAATAAAAGGATACACGTTTTGATAGTAAGTAATGTAAATGTTTAGGTGAAGTTTCCTAAAAGGTTTTATTAGAGAGTGAATGAGAGCTAGGGATGTTTAGTAAAGCTTGCATCTCTTCTGCTCTCCCCCTTATTCCTTCTCCTCTTCTTGTTATGATTAGAGGTCTATTCTCCCATAACCCTAACCATTGGAGCAGGAATAGCCATCTGTCGATGATATATAGCCTGCAATGTATGTGTGAGAGTGTGTGACTGTGTTGAGTTACAACCCTGCCTGTGTGTGTGTGTTCTCCCAGAGAGGCCCCTCATCTACAGATACCCCTCTCGCTGCCATTCTCCATCAGGCTAATAGCAACAGGTGTCTGAGTTGGTCCGCACCCGCCCCGCTGTAGCCACGGCAACTAACATGTCACGAGTTACCACACAATAAAGGGAGGGGACATAGTGTCTTGATGGAGATGTACACGTAATGTCAGTGCAAACACGGCTGCATTCATGCATGCTTCATCATCAGCATGCACACACATGCATCTCTATGGGTACATGAGCAAACAGTAATCGGTGTATGATGGAGAGACACATAAAGACAAACATCTGTCCAGTGATCTTCAGCATGTCAGATGGCAGAGATCTCACGTTAAAAGCCTGTCTCATTTACCATATGTGACTCGGCTGTCTCCCAATTAGCTTAGTTGTGCTCACTCTGTAAGCATATAGTGTCATATGTGACTTTCAAAAATATTAACTTATTTCTATGCATTTAGCACAACAGCTATGAAGGACTAAAAATGACAACAGGAAAAAAAAAATGCAGAAATATAGTGAAAAAAAAACATTCTGATAATATAAATGGCTATTTCTGTATTTTTCATGTATTATTTATGCATTTATATATATGTATTTATTTATGTATTTATACATTTATTTCTACATTTATGTATTTATTTATGTATTTATATTTACGGTCTATGCTATGAATGCTGCGACTGTGTTATCAGTGTTGGGAAAGTTCATTTTCTACATGTAACTAGTTCAAAGTTCAGTTCACAAATTGTAAAATGAACTAGTTCAGTTCATTCTTAAAAAAAAAAACAACAACAAAGAAAAAAACACTTGTCACAGCATTCATAGGTGCGTCCAGAGATGGATAGATGGATCGTTTGCTTCTGTCTGATTAGCGATGCGGCCCCCAACTAACCAATCCTGCTTCAGACTGAATGTTGGCACCCCCCACTCAATTAGCATATGCACAAAATAAATAAATACATGTAAAAATACAGAAATAGCCATTTAAATTACAAAAATGTATTTATTTTCACTATAATTATTACATTCATTTATTTCTACTTTTATTTATTTATTTATTTATTTTTCCTTTTGTATTTATTTTTCCTTTTGTCTATATTGTGTGTATGTATATATATATATATATATATATATGTATATATATATATATATATATATATATATATATATGTGTGTATATATGTATGTATATATATATATATATATATATATATATATATATATATATATATATATATATATATATATATATATATATATATATATATATATATATATATATATATATGTATATATGTAAATATGTATATGTGTGATATATATATATATATTAGGGCTGGCCCTGGGCATCCAAAATAAAAGTTTGTGTTTACGTAAATATGTGTGCATAGTGTGTATAATTATTTTGTATATATAAATACACACTCATGCATGTATATATTTAAGAAAAATGTGTTCTTAATATATCAAATATTTATATGTACACATAATATTAATTATGCATAAACATATATAAAGTATATACATGCAAATATTTCTTAACTATATACATGCATGTGTGTGTATATATATACAAAATAATTACATATATATATATATATATATATATATATATATATATATATAAATATATATATACACACACACACATATATACACGTGTGTTTTTGTATTTTTAATGTATTCTTTTATTAAATATAATGGACATGGTCAAATAGGTTTTCAATCATTAAGCAAATTAAAATGCCATATTTCATTGATTTATTTTTATTTATAAGATTCACTTTAAAAAGCTGACGTTTTCATCTCCCTGAGCTGTGAGAGTCAGGCTGACTTCAGTGGTTTTGCCGCTACAGGTTTTATTTCCCAAGGTAACATTGTATGGCCTGCATTACATCAGCACTTTATCAGTGAGGGGACCCATAGGTGATGCCATGGGGAACCAGACTCTCTTATGAAAAAGCATGGCTGACTTTGCACACATCACAATGCCTGGATCAGTAATATGAACAGATCGTATCGCTCCGTCTGCCTCTGTCAAGTTGTTGCATAATTGTGGGTCAATCTGACGGGTCAGTATCTGTGTCTTCATCATTTGGCTTCATGTAACCGTGCAATCAGTAGCTCATCTTTCTCTTTCATTTTCTCTGTCTTGTTTCTTCTCTTCCCTTTGTTTACCTGTCAGAGAGAAGAAGGTTTAATTCATTAAGTGGCCCACTCTGTTCTCCCCTAGGGTTTATCCTCCTCAGTCAAAACACAAAAACAGTTTCAGTCGTGTGTTTCATCATGCAGCATCAAAACATTGATCATTGTCTGAGCAATATTGCATCTAACAATGATTGAGTGTGGGGAGAAATGGAAGACAGGAGTCGTTGTGAAATTGTGGTGCAGATGAAGCTTTAAAATGACAGTCATAGTTTCTCAAAGGTGTTAACCACCCTATGCTAAAGCAAGCTAGCTAGATCTTTTCTATGACTTTTCCAGTTATAGAAAAATGGCAGCATGTGCATGACACAGCAGTTTTTGAACTGTATGAATACAAATTTACGTGATGGTGAATTTCAGAAAGTAATGCTTTTAGATAGGTGGCACCTGGCTCGCATGCAAATGATTACTTATATATGTATATACTATATATATATATGTGTGTGTATATATATATATATATATATATATATATATATATTAAGTGCTGCTCAACGATTAAAATATTTAATAATCGCGACTAATCGACATTGATGTCATAGTTAACTTGTGATTAATCGCATTAATCGCACATTTCTATACTTATTCCAAATGTCTTTTGATTTCTTTTTGTTACATTATTTTTTTTCTTTATTTTAATGCTCTTATCAGACATGGAAAAGTGGATTGGCTTGCTTAAGTGCAAATGTTTTTTTATATATTATTATTATTGAAAATAACATTTGGAATAGATGCTGAATTTCACACATATATAAATAATCTCTCACACAATGTAACTCTGTTCTATCAATAATAGAGTGAAAGAAATACTGACGAGGTCCTGATATCGACGAGGGGTGGAGTAATTCGCATCATCTCTGTGTGTGCTGTTTGCTTTGCCATCATCAAGTGGTGTTTCAGGCACGTGCTGCGATGATGATAGCTCAGTTCACAACAACAAACACAGATCACTTGGTCTTGTAAATGGGACAATTTGGCAACTTTTTAAAAGTAAACTTTCCATTCAGAATCTTATTAGGGCATCAACTTCAGCATCTCGCGCTCGTCATCCACTCAAAACATGACGTTACTATCTGGCCGGCTCGCCAGCCCAAACGAGTGTGGGGAACAAACCCATTCATTTCAATGGCTTGCGCAGCGCGAGGACGTTTTGTTGCTTCTTCGACCAAAGAGCAAGCGGATCTAGACCGTAAACAAAACAACAGGCACGCCCGCAAACACACGTTTCGGCTTGTGAGCCGGCTTTGAGTGGATGACGAGCGCGAAGACGCCAAAATGGATCAGGACGCATGCCGCGTCCTGTTGCAAAAGCATGTGAAAAACGACAAAGTTTGCTGAGGACAAAGAGACCGTATAATTGCGCGATAAAAAAAATAACGCCGTTAAAATGGGTTTGCGTTAACACCTTAATAACGCTAAAACTGACAGCCCTAATATATATATATATATATATATATATATATATATTAGGGTTGTCTAAACGATTAATCGTTATTAATCACATCCAAAATAAAATTTTATACATGGGTGGCACTGTGTATAATTATTTTGTGTGTGTGTGTGTATATATATATATATATATATATATACACACATGCATGTATATTTAAGAAAGAAATATTATTTATATATAAAATATTTATATTTTTATATAATATAAATTATATATAAATATATATACATGAAAATATTTCTTATATATATATATTCAAGCATGTGTGTATATATGTGTGTGTGTATATATATATATATATATATATATATATATATATATATATATATATATATATATATATATATATATATAATACACACACATGCTTGAATTATATATATATATATATATATATATATATATATATATATATATAATATATATATATATATATATAATTTTTCATTTATATATTATTAACCTATAAGCAAGGTTTATTAATTTATATAGGCTACAATTTATTTATGTATTTTTATTAATTACTTAATAATTGACACATTTTGTCACTTGACAGGATAATATTGATTTGACTTTTAAACCTTTTTAAACATTCTTTCTGTGGCCGTTCTATGTTTGTAAATCTGACACATTTCTAGTAATGGACAAAATAAATAATCTAACCTATCATCAGCGAAGTAAGTACCTTTAGTACATATAATAGTAGAATTATGTAAATTGGTATTCCCGCTGACTGTTTTTTTTAAGTTTTATGAGTTAAAGCTCTTTTTTTCAGCTTTCTGAATATTCAGTCAAACATGTTGAAGAGATGCTGATAATTATAATCATGTCTTTTGTCAAACATTTGAATAATAGACCTTATTCAGAGCAGCACCATGATAGGCAAGTGAGTCTGTGAGAAATGACCTTGTTTTCAATGGTGTCCACTGTATAAAGCTCCTAGATCACTTCTAATTTTTCACAAATTCCTCTTGGAAAGATAGTTTTGTTTCATTTTGTCAGCAGAACAATCCAAAAACACTGTAAATAACAGTACAACCAACTGAAGAGATGTGTGTCTATCCTTGCTTTTATTCCTGTTAAAAATCAAAGAATATGCTGTGAATAAGATCTATAGGAAGTATTTATTTTCTGAACATCCACAGAAAAAAGAATCCTATCGACAAAAGCCTCGCATATAAAACATTCTCACATAAATCTCTCCTAACGCTGAATCTGACCTCAGTTTTTTGGGTTAGGGAGTCACAACAGTTCAGTGAGTCCAGTGTCTATGTGACGAAAAAGGAATTTTTAGTATCCGTCCTGCAGGATCCACACAAGTATCCCACCTCCTCCTTTCTGATACATCACGGCCACTGCTGTGTTTTAATCACTTGGATAGATCCCAGTATTCACCTCCCTTTGCTGCTAATTTTCACCCCGTGGTTAATTGGTTACTCAATCCACCTGGATGACTGGACTGTCGCCCCCAAACGACCGTGCCTTTCTTTGTGCTCATTTAAATAACACCATATTGCTAATTGATTTCATGTCGGTGCATTAGCAGGCTGTTACGCAGACCTGGCTGATCTTTGACGCCGTTTAATATTTTACGACCACGCTGCGCTTTTAATTTTAGCACCCTTCATTCACGCATGGCTCGTTTTGTTTTTGTGCACCGACTCGGTGAAACCTTTTATATGAGCAGATGTGCTTGTTTCAGATAAGTGCGCTTCAGCATCATCTACATTGGCTAGTCCTGCCTTCCCCAACAAAAGGGGATCATTTGATTGCCATTTCATAAAGTATTGTGCACTGTAATGATGCCTGAATGTTCTTTCAGTTCTCATGTCACCTTTATGAACGTATGAATTAGTCAGTGGACTAGTCGAGCAGTTAATGTCGGGCCAGGTGAATGCCCTCCGTCCTTTATGCAGGGGGAAACCAAAGATGGATTTTCCGAATAACCTGCTGTCCTTTAATGAAGCCTCTTTTGATCGCTGCTTTATTGCAGTGTCCTGAGAGGACTGACCTCCAGAACAGACTTCTGGTTTCAGATGGTTGACCAGTGATTCTCATCAGTCACTGACAGGCTTGTGTGTCGCCAGCATTGTGACTCGATTTCACAAGGTTTGAGCATTTTCAGACAAGCTGTGTTTTGAAATGGATGATTTATGACTTACAAACTTAAATCTCCCAAATTTTGTTGGTCCGAGATTGTTTTTTAACTCTTTCCCCACCTGCATTTTTTTTAAAAAGTTGCTATTTTTGATCATGTGCACAAAAGTTGGCCCCCTGATTTTTTTTTTGCATGAATATGCATTATATCAAAATAAAGAACAGACCTCCCCATTTAAAAATAAATAAATAAATAAATAAATAAAAATTGAGCAAAAAGCTTAGAAAATCGTGTTTTTGTCAAATACTACATCCTGATCGAATTCAGAACAATGGGTAGATCGAGTCAATCAACAGTAAATCAGAAGTAAAATGAAAACAAATTAGGCAATTGTTACAGACAGACTGTAAAGCTATCCAATAAATGTGGATAGCTCATTTTGAAATGTCTTGATTTTTTGTATATAAATGTATTGATTACTATATAATATTTTTGCTTATTTGTTATTAGTAATTTCTATTTATTTTATTTTTTTTATGGTCTGAAGCATTAGGCTTTAGAAAAAAAGTCTCCATTTGCTCTCCATTTAATTTAATTTCCATCCAGGAGGACGAATAAGACATTAAAGATCTGAAACAAATACGCGTCCCTGCAAGCTAGTGTTTTGTTGATTTGTTCACTTGAATTTTGAAATGCAATTTATATAAAATGGGATCAATAATGCACATATTAAAAAAACATGTTCTCAAAGTAGATATCAGCTACCTGATAATTCACATACTTCATATCCTAGCCTTGGGGTCTCGTCTGGACGTGTACTTTCCTGTTTTCTTGTCAACTCTGTCTTTTATCTCTTGATGAAATGGTTACTTAGCAGCAATCAAACGTCTTTTGGAAAGAACTCTGTGACATTGGCTTGTCTGTTCCATTGGTCCTCATTGTACATAGATTGTCATAGGGTTTATTTGCACAAGTATGATTAAAACAACACACTCAGGGACTCTAGCGAGAAAAGTCAAGACCAGTGGAAGATGAATGCGTTTCTACCCTACAATGCATCTGATGTTCCTTTTAAAGAGTAGTTCATTTTGAAATTAATGTTTGGTATGTCTAGCTATCCTCAAGGGCATCCAAGATGTAGGTGTCTTTATTTTCGCTGTAGTTTCAATTTTGACATTTTTAGGTCAAACCGTTCTTGTCTATCAGTCATACAGTATCATGCAGGTCTATGGTCACCACCTCAAAGAACAACAGTATTTTTATTGTTTTTATCTCATGTAATCACAGCCACGTCCAAGTGATCTGAGGGCACAGGTGCTTTGGTCTGCGCAAGCGCTGCAAAGTGCCGGAAGTGATCTCCGGAAGTTTGCGAAAAAAAAATCAATGTTGCCTGTTGATATATATCGAAATCATCTTCCATTGCGATTTTCTGTATATCTGAATATGTTTACATCTTCACAATGAAAGGTAAAACTTCTGAAATCTGCTTGCGCAGACCAAAGCATCTGCACCCTCAGATCACTTGGACATGGTTTTGGTTGAAAACAATATAAATACTGTTTGTTTTCTCACACAAACCGCTCGTTTCGTGTCTTTAGGCCATCAATGTGTACTTACATTTACCGAGTCATTAAATCATGTTTAATTTGGACTTCTCTGTGCATGCTCTTTCACGTGGTGACCATAGACCTGCATTATATGACAGACAGACAAGAGACGGTTTAACCTAAAAATATCAAAATTGAAAAAACTGCGGAAACAAAGACACCTACATCTTGGATGCCCTTTAGGTAAGCTAAAACATATCAAAAATGTATTTCAAAGTGAACTATCCCTTTAAGTTTCAGGGTATCTGTTCACACATGAACTTCATTGGACCCTTTATCCAGTGGTGACATTACATGAGAACATACAGTAGGTGTACAGTACTGGCTTTTATCAAGAGCAGGGACCATTTCAGGTGAGTGGAACTTGATCAGTGATCCAGTACTGATTACAGTGCATTATTCTCTCGTGCCACGTAAACTATACTGGTATCTTAAGAACAGTAGAACTGGTCAAACTGCCACTCTACAGCTGTCACTGTGTGAATGATGAGATAACATAAACACCATATGGCTTAGGGCACGATCACTGCATTCTTCGTAAAGTAAAACCCTCAAGAAAAACAGTGCATCAACACACACATTAAATGACTCACGTGCATTCATAATCTTGGAAGATGTTTCCTTGGCAATAAGTGACATAAGCTAAAGCAGGTCACTGTGCATATATCTATCTATCATCCAAAAGTGTGGGGTCAGGAAGATTTGTTAATGTTTTTGATAGAGCCAGACCGATATATTGGCAGGCCCGATATTATCGGACGATATTAGGCATTTTCCAAACTATCGGTATCGGCAGTTATAATGGCCGAAAAATTAATATTAAAAAAAATAAAAATGACGAAATCGCTTGAACCATGCCATGAGTGTTGGAGTTGTATATTTGTCCACCAGAGGGCACTCTACACCGTCCCTGTTGGCAACACTCGTTGAGTTGGTCACGAGACATACATTGCTTAAATAACAATTAAAAGATCATCCCCATCAGTTCTCTTAACTCAAATAAGCATGACAAAATTTGTGACTATCATGTCCAGTTTTGCTGCTGTTAAATAAGCTGAGAGTGTGAAGCGGAATTAGCTAGTAATAATTACGTTATGTTGTTACAGTGTAGTTGACTAACTGTCCTTTTAACTTTTGACAGTGTGACTGAAGTATTTCTTTAATAGCACGTGACAGTTATAGCAATGAGACTTATCATCTTTCCTTGGCCTGTTATATTGAAAATGTGTTTTACACTTTGCAGTCTGACGTCATCCATTGCTAAATTATAACTCATCATAGACTAGCTAACCACAAAGCTAGCTAATGCCACTATTTTTTCTTTTTCTTTTAGAGTTTCTTTTTAAAATGCATGATCATATTATTTTTGGTCAACTCCTAAATAACTACAAATAACTAATGTTAATGAAATTTGTTCATGTTTTGTTGCGCGTTTCAAAAATAAAAAAAATATTGGCCGATATATCGGCATATCAGATTTTATATTGGATTTTAAAACCAAAAAAATATATGTATCGTTATCGGCCTTCAAAATCCTTTATCGGTCGGGCTCTAGTTTTTGAACTCTCTTACACTCACCAAGATTGCATTTATTTAAACCAAAATCCAATAAAAACAATACAATTGTTAAATATTATACTGTAACTTCAACACTTTGAGTGGTAGTGTATCTCTCTCTTCCTGTGTTTCTCTTTGCAAAAAACTTTGTAAGATATAAATATAACAGTACATTAACAGTTTGTTCAATCCTTTGAACAAATGCAATGAGACATGGCCTGTTTGTCCTTTTCACCTTTTCTCCACATTTTTTATCGTTCGTTTCCTCGCCAGTCGTTTCTGCTTCCTCTGTTTGTAGAGAACGTCTTTATGTGTTTGCATTGTGCGCCACTATAATTGCCTCTTTTAAAAGTCAGATCTCCTCTGCTGCATTTCAATTGCAAGGCTTCAAAGAGAACACTGTGTTTGTGTGTTTGAACGGGTCATCAAATGATATTGCTGTGTTTTCACAAGCCCCGACTGATTAGAACATTGGCTTCCAGATCCCAATGTTTCCCATTGAAACAAGATTTAGCGTTTTGGTTACATCTGAAACCAAACATGTGCTCCATTGGACATCCATCAGCACCATTTGTGTCCCAAATGTAGATGTAAAAATGGAAACTAAATTAGATTTGGTGTCTTCCGTCATGACGCACTTACACCTCCTGCTTTTAAGCCACACTAGTCATATCTTTCACGTGGACCCATTATGAAATGTCCATTACGAGCTGTCTTAGGACACACTGTGTCACTGTAACCGAAGTAAATGGCCTTAGTAGTTAATGTGAGGTGATAGATAGAGGTTATTACCAGTAACCCGTGTTGTCAGGCGGCGAATAAAAGGCCGAAATGGTTTTGATATGCACTCAGTAGGCTATATGCAGGGCATATAAAAGCTTGTAATACTGAGATGTAACACTCTTATTCATGTTTTTCTTATTCAGATGGTGGTGTTAATGGACCCCATGGAAGATCCCGATGATATTCTTCGAGCTCATCGGTCCAGAGAGAAGACCTATATGTTTGATGTGGCTTTCGGATTATACAGCCACACAGGTGAGCTAGTTTTGTGTTTTATTGTTTTGTTTGTATCGGTTTGAGGCATGTGCATATGAAGAGTTCAGATGCAAAAGCCTCTAAATGCCATTTGAAATTTTCTTCTAAAATGACCATTTTTATCAAGCTTGTATATTTAAGTTCAGTAATTTCACTTAAATGACAATTAATAGGTAATCTTCATTGCCATTTAAGTGAAATTACTGAACTTAAATATACAAGCTTGATAAAAATGGTCATTTTAGAAGAAAATTTCAAATGGCACTTAGAGGCTTTTGCATCTGAACCCTTCATATACAAAATTAAATACGCTTTCAAAAAAAAAAAGATCACGTGTATGCCTTTAAGTGCATTTATGACCTCAGTTAAACATGTTTTAATGTTATAAATGTATTTCCCTTAGGACGAGGTGTACAGAGCAACCACTAAAGGCTTGATTGAAGGCCTCATATCAGGCTACAATGCCACTGTTTTTGCCTACGGACCCACAGGTCAGTACCAGGTCATACCTATGGCTAAGCAGTATTTTTATTTTTACACTGAAATGACATCCACAGAGGCCATATGGCCAAAGTAGTAAACATCACAGACACCCGGGCATGACTAGGACACACAGATTATCACCCTGATCTTCTTTTCATCCTCCTTAACGAGCAACTTCAATCAACAAAGTCACATGCACTGATTCCACAAAAAAGATCAATGCCAACTATAGCACATAATAATTAATTGATGATTTATATGTGTTATGTTCACATAGCTCACTGACAGCTGTCATGAAAAACATCTTTAGATAATATACACCCCAAAATACCTTAATTAAAGACTTTGTATGCTCCTTTGAAAAGTTAATTCCTGGAAAGCAGGTCTGGTTCTCGTACTCGTGTTGCTCTAATCTGTCTTTAGAGTGACTGTTCCTGTCTGTGGCAGTGGTTATATAAAGCTGTGCTCAGTCTGACGGGGATAAAAGCCACCTGTAAACAACGTTTCACTCACTATGACTCATTTCACACCTGTGCCTTGTTTATGTCACGCTGATGAACATTATCTACAATTATTTCATATTTATGAAAAGAGAGGTACTGTGTCACAAGGACACTAACTGATTAATAATAGGCTGTTGGATTTATACATACACTACCGGTCAAAAGTTGTACGGTTTTTTATGTTTTTAAAAGAAGTCTCTTCTGCTCACCAAGGCTGCAATTTTTTGATAAAAAATACACAAAAAACACAGTAATATTGTGAAATATTATAACAATTTAAAATGACTTTTTTATGTTAATATATATTAAAATGTAATTTATTCCTCTGAAAAAAAGCTGAATTTTCAGCATCATTACTCCAGTCTTCAGTGTCACATGATCCTTCACATATCACTCTAATATGATGATTTTATGCTCCAAAAACATGTATGATTATTATCCATGTTGAAAACAGTTTTTTACATTTTTATTTCAGGATTCTTTGATGAATAGAAAGTTCAAAAGAACAGCTTTTATCTGAAATGGAAAGCTTTTGTTACATTAAACACTACCCTTTAAAAAGTTTGGGGTCAGTAAGAATTTGTATTTTATTTTTTGGGGGAAATAAATAAGAAATCAATACTTCTATTCATCAAGGATGAGTTACATTGATCAAAAGTTACAGTAAAGACTTTTATAATGTTAGAAAAGATTCAAATTAAATAAATGCTGTTCTTTGAACTTTCTATTCATCAAAGAATCCTGAAATAAAAATGTAAAAAACTGTTTTTAACATGGATAATAATCATACATGTTTTTGGAGCATAAAATCTTCATATTAGAGTGATTTGTGAAGGATCATGTGACACTGAAGACTGGAGTAATGATGCTGATGTTTCAGAGGAATAAATTACATTTTAATATATATTAACATAAAAAAGTCATTTTAAATTGTCATAATATTTCACAATATTACTGTGTTTTTTGTGTATTTTTTTATAAAAAAAATTGCAGCCTTGGTGAGCAGAAGAACTTCTTTTAAAAACATAAAAAATCTTACCGAACCCTGAACTTTTGACCGGTAGTGTATACATTTTTTATATATATTTAATTTTGTTAAACAATTTTAGTATTGGATTGGGTCAATTCTATTTTATTTATTAAATGATTTTAATTGTGGTCCTATTAAACATATGTGTACAGGTTGTGGGAAGACTTACACTATGCTGGGAACAGACAGAGAACCTGGGATCTACGTTCGCACATTAAACGACCTGTTCAAAGTCATCGAAGAAACCAGCGATGACATGCAGTACAGCGTCTCGATGTCCTACTTGGAGGTGAGATCTTTATTTGGTTGCCAATTAGGCTTTTAGCAGCCGTTTTTGCTCCGATATCACCTGGAGGTTCTATACAGACCATGTAAAGAGACCGTCACCCTACAGCCATGCTAAATAAATGCAGATAGTAAAGTAAATTGCCCTCATTCAGTTTTAAACATTATAAAAAGTGTAAAGGCTTAAGTGTTATGTGATGAGATAATCACCAGGCCCGCGAGGAGAGTCTGAAAGCACGTCTGTTTATCAGATCTGTTCACGTGAGGGAGGGGTAATCTTGTCGGCATAGCAACTACTGTATCTCAGTATCTTTCTCAGTAAAGCTTATTCCCTCAGAGTTGTGATGGACTTGTTCAAAGTTTACTCAAAACAAATGCATGCATCCTTGATCCCCCACTTCGCTAGCCTAGAAACAATTCACTGTGCTTTTATATGACTGTCCAAATAATGAATCGAATCTATTATTGATGACTCTGTCACACTTAAAAGCTTCCAGAATTCCCTTTTACATGTATTTATTTATCCTAGATCCATGTATCAAGTGTTTTTCAATTGTCTCGAGCGCTGTGTCCTAGCCAGATGCCACTCATCGTTACATTAGTGCAGGGCTTGACATTAACACCCTTGTAACGCAGCCATTCCTACTAGCCACTTTGGCGGGTTAAATTTTGAAATATCTGAAGAAATAAATGTAGATTTTATAGATTTTTCAATAGTCAAGTCACATTTATTTATCTATGAATAAATACATATCAATACTGAAATATCTGAAACAATACTTTTTTTCTCACACCCTAAGAGAATGCGCATAAATACACCTCTCAGAACTAAAATGTACTCTTTTTTGCTGCTTATTGCAGTCAAATGCACACAAAACAATGTCAAAATGGCAGTCTTGGCAAGTATTCACCTAAACACAGTGGTGTTTTAAGTTAACGTAAACAGTTGAGAATAAAAAAAACCATAAGAATTTTAAATTATAATTTAAAAATACAATTTGTGTAAATGGAT
Organism: Hybognathus amarus; assembly: GCA_030378365.1. NCBI lineage: Eukaryota > Metazoa > Chordata > Actinopteri > Cypriniformes > Leuciscidae > Hybognathus > Hybognathus amarus. The sequence continues at coordinate 73,600 of JAQIUQ010005125.1, forward strand.
CTGTGCGTAAGGTCTTAAAGTGACAGCAGCCTAATATACCTGCTGCCAATTTATGAGATGATAATATATATATATATATATATATATATATATATATATATATATATATATATATATATATTTATATATATATATATATATATATATATATATTTATATATATATATATATATATTTATATATATATATATATATATATATATATATATATATATATATATATATATATATATATATATATATATATATTTATATTTATATATATATATATATATATATATATATATATATATATATATATATATATATATATATATATATATATATAATATGCACATTTCAAGCATCAGTGGCAGCCACTAGAATGCTGCTGGACAGAATTTCATTGAGAATTGAGATTGAAGTGATGCTCCTTTTAGCTCGAACATGTGATCTCAAATGTACATGCATCAGCTGTCAAAAACAGGACAATGCTATTGAGTTAGAAGGCTACACTGGAGCACTAGGAGATAAAACTGCAAAAATAAAGGACATTGTAGGAGGTACCCAAGTCATATGTAGAGACCAGAATATCATATAGATTTAAGAGTGAGCTCTTTTGATTTAACCACCTTGCAACACCCCTAAGGAACCACCCATAACACCCTAGCAACTACACATCTATATGGCAATCACTCAGAGCTCCTAGTAACCTCACAACAATGCCTTTGAAGTAATTTTGCACAGGTACAACTCACATTTTCTTAAAACAAATGAAGAGTTCAGATGCAAAAGCCTCTAAGTGCCATTTGATTTTTTTTTCCAAAATGACCATTTTTATCAAGCTTGTATATTTAAGTTCAGTAATTTCATTTAAATTGCAATGAAGATTACCTATTAATTGTCATTTAAGTGAAATTACTGAACTTGATCAAAATGATCATTCTAGAATAAAATTTTAAATGACACTTAGAGGCTTTTGCATCTGAACTCTTCAAATATACATACACAAACATACCCTGTATCTCACTTTTTATTGGCATATTTGTATACTTTTCACTGCTATGAAAGTAAAATGTATTTACAAAAAAAATCACTAAATATTTCAGTAGTATGATTGTACATTATATACATTCATGCACTCACTTATGCACAAACACACACAAACTTGCTCAAGCATCTTAACATGCACATATGAACACAGAGAACTGTTTTCTTTAGGTTAAAGGGGTGTTTGGGATGTGCAGAGCTATGAGTAAACCGCTCCGTCCACACAGGCAAAGAGCAACCTTCAGTAAATAGCACAATGCTCTCCTGTCCTCCGCTTTTCTTACACCTTCACTTTAAAACTCCTGTTTACTTTGGGCCGTCCAAATGCTCAAGGGGATGCTTCCCTGGAGAGAACGCGTTTTTATTCTCAGCTTCTGAGGTTTAGCTTCCGACCTCCCGGTTTATCCTTTCACTTTTTTTCTCTTTCCATCCATCTACATCTATAGCAGGTCTTCTACTCCTCCTCTGTCAATGGCTTCTTTTCATTCCATCAGCGTCACCCTAAAATTATCACATGCTTACGGCACATCACAGTGACCTCACTGACAGTGATGAAATATTACGTACGGGACGACTTAATTTGAGAGGTTTTGAGGCGACCGCAGATGGCGCTCAGGATGTGGCCTTGTTCTAAACCGGGTTGAATGAAGCTTATTGAAATATTCTGAAACATTAAATCTCACATTCATCTCGCCATTAGCATCCTGAAAGTACTGGATAGTATATGACAGTTTATGCAGCAGATTCGGAATTTTGATTATAGGAAACATTCCAAAGTCTGGATTACTTTTGAAATAAATACACTTTGGCGTTTTAACAATGACAATCTAAAAAGTGTTGTGAGATGAATTCATGTTCATGTGGTAACTAGTTGACTTCAGACCATTCACTTAAGGAAAATGAGTCATGATCACTCTTTTGTACTAAATGTTCAATAATTCAATGGTCTTGTGTCAGTAATTCCTTTCAAATTCCACAAATTGTAGCATTTGTCAACTGGTAAAGCATGGTTACCAATGGAAAGGTCACAGATGGCACATTCTGACATTTATGTGCTTGCCGCAAGTCTGTCTTGCAGCTCAGATAAAGGCATCTGTCAGATGCATGAATGTAAATGTCAAACGCATTACTGTTCAAGCATAAACAATGGTGGTAATCTTGAAATCTAAGCATGGGCTTTACCCTTGTGTTCCAGATCTACAATGAGATGATAAGAGACTTACTGAATCCATCAACTGGGTTCCTGGACCTGAGAGAGGACTCGAAGGGAGAGATACAGGTCGCAGGAATCACAGAGGTTTCCACTATTAATGCAAGAGAGGTTAGTTAGACACATTTTTAGACCTCATCTTACTTAAAGGAATAGTTCACTTTAAAAAAAAAACAAAACAAACTTTTGCTGATAATTTACTCACCCCCATGTCATCCAGGATATCCAAGTCATTCTTTCTTCAGTCGAATAGAAATTAAGGTTTTTGATGAAAACATTCCAGGATTTTCTCCATATAATGCACTTCAATGGGAACCAAACGTTTCAAGGTTCGAATGAGAGTTTCAGTGCAGCTTCAAAGGGCTTTAAACGACACCAGATGATAAATAAGGGTCTTATCTCAGGACCCTTCGAAGTCATGACTCAAAAAAAGTCATGTTCGAACAGGAGAGTCACGAACGCGCATCACAGAACAGAGCAAGGCGAGCGTTTGTGCTTATAAAACGTAAACTTTTTTATTTTTTAAAAGACCGATCGTTTCACTAGATAAGACCCTTATTCATCGTCTGGTGTCATTTAAAGCCCTTTGAAGCTGCACTGAAACTCTCATTTGGACCTTGAACCGTTTGGTTCCCATTGAAGTCCATTATATGGAGAAAATCCTGGAATGTTTTCATCAAAAACCTACATTTTTGAGTATTTTGAGAACAAAAAAAATCTTCTTTTTAAGTCATTAATAAGTAAATACTGATATAGGAGACTGTGCTGAGGAATGATAATTTTAAAAACTATGTATTTGTTGTATATATAACAAAAAGGTAACATAAGATAACTTTTTTTCACCTTAAGATGACTGACACTTTCTTCAAAATATATGTGCATCAGTATTTAAACAAGTCAGTTAATACTATGCCATTTTATTTAAAATAAATATATCACCTTATGTGTTATTAAATTCATGTTTATTTTGACATGTTACCCTCAACTTCCCTGGACCCTGGTCCTAATAAAGTAATTTCATTTCATTTCAGTTATTATACAGGAAAATACAACAGCAACAGTGTAGTTACAGTAGTTTAAAAACTGGTTCCTGTTCTGCAGCAACATAAAACAATAAGCACAATTTCAGCACATTTATACAAGACATGATTATTGACTAGATAGATATAAACAAGTAAAACATAAAATACGGAAAAACAAGACTGAAAACAGTACGAGCAATCAGTATCAGTAATATTTATGTTTTAAAGTTAAAGTTGTCATTAAAGTGACAAAAAAAAAACATTTATGATGTTACAAAAAATTAATCCAAAAATCATGAGAAAATGCTTGACATTTTGCGCAAAAAAATGCTTTTAAAATGTATAATAATAGTTACATAATAAAAGTTTTTTCTTGAGCACTAAATCAGCCTATTAGGATGATTTCTGAAGGATCATGTGACTCTGAAAACGGCAGTAATAATACTGAAAATTCAGCTTTGACATCACAGGAATAAATGATATTTTAAGATATAGAAAAATTTAAAACAGCTAGTTTACTTTGTAATTACATTTTCATAATATTACTGTTTTTACTATATTTTCCATCAAATAAATTGAGTTTTTTGTTTAAAAAAAAATCGGTACTGTGTATAAATGTTGTATACAGCTGAGTTTTCTCTCTCTCTTTTTTCTCTCGCTCAGATCATGGAGTTGTTAGTGAAGGGAAACAAGCAGAGAACTCAAGAGCCGACAGCAGCCAATCAGACGTCTTCTCGCTCTCACGCCGTGCTGCAGGTGGTCGTGCGACAACAGAGCCGATGTCGAGACATCCTGCAGGAAGTGCGATTTGCGCGACTCTTCATGATCGATTTAGCGGGTCTGAACGGGCTTCACAGGTATGATGTTTGTGTGTGAGGATATTTATAGGTGCGAGACATAAAGCTCCATTCAGAAGTTACGTAAAAGCACAGTTGGTGACCTCAGACGCGTGTCCATAAATTTGATAATCATTAATATCAAAGCTATCAATCTTTCTTCTTGCATAAAAGCTGGCACAGTTGGCTTCAAATATATTCAGAATCATAAATCAACCAGTGACGAGGGAACAATTCCAAGAGTGATTTAACTATCGGTGATAAACTTGGTGGGAAAATGATGCCGTCTAAAATGAAAATAATTGTTCAGTATTAAAATACATTATTATGCATGAAACACCTCCACAAACCAAGTGGTGTTTTTGATGAGAGACATGTGAATCATGTTTTATATTAAAGTGTCATTTCCACTCACAGCATGAGACTGGACGATATTACACGAGAGAACGCGTTTAGAGAGCATGCCATGTATTTGCCATGGAAACAGTTAAAATTCACTCAGGCACCCTCTGGGTTTAAACATGCATGTGACGGGCACAGAAGCAGATCACGTTGTTTCTGCTGATGGGGTATTGTTGCTCAGAAACATGAGTGGCTGTTTGTTCTCTATTGATGAGGATGAAAAGCCTGTTGCACAACTATTCAGAAAATATACGAGAGCGCCCCTGCTGGAAGCTCTTACAGACTCCCTATCCCACATGTAGACGATTAGTTTAAAGGAGTTAAAAAAAAAAAACTTTTGCTGATAATTTACTCACACTCATGTCATCCAAGATATCCGTCATTCTTTCTTCAGTCGAAAAGAAACTAAGGTTTTTGATGAAAACATTTCAGGATTTTTCTTCACTTTAATGGGCACCAACCGGTTCAAGGTCCAAAAGACAGTTTCAGTGCAAACTGTTCACCTTGCTCTGTTCTGTGATGCGCGTTCATGACTCTCCTGTTCGAACTCGTTTATCAAAATGAATGAATCTTTTTTTCATGTCATTTGGTTCATTCAACGAATGAAATGAACGAAATGACTCAGGAAAAGATTTGTTCATGAGTTCGAACAGGAGAGTCACGAACGCGCATCACAGAACAGAGCAAGGCAAGCAATTGAGTTTATAAAACGTAAACTTTTTTTTTTTTTTTTTTTTTAAATGAGCGCTTGATAAGACCCTTATTCATCATCTGGAATCGTTTAAAGCCATTTTAACAGTTTGCAGTTTGCACTGAAACTGTCTTTTTGACCTTGAACCGTTTGGTTCCCATTGAAGTCTATTATATAGAGAAAAATCCTGGAATGTTTTTATCAAAAACCTTAATTTCTTTTCGAACTGAAGAAAGAATGACATGGACATCTTGGATGACATGGGGGTGAGTAAATTATCAGCAAAACATTTTTTTTTTAAAAGTGAACTACTCCTTTAACATCTTTGTGCAATAACTACTGTTTTATTCTTACAGACACAGAACAGAGGTCAGAGGTTAAAAGAGGGCGCTCATATCAACCGTTCTCTGCTCGCGCTGGGGAACTGCATCAATGCTTTGAGTGAAAAGAATGGGAACAAATACGTCAACTATAGAGACAGCAAGCTCACACGATTGCTCAAGGTACAGCTATGTGATTCTTCATGAACAGAGACGCTCATGGGAGATTGTTCTTGGTTTCAATAATCTTACTGGGGTTTTGTCATGTCTGCAGGATTCTCTAGGAGGAAACAGTCGAACGGTGATGATTGCTCACATAAGCCCTGCATCTCTAGCCTTCGAGGATTCGCGGAATACCCTGACATATGCCGACCGTGCCAAAAGCATCCGCACACGGGTTAGTTTGGCACATGATAAAGCAATGGACAACCTAGTTAAAGCTACACTGTGTGATTTTTACTCCCATCTAGTGGTGAAAAGGTATATGACCATCCAGTGAATATTAGTTTCTGTTCCTCTCAATTCCGATTTCGTTTTAACTCCTACGGTGGCCAGTGTAGTCCAAGATTAACATGGCTTCCAGTTCGACCTCGTCCATGAGTGTTAACTCAAACGTAAACGCGAAAGGCGAAGCTTGAATTAACGGGTATGTCCCTCTTTGGCTAATGTACTTTCAAGATGGAGGGGCAACATGAGCGACCGACAGTAGAACCCCTTACCCGTATGTATTTTCAATGGCATATTATACACTCACAAGAATACTTTATTACTTGAACGAAGTAAATATACATTAATGAGCACATATATTTTGAAAGAACTAGGTGTTTTTAGCTAAAAGAGTTTTAACCTACTTATACTCCTGTTCTAAAGTCTGAGGTCAATTGTTTTTTATAAAGTAAAATACACACAATATTAAGCTGCACATATGGTTTCAACATTGAGAATAATAAGAAATGTTTCTTGAGCACCAAATCAGCATATTAGAAGAATCATGTGACTCTGAAGACTGAAGTAATAATGCTAAAAATTCAGCTTTGACATCATGGGAATAAATTACATTTAATGTATTGAGATTAAAATTGTTCTTTTAAAATGTAATCATATATCTTTACACACACACTATTTCCCAGTCTTGGGACAAACAAAGTCACAATGACCCAAAGGTATCAACAGTACAAGTGGTTAAAGGAGTAGTTCACTTTTTTAAAAAAAAAAAAAACTTTTGCTGATAATTTACTCACCCCCATGTCATCGAAGATGTCCATGTCTTTCTGTCTTCAGTTGAAAAGAAATCAAGGTTTTTGATGAAAACATTCCAGGATTTTCTCCATATAATGGACTTTATTGGGAACCAAACGGTTCAAGGTCCAAATGAGAGTTTCAGTGCAGCTTCAAAGAGCTTTAAACGACACCAGACGATGAATAAGGGTCTGATCTAGGACCCTTCGAGTCATGACTCAAAAAAAAAAAAACATTTTGATGAACGAGTTTGAACAGGAGAGTCACGGACACTCATCACAGAAAAGAGCAAGGCGAGCATTTGTGCTTATAAAACTTAAACTTTTTTATTTATTTTTTAAATGACTGATCGTTTTGCTAGATAAGACCCTCATTCATCGTCTGGTGTCGTTTAAAGCTCTTTGAAGCTGCACTGAAACTCTCATTTGGACCTTGAACCGTTTGGTTCCCATTGAAGTCCATTATATGCAGAAAATCCTGGAATGTTTTCATCAAAAATCTTAATTTCTTTTAGGCTGAAGAAAGAAAGACGTGGACATCTTGGGTGACATGGGGGTGAGTAAATTATCAGCAAAAGTTTTTTTAAAGTGAACTACTCATTTAATGTACAATAACAAGAAGCAGGAACAGCTGACAGACAAAAAATAGCAAACATAATGGGGTTTTATATTGCTTTGCTTTTAGTGTCATATTTAACATCACTAATGCAGTGGATTCAGTGTTTGAGTGATGCGATCATGTCATTGAGCATACAGTACATACATAACTACACACATCTATGCTACTCATGCAGACTGTTATGTTAAAGCTTAGTCTGGCTAAGTTTGTTGGGTGTTTTATGATACATTTTGTGATGCCAACTGTTCTTTTGCAGGTAAAGAGAAACCTGTTGAATGTGTCCTATCACATCGCCCAGTACACCAGTATCATCTCTGACCTGCGCAGCGAGATTCAGCGGCTGAAGAAGAAGATAGCAGACCAGGCCAGTCGACAGATCAATCCAGAAAAGACAGACATCCGCCATGTTCAAGGTAACACCGGAACTGCCACCTCCAGTTTACTCACAACTCCAAACTTATCTTTTCTTTTCCATCACATTTTCTAATTGGTTCTATTCGATTATATGCTACGCTATGTTATTGTATTCTATTTTGTTCTTTTTGCTAGATTACTTCTGACTGATTCTGGTCTTCTCAGTTCTAATAGATTCTTTTCCAAATGATTTTTTTCTTATAGATTTTTTTTCTGTTTGATTTTAATTCTTTTTCAAATGATATATGTTTTGATACATTTTTTTTCTATTTAATTAGATTATTGTTTAATTGGTTCTATTCTATCATATGCTACGCTATGTTATTGTATTCTATTCTGTTCTTTTTGCTAGATTACTTTCTGACTGATTCTGGTCTTCTCAGTTCTAATCTGATTATTTCCTGTTCAATTCGATTTGTTTTTGTGATTAAATTATTTTTCTGTTTAATTAAATTGTTTTGATGCATTATTTTCTATTCTATTTGAAAATATTTTTTTCTCTTTGATTACATTCGTTATTATTTATTCTGTTATGTTCTAGTGTAAAAGATTATTTTCTAAATTATTCTATTATTATAGATTATTTTCAGTTTGATTTTGATTATTTTCCAATTGATACATTGTACTTATATTTTAAAAATACCAGCGTGTAATTACAGCTGTAATTAATTCATGTAATTACATTTGTAATTACACAGTAATTCCCTCACACCTTAACCTACCCTTAAACCGACCCATACCACCACACCTGTCCCTAACCTTACCCGTATCATACCTCAATAGCAGCAAAAGTGTTTTACAATACAACAGGACCACAATAATACGTTGTACTTATTTTTCGACGTAAGTACATAGTACTTAAAGCCACTTAATATAAAGTGGGACCAATACTTTTCTAATTGATTCCATTCAATTCTATTCTAATATATTATGTTATTTTGATTTAGATTAGATTCTAATCTATTCAGGTCTGTTCTGTTCAATTTATTCTCTGTTATTTTATGAGTAGATCTCACTCAAAAGTGCATCACAGCATTATTGTTGTGTGTTTGCCTGTAGCGGAGGTGCAGGCTCACTCTTCTCAGCAGAGCCGGGCTGAGATGGACCAACTGCGGGAACAGCTGATCGATGCGTTTAGAAAGCAGATGGACATCAGGAAACGTCTTATGGAGCTGGACAACAGCAGCATGGAGATCCAGATAGACACATCCAAACACCTGCTGACAATCGCAGAGTGAGTCTTTATTCGGCACACTAACACAAACCACCTAAATATTACACATTAATGCACGGTGGCCCTAAAAGTTTATGATATTGAACATTATCAATTATGTTTTTTTGAAAAGTGTGCTTGTGCTTTATTTATTTTTCCTCAAATAAATGCATGGTTTGTGTTTGATATTTTGCGATTGAACTATTGTCTATCTCCATCTAGCTGGGAGCAAGAGCGCTTTAGGAGAAGAAAGAAGTGGCAGGGGGAGAGGAGGAAGGAGACTTTTAATAAGGATGAAAGTGAAAAAGACTCCGACTCACCAGAATCTTTGCCTGACAGCACAGAGACACAAGAGGTTGCCATTGCCAGAGAGAACCTCGTCACGCTCATGGCCGAGCAGAAGAAAATACAAAAACAGAAGGTAATGTCTTTAGTAACCACTAGAGGGCAGATCATCACCTCAGATAACTCTGCCAGCCCTGGAACAATACTTCATTTTAGCATACCAATTGGCTTTTTTCCCTTCAATTAACTTTCTTTCTTTCTGTCTTTCTTTCTTCCTTTTAATTCAAGTCATCACACACAATTTGGGTATCGTATGTTCCATTTTCTAGTGATGCAAACGAAAAGACGATTTAAAATGCTTCTGATCCCAACATGTCATACAGTTTTACATCAAAACAAAGTTCCCACAGTCTAGTCATTTTACTTGGTGAATCTTTTCAACTGAATCATGATTCTTTGATTTAATGATGCCTCATCATAGCCATGATGAAGCTAGCTACAGTGTGAAATACAAAATGTTGAAATGGATGAAAATATTCACCGAAATATATTAAACTGCTGTCTATTAAAGGGATAGTTCACTTTGAAATTAGTTTTTGGGATGTTTTAGCTTACCTCAAGGGCATCCAAGATGTAGGTGTCTTTGTTTCCTCAGTAGTTTTAATTTTGATATTTTTAGGTCAAACCGTTTTTGTTTGTCAGTCATTTAAAGGGATAGTCCAGCCAAAAATGATATTTAAACCATGCATTACTCACCCTCAAGCCGTTTGAGATGCATATGTCAATCTTGTTTCAGACAAACACATTTTCAGTTGTTTTAGAAAATGTCTTAGACCCTTCAGTGGATATAATGTGAAGAAATGGGGTCCAGCCCCTTCAAGTCCCAAAAATGTGCATAAATCCTTCACAAAAGTCATCCATCCGGCTCCAGGGTGATAAACGAAGGCCTTCTGAGGGAAATCCGTGCGGTATTGTCATAAAAATATACATATTTAAAACTTTATAAATGAAAATATCTGACTTCCGGCAACGAACGTCACGACGGTTCCTCACGCTACGTACGCCGACTTCCATCACCCGTGAACGTACGGTGATCGTTGCTGGAAGTCAGATATTTTCATTTATAAAGTTTTAAATATGTATATTTTTACGACAATACCGCACGATTACACTCAGAAGGCCTTAGTTTCACTAGCCAGATGATGACTATAGTGAAGGATTTATGCACATTTTGGAACTTGAAGGAGCTGACCCATTTCTTCACATTATATCCACTGAAGGGTCTAAGACATTTTCTAAAATAACTGAAAATGTGTTGGTCTGAAACAAGATTGGCATATGCATCTCGAACGGCTTGAGGTGAGTAATGCATGATTTAAATATAATTTTTGGCCGAACTATCCCTTTAATGCGGGTCTATGGTCACCACCTCAAAGAGCATGCACAGAGAAGTCCAAATTAAACATGATTTAATGACTCATAAATGTAAGTACGCATTGATGGCCTAAGACACGAAACGAGCGGTTTGTGTGCGCAAACAAACAGTATTGTATAGTTTTTACCTCTTGTAACGACAGACCTGCATTATATGACTGACAGACAAGAACGGTTTAATCTAAAAATATTAAAAAACAATTACTGTGGAAACAAAGACACCTACGTCTTGGATGCCCTTGAGGTAAGCTGAAACATCTCAAAAATTACTTTCAAAGTTAAATGAACTGATACATTTGAAACACTCTGCATATGTAGTGCATTCTGGGATTACCTTCTCCACAAACAATACATTTCCTTTATGGCTTTCTGACTAACAGTGTAAATAAAGCCACTCATCACAGTAATTGACCATGAGTCCTCCTGTTTTTCATAGACCGAATTGGAGCAGTGCTTGGCAGAGCTGAGAGAGAAATCTCGCCGTCTTGAAGAGCTTCTCCCCGCCGCGTGAGCTCAGAGGAGCAGAGGGAAGTGCTTTGCCTCCTCTGTAAGGTCCACGAGCTGGAGATCGAGAACGCAGAGATGCAGTCAAGCGCTCTGCTCAAAGACAACGTGATCCGGCAGAAAAACGTGGTAGTGCAGCGCTTTGAACAGCACAGACACCTCTGCCATGAGATCATCCAGCAGCAGCGGCAGTTTATCGATGGTGAGTCATTCCTAGGAATAAGAAATGGCACTGAAACCTCAGCTAGAGATGAATCAGGCCCAACTGTTGCAGTAAAGTTGTATTGATTCATTATTTATTATAAAAATGTAAGATATAAATGATAAATTATTAATTTAATGATAAATAAATTACATTTTAAGATATACACTACCGGTCAAAAGTTTTAGATTGGTGAGATTTTTTATGTTTTTAAAAGAAGTCTCTTCTGCTCACCAAGGCTGCAATTATTTGATAAAAATACAAAAAAACAGTAATATTGTGAAATATTATTACAATTTAAAACAGCGCCTTTCTGTGTGAATATATAGTGAAGTGTAATTTATTCCTGTGATAAATTACAGCATCGTTACTCCAGTCTTCAGTGTCACATGATCCTACAGAAATTATTATAATATGATGCTCAAGAAACATTTATGATTATTATCCATGTTGAAAACAGTTTTTTACATTTTTATTTCAGGATTCTTTGATGAATAGAAAGTTCAAAAGAACAGAATTGATCTGAAATGGAAAGCTTTTGTAACATTAATCACTACCATTGAAAAGTTTGGGGTCAGTAAGAATTTTTTTATTTTTTTTTGGGGGGGAAGAAATTAGAAAATACTTTTATTCATCAAGGATGAGTTAAATTGATCAAAATTTACAGTAAAGACATTTATAATGTTAGAAAATATTATATTTTAAATAAATGCTGTTCTTTTGAACTTTCTAATTATCGTAGAATTTTGAGGGGAAATGGTACACGACTGTTTTCAACATTGAAAATAATAAGTTATGTTTTTTGAGCATAAAATCAGCATATTAGAATGATTTCTGAAGGATCATGTGACACTGAAAACTGATGTGTAATCAGCAACAGTAGTGATTCAGCTTTCAAATTACATTTTAAAATATATCAAATTAGAAAACAGTCATTTTGAAATTGTCATAATATATAATATTATTTCCTATTTCATCAAATAAAGCAGCCTTGGTGAGCAGAAGAGACTTTTATAAACATAACATTTATAAACATAAAAAAATCTTACTGATCTAAAACTTTTGACCGGTAGTGTATACACACACACGTTTGGTTATGAAATATTGAGGTGAATGATGGTTTTGCAGATCACAGTCTCCTAGTCCCTCGTCATCTTCAAGAGCTGTATGAGATGTACATGAAGGAAATGGATGAGAAGAACTTGGACAGAGTCTGTTGCCCTGGATAAGTTCACCATTCGCACACTTAAGGTACATTAAGCAGGCATTTTTCTAAGATGCAAAGTCAATATGAAATCAGAACATTGAACATATTTTGCACAATGTAGCAGTGCACATTATTCCCCAAAAAAAAAAAACTAAATCCTACCTAATCTAACCATGTTTTTAAAGCTCTTCAAGAAAAGGACATGATAAAATAAAGAAAGTAATAGACTAATCATGAACATTTATCTCTTTAGGAGGGTTCCCTGCCTAAGATCACCCTCCCCAGTAGAGGTCGTGACCCCTTGCAGGAGATGGATTCAGACCAAGAGAGTGTTCGCACATTGGGCTCAGACAACAGACAAGGGCAGACAAAACTGAGGAGACACACGCTGCCTCCGATTCTCCCAGAGACCGATGGGTAAAAAAAGTTCATTTATACATTTGACATTTTCCTCTTTATACAAAATTGATATATTTCATTGTTTGGAAAAACCTTTAATGTCCATGTGAAAATGTGAAAATAAAAAGAAAAAAAAATCTGCTTTTAGGACTACATTGCAGACATCAAATGTGTTGTGAAAGGGGTCTAAATTGGTTCACATTCTGTAAACTTTCTGAAGCTAAGCTAAACTACTTATTCTGTCCACACAGAGACCGAGTGTTTAAGAGCAGTCACAAACAGATGAAGAACTCTGTAGTGATGACTCCTCCACCCATTCACATCAACGGCCAGGGCAACAGAGAGGTGAGCGTCCGGCTGAGAGTTTTTCTAGCTACAGATTTTACACTAACGTTCAAAAGTTTGGGGTCAGTGTGATTAAAAAAAAAAAAAAAGCAAGATTTTTTTATTTAGCAAGAAAACATTATATTAATCAAAAGCATAGACTGTTGAAAGATAGTGATGACTTCCTTCCCCTGTAGAAAAACGAAGCCACAATATTACGACTAAAACATGATTTGGAGCCCAAGTCTGCGCAGGAGTGATTCTGAGGTGGAGCCCATAAACTTTTGGGAAAAATGAACGCTTGAACATTTGTTTGCATAAGAACTATCTAAAATGACAGAAAACATCTCCAGAATATTTTTTGTGTCATTGGAGTTTCAGTTTGGCTCGCATCCCAATTGATTACGTAGAGAGGGCGGGGCTTAACGGTGCGTTCACGTGCTATGGAAAATATGATATTTTCCACTTGTGAACTGGTATTTACCAGTGTGTTGCGTTCAGGTGCTTTTGTTGTCGTAATTTGGTAAAAATATGAAGATCCAGACCTGTTATTTAGCTAAAACTAATTTAGATTGCTCAAAGAAGTCAGTCTTTCTTTCTTCAGTCGAAAAGAAATGAAGGTTTTTGATGAAAACATTCCAGGATTTTCTCCATATAATGGACATCAATTGGGAACCAAACGGTTCAAGGTCCAAATGACAGTTTCAGTGCAAACTTTTTATAGGGCTTTAAACGATTCTAGACGATGAATAAGGGTCTTATCAAGCGAAACGATCGCTCATTTCAAAAATAAATTGCAAAGTTTAAGTTTTATAAGCTCAAATGCTCACCTTGCTCTGTTCTGTGATGCGCGTTCGTGACTCTCCTGTTCGAACTCGTTTATCAAAATGAACAAATCTTTTTCATGTCATTTGGTTCATTCAACGAACCAAATGAACGAGTTGACTCGGAAAAGATTCGTTCATTTGATGAACGAGTTCAATAGGAGAGTCACAAATTCTCCTATTATAAGGCTTTGTTCTTTTAAACATTTTATTTAGGGCTGTCAAACAATTAATCAGATCTAAAATAAATGTTTGTGTTTACATAATATATGTGGGTGCACTGTGTATAATTATTTTGTTTATATATAAATATACACACATTCATGTATATTTAACAAAAAAAAATTATATATAAAATATTTATATTTATTTATAATATAAATTATATACAAATCTATGAACAGTATATAAATGAAAATATTTCTTAAATATATTCCAGCATGTGTGTGTATTTATATATAAATTAATTATGCACAGTGCACCCACATATTATGAAACACAAACTTTTATTTGGATGTGATTAATCGCGAGTAATCGTTTGACAGCCCTAGTTTTATTTAGTCATCAAAAAAAATTCCTTTTCCACAAAAATATCAAGCAGCATACCTGTTTTCAATATATTATTCATAACAAGAAATGTTTCTTAAACACTAAATTAGCATATTGGAAAGATTTCTAAAGGCCATTTGACACTGAAGACTGGAGTAATGATGCTGAAAATTCAGCTTTGCATTACAGGAATAAATTACATTTTAACATGTATTCAAATAGAAAACTGTTGTAATAATATTTCACAATATTAATTTTTTAAAACTGTATTTTTCATCAAAATAAGTGCAGCTTTAGTGAGTACAAGATAGGTGAGGAAAACATTAAAAAATCTTATTGACCCCACACTTTTTGAACGCTAATATTCATGCAAATTGTGATTAAAGTATTCAGGGAAAGTGTGAACATTTATTTTCATTTATTTTAATTGGTTTCTCAGTTTTTGTAACTGCGTGTACTGAATAAACCAGTGTTTCTGACTGTACCTCTGCAGCTGTTGCCATCTGTCCTGGATGACGCTCTGAGATTCAGCCATCTCAGTCACAGTATGAGCAGCCATCTGGACTCTTCACCTGAGAGCAGCGAGAACGGCACAGATGCCCCTCTGACTCCTAAAGGTAACAGATCCTCTGCTCTTTCATCTTTGTGCTCGTTACACAGCAGCTTCTTGAGTACTTCATTCTGATTGGTCAATTGAGGCATTCCGTGGGATGTTATTTTTATATAGTGACCCCTAAACTATGGGAACACATTTCCTACACAGCTTTTTCTCACATAATACAGCAATGTATCCACTCATAGTATACCATTTTCCTCCAGAGAGACAGCAGATTCTAAGAGGCGTGCAGAACATTGCGGTCAAGGCTGCTCGGCGCCGCTCCAAGGCCCTAGAAATAGATGCCCTGCGATTGCCACCACCACCCTCACCCCTCGACCCAAAGAAACACAAGAGTAACCTCTCTCTGTCCAAGGCGCCCCCTAAAGGCCTGGTGCTACGACGCGGGAGACAGCCCAGCCCAGAACTACGCCACGCCACCTCTGACGACAACCTGTCCAGCAGCACGGGAGACGGCCCCGCGCCCAACGCCACCTGGACACGGCCACGGAACCGCCAGGCTGTCAAGAACCCGGCCCGCGGGAACAGGACTTCGAGGGTCGCAGACGCAAGAGAAGATCTCGATCATTTGAAGTCACAGGACAAGCAGTGAGTTTTCGGATAAAGCTTTTCTATGTACATCTGTGTTAAAGGATGAACTCCAAAAACCTGTTCGAGTCACATTTCACCCCAAAATCAAAAAAGCTGAGAAGTTGTATTTTGCATAAAGAAGATTAAGTGCATTTATGGCCCATTAAGGTTGTTTGCATTGACCTTATTATTTTTTTGTTTAATAGTTAGCATATCTTGTCCAAAATTTGCATTTGTATAATGTGTCTGGATGTTTGTTTGTTTTAGTTCTAAATAATAGTTCAAACTACTTCAAAACTGTACTATTATTTTCAAAGATCTTTTATTCTTAGTTTAAATAATTCAAAATTAAATCAGAAACACATACTATTTTTTACATTACCATTCAAAAGTTTGGGCTCAGTAAGATTTTTTATTTATTTTTTGAAAGAAGTCTCTTAAGCTCACCAAGGCTGCATTTATTTGAAATTACAGTAAAACAGTAATATTGTGAAAAATTATTACAATTTAAAATATTTGTTTTGTATTTATATATACACATTATCCTTCAGAAATCATTCTAATATGCTGATTTGATGCTCAGGCAACATTTCTTATTATCAGTGTTGAAAACAGATGTGTTGCTGTTTAATATTGTTCTGGAAAGATTTCTTCAGGATTTTTTTTTTTGATGAATGTCAAGTTCAATAGAAAAGCGTATATTTGAAATAGAAATCTTTTGTAACAATGCAAGTTGTTTGCTAAAATCTTAACTGTCACTTTTGATCAATTTAATGTGACCTTACTGAATACAATTATCTTTCTTTAAGTGAAAAATCTTACTGACCCCAAGCATTTTACAACTGTTGTATATATTATTTTTTTAAATACTTTTTTGCATTATACTAATGGAAAATGTGCTTAACTGTCATGAAAATAATATTATAATGCAAAAAAAATTGTATTGGTGCTAAAAACACATAATTTCTCTGTAATCTTTATAATTGTTTTTGACACAGTCGTTTTATTTATTTGTTTAGTTTAATTCAACAAACTCAATTTTTCTCCACCCTACAGTTGTCTCAGGCGAAGAACACCAGCCAGCGATTTCGTCCCCTTGACAGCACTTCTGATCCACACCTGCACATTAATGGTCACCCCCCGGCCCCCATCCCGCGTCCCCAACACAGAGCCCAACCTCAGCTTGCTAAAGCTCGACCCTCTCACAACAGCCATCAAACAGGTCTGACATCACAATTTTGTTGTCTTTTAGTGATGGAAAAGTAAAAGAGATATATATATATATATATATATATATATATATATATATATATATATATATATATATATATATATATATATATATATATATATGTAGGCTGTGCAAAAGTTAATTGCAATTAATCGCATCCAAAATAAAAGTCTGTGTTTACATAATGTATTTGTGTGTGCTGTATATAATTATTTTGTATATATAAATACACACACATGCATGTATATATTTATGAAAATGTATTATTCATATATAAAATATTTATATTTATATAATATAGATTATGTATATATATATATATATATATATATATATATATATATATATATATATATATGTATATATACAGAATTTAAGCGCAAATAATTATTAAATATATACATGCATGCATTGTTATTTATATATACAAAATAATTACATACAGCACACACAAATATATTATGCAAGCACAGACTTTTATTTTGGATGACGATTAATCGAATTAACTTTTGCACAGCCCTAATATATATATATATATATTTTATACATGACTGCAAGTTACCTATTTTGCATTGATCCAATTTGCATTTACTGTAGACCAGATCTTTGAAATGCACAGATGAATTGTGTGCAATGTGATCAGTAACGTGTATTAAAGGGGACCTAATATGATTTTTACATTTTTAACTTTCTTTAGTGTGTAATGTCTCTGTTTGAGCATGAAAAATGCAAAGTTATAAAGCACAAAGTCACTCCAAAGGGAGTTATTCTCTATCAGTGCACACTGTTTCTGAATCCCTGAAACATTCTCGATTGTAGTCTTTAATTTTCTTCCAGGAATGTACACATCACAATATCTCTCATTTAAAGGGGTCATATAATGCCATTTTTGTACAAGCGAATATGATTCTTTAGGTTTTAAATTAAAAGTTTGCAATATACTTTAATTTAAAATTCTCATTAGAATTGTAAGAAAACACTTATTTTACCTCGGCACCCAACATCCCACCCAAGGCATACTCAAAAAAAGGAGGGCCAGGCCTGGTTGAGTTGTGTTAGTAGTGTGTTGAAACTCTGGGTTAAGGTAAGGGCTATGACATTTCTGAAACACGCTCGAAGTGGTTGACCAATCACAACACACCAGTCGACCAATCAGAGAACATTGCACTTTTCAGAAGGAGGAGTTTCATAGAGTCCCAAAATAAACAGGGTTACTGACAGACTGGAAAACAGGTGCTGCAACAATTTAAAATTGTGTGAAAAATAATGTTTTTAAACATTAAAGCATGAAAGACAACATTGAAGCATTTTAGTAGACCCCGAAACAAAAATAAAGACTTCATAAAGGGGCATAATAGGCCCTCTTTTAATAAAATTTTGATTTCCTGTTGATTTATCTCCATTCCTTCTCCACAGGATCAACAGCAGATGTCACTTCCTCCAACCTGCCCTCATACCTCATTAAGCGTGGCCCTCAAACCAGGCAACTTCAGCCCCTCCTGTACGTCACAACCACTGGAGCAGGAGGCCAGCGCACCCGCAAACACTGAAGATATAGACTGTCTCCTCTCGACCCCAGCATCAGCACTATTGAAAACTTGTTGAGACCAAGTGGAAGGTTTTTTTCTTTTATCCAAATTGAAGAGCTGTACCATGGATGAAAGTACTTGAATGAAAGAGCTGCAAAAACCTATTTTGCTAACTGGGTTTATGCTAAAAATTCTCCTAGCTTTTCTGTGAAGACAGGTGACTTGCCATGTCTGCTTATAATTTTTTTAGTCCATTGGCTGTATGTGGCAAATCTGATTGTCATGAATTCAATTGCCTTGGCTTTTGTCAAAACTTCTCACAATGACATGCAAACAAATTCCTTGCGACCGACAGGGGATAAAAACCTGCCACGGATGCCTTCTGGTTAAATATTTATATCAGGCCTTATAGTAACAACTGAAATTATTTAAGCAGATCCCCCCAAAAAAGCATAATCAAATCTGCAGAACTGAAATGGTGAGGCTTGTTTATGTGAGTGTGACTGAGGAGTCAAATATACCCCTCTCATTCCCCTGGGAGCAATATATATTTCACAGCTTCTGTGCTTGTGAAAGTATTAATCCCTCAGGCCTTGCACATATTAATGTACTGTCACATTGCTAATGATGATGATTCATATGTCTGGCTTCTGTGACCGTATTATTTACTGATGTCATTTTGTGTTTACTGTTAATAATTATTGTAAATTTGCCTTCACTGTCATGCAGGTTTCTGCATAGCTGTTTTCTCTAAAATCCTTTTGGGTTTGTGTTAGTTTAGTACCAGACAAGGTGGCATATTTAATGTAGTTTTTAATCAAAAAAGTAAAAAAAAAGGTTGCCTTTTCTTTGAAAAGACTGTATTTTTTGTTTTTCATAATTATACATGCATAGACACTTTTTCTACTCTTAATTTTATACCTTTTTTTGTAACCAAATAAATTTGATTGACAAAGTGATGGCAATAGTGTGTGCATTGTACATCTCATCGTCACACAGTGGTGACATTTTGTCAAGGTAAGTTTTAAAGGCAGTATCTATGAGTTAAATTACTTCCAGGAACATACAGTAGTAGCCCAAAAGCATATGATCACTCAAAGTTCTATCCTTTACACATTAAAACAATGTTCCTGACTGCAATCCTGTACTGTCAGCACACTGAAACGTGTATCATATTTTTTGGCTCCCACTTGATATCAGGACTACATGTCAATATTTCATTGTAAACTGTTTCTCATGTTTCCACCAAAGCAAAACAATGCAAGCATAGCAAAATATCTATCACAGTAGGCATTGCATCTTCAGGTTGCATCTAAATTGAGCATACAGCTATTTAGAAAAAATGTGGGATAAATCAATTATTAACTACTGAGCACAGATAACACAATGTAATTAATAAAATAGTCAGGGCCACATAAATAAATTCCTCAAAACTCAGACCTGTAGGTCAAAGGCAGGCGGATGGGTGGTATTGTGATAATGTCAATCATAAACCCCAAAACCAATCAGCGCAGTCCAACAAGTTCTGAGGTTCGTGATTGGTTTGCTTGACTCCGACAAATCATGAGTCTTGAAGTTGTAGGGCTGCGCTGATTGGCTGACAAACTGGTCGGTCCAGCTGATGGCAGCAGAGCAGAGGCGCAAGTAGTGTTGACAACGCCGCCTTGGATCTATTCTCTTTTGTTATTTATTTCCTAAAGGTTATTTATTTGGAAAGAACGAAAGGAAACCGGAGAAAAGGAAAGACATGTCTTAATGTATTTCATACGTAAGTGTACTTCCTTGTTTAAGCTTGAGGGAAAGCTGTTAGCCGGTTAGCGTTAGCTGTCAGTGTTTACACACCGAGAGCAGCGAGCAAAACTCATTATTTTATCGACATTTTGCACAGTTGGCTCTAATATGTCATATGTAATAGAGAAAAACCAATGTTATCTGTATTAAAGAAAAGGTGAAGGGGCGAAACCCAGCCCAGGCGTTATTGACCTGCACCGCGCGAGCACGCGCAACATGTCAAATGCACGCGCAGTAGCTTTTTTTGTATAGAAATTACTGACTTTTTTGTTGCTAACTTTTCCTGGTAGGTAAACAACACACTGCCGCACTTTGCACCCTCTTGTTCGTTATTATCTGCAGTTACATTTGTACTCGCATTTCCCAAGGTGTCATCAGTCTTAACATTGACTGATGACACGTTGCAGCTCTAACAGAAACTTCTTTTCTTTCTATTGTTTATTAGTAACGAAAAATCAGTTATTATGCTGCTGTAATCCCTTTTTTGTTATCTGAAAAATCTTTGAGTTACTGTACTGTTAAAATGCTAGTTCTCAATTTAGAATGAATGGCTGTCAAGTAAAAAGCATTCAACATATAAGTGTTCATCTATGCAAATCATTGTCAATGAAGTTACAGTAAAGGTGAAACTGTTGAATAGGCAGTGCAGTGGTTTAATGTTGTTGGATGTTTTTCTTTAGAGACCCACACATGTGATGTGATTCATTAGAAAAAATAAATATCTTGGTTAATACACTGACTGCATCTCAAATAGTATAGAGTAAAATATAGGATCATTTAATAAAGGTAAGAGCATCATTCTCGCATGCTGTCATATCTCTGAGAATATTGAAGTTGAAAAGAAACACCCGAAATTTTGGGCCGACAAGTTTAAAGCAAGACTTCAAACCCATTCGTTGGTTTGGAATGATAAGGTTGTGTTTTGTTTTGCAGCTGTGTCTGATCCATGTGCCAGTCAGCTGAAGCATGCTGGAAGTATGCAGCCCATAACCAGAAGAGATGCCGGAGTCTGGCATCAGACGAGGAGCCTGCTCTACAAAAACCTGCTGATCAAATGGAGGACCAAACAACAGAGTCTTCAGGTGCCTTTCATCTGTCACTCACACGCTTTCTTTTCCCTTCGTGTAGTTGCAAATCTGTTGCACTATTAAAGCATCATCAATTCTGTGCGCTGGTATTGAACTCCTTCAGTAAATGCTTCTCAAGTGTCCACTTGAATCTGTTAAAGTCACCATGAAATCAACTGACCGTTTTTATTTTCTATTGAATATTTCAATATTTATTATAAATTATTTGTTATTTTTAATTCATGTGCCTTTGTGATCTTTAATCAAAATAACTTGCTCTCACTCAAATGACGTCACAGCAGTAGCAAACCATCCAATCAATTCCTTTCGGACAAAATCAAATCCTTCCCTACATTTGTTCTTGTTCGGGCAGCCATTTCACAAAACGGGAGAAGAGACTACAATGCATAATTTTACTTCAAGAGGATTTGTCCTTTACTAAGTGAATGTACGTTTGATAAGCATCTGCTAAATGAGCAATCTAAAATTGCTATTACCCAGGCTGCTTTATAAAATCCGCTCCATCTGAATGAAATCATCTTCTATCCACTCTGCTGACTCTTTACAACCCAGCAGGATTTGTATTCTCTGTTTTGATCTGGAAAGTGTAAAGGAAAAATCCTACATCCATCAAAAATCTTTCAACCATTTTCTGTTTGTGTGGTCATGTGTTTTTTTTAATGTAAGGTATCTTTCTTAAAGCCTCTCTGCTTCCTGTTGTTTCATGAAGGACCACATAAGAGTCTTTCGGAATTAAGTCTTTTAATGGATTGGGTTCATGCCATCAATAATACTTTTAAACCGACTTCTTAAAGGGATGCTTGTCATGATCCATTATGGAAATTGGTTAGAAATGGAACAAAAATGAATTTGTATGCAGCAGTCATGGTTGGGCTTTTTTCCAGTAAGTGTCATCTCTATTGATTTTCCCGAAGGTGGAGATGCTGAAGCTAGTTGTGTTGTGCCGAGTTATTGGGTGTAGTGGGGTTCATGCGTGTAGGTCAAACATACTCAGTCAGTATTAGGTGTTAATGATTTACCACTATGTAGCACAACCTGTATCAGAATCTCCTCACCAAGTCTGCTTGTTTTGTATTGTAAAGGAGAGGATATACATGGACGTCACTTTCCTACCGGAACACGCCCCCTTCAGCCGGGCTTGAGTGTCAAAAGAGCTGCTGCGTGACCGGATTTCATATTTCAATCAATCGCAAAGCTCTTTCCGTTTTTGATGCGTTTTCTTTTTTGCAGCATTCACACTGAAAACCAATGCTGCCACTCAGTGGGCGTAACCGCAGTCACTCTGACATCATGCGCATACAATTTGTGAAAGCTGAATTTTCAGCACCATTACTCTAGTTCTTGGTGTCACATGATCCTTCAAAAATCATTTGAATATAATTCTAAGATGCTGATTTGTTGCTCAAGTAGCATTTATTCTTATTATTAATGTTGAAATTAATTGCGCTACTTTATATTTGTGTGGGAGCTAATACATTCTGTCAGAATTTAAGGAATTGAAAGAAGATCAGAAGATTTGTTTTTTTTAAAGGTGCATAGTTAGCCTGACTTTGTCATATTCTAGTCAGAATGTGAGTCTGATACTACTCAATAGGGCTTTGATTTTCTTTGTCTCATGTGGAGTTTGCGTTGGGGTTTGGAATGAACTACAATCCGGTCTCTTTGAATCAATCTTCTACTTTTGTCGAAAGTTGACTAAAGTTTTGTCGCTTGAGATGTCTTCGCTGATACAGAGAAATGGTGGCGAATACACAAACCTACCAGACATAGCCAGGTGAGCGTGAGCAAGCATGATGTCATGCCCAGTCTCAGACTTCGTCCATCCCAATCGCAGTGATCAGAGAAGGGCTCATTCAGCCCATCAGGCAATTGTTTAAGCATGTGTGAGTTAGAAAAATGGCTATTTTTAACATGAAATGTTGTGCAATGCAACTTTAATTAGACATTTTTGTTGTATCCATATAAAAAAAAAAAAAACTTTACCATTGAATGGGAGTGTAAATTTGCAAAAAAAATACCGATTTATAGTTGTTTAATCTGTTTCGATGGATGTTTTTTTTTCATTATGGTCTTAAAAATGAAATTGCCATGACCTTTTGCAACAAACATTGCAGTGAGCTCCCTGCAGGCACATTAAAAGCTAAACTCATGTCATGGTCTAGCAAATGAACCCAGAGGGATGATACCTCGCTGGTGCTCATGTATTTTTGGCCTATATAAGGCAGTAACTCAAGAGCTGTATTTTAGACACCATGACAGTATGGATTTACCTCTTTTTTTTCTGAATTACCAGCTGTACACTTTAAAAATATTTTGTAGGATATTTCATTAACTAATTTGATTTAATATTATTAATTAGTATTTACAGTATTATGGTTAATTATATATAATTTTATTAGTTTTTATAATTAATTGTTGTTCTTTTTAGAACAGTATTTTCCTTGTCAAATTCGAAGTGTTCCTCGTCTCTCTTTGCAGGAGCTGATCTTGCCGTTGCTCCTCCTGGGCCTCCCTGATCCTCATCAGCACCCTCAACCCTCATGTCTCATACGGCAGCATCAGCACAAAGGAGCTGGAGTATGAACGGGACCTGGCACTCAAAGGTCTTGGCTACACACCCATCAACAATGTCACCAATCACATCATGGAAGAGGTTGCACGGGAACTGAGTAAGGCACATTTATTGGTCTTTCTTTAAAAAAGCAAACATCTAACTAGTATTGCATGGTATGTTAGTGAATTCTCTGCTAATGTATGATGAAACAGCATTGCTTCTCATAGTAAAGTAGAACACCTACAGTGAATATTTGTTTCTTGGTGTTGATTCCTCAGCTATGAATGAGCGATTAGATATGTTCTCCATCCGAGGAAGACTTGGAGAACGCCAGTCTCTATGAACCTGATGGCTACGTGGGTGTGGTCTTCTTGGATTCAATGTCATACCGCCTGCGATTCCCATACAACCAGCTTCCTCTGCCTAGTGACTTCACTGAATCCATAAGTGAGAATCACCTAACACTGATGACATGAATCCACAGCATCAATGGCACCATATTTAGCCTCTGCTTTATTTAAATGCTACTTAATGCAAATGACATTCAGTTTGTTACCATTTAATCTGTATTGAAGAAACTGTTGAAGAAATAACACTTATGACTGGTATTTGTTTTTTTCTCTGGTCCACAGCAAGCTGTTACACAAACTATGTCAACTGCCGTGCTGCCAACTACTGGTATTCTGGATTCGTACGGCTGCAGTCTCTCATTGATGCTGCCATTATACAGGTTTGAAATGACATGGATGAATAATGTATTGGTATTTAAGCAGTGTGTGCATCTCCCTGATGAAGTCTGGGATAACCGTATGCCAATGTTCAAAAGTTAAGGGTTTTGAGCGGTAGTGATTATTATTTAATTTTTTTTTTAAAGCCACAAATTTTTCACACAGGCTGCCTTTATTTGATCAAAAATACAGTAATATTGTGAAATATTTTTTAGGGCTGTTAAACGATTAATCGTGATTAATCGCATCCAAAATAAAAGTTTGTGTTTACTTAATATATGTGGGTGCACTGTGTATCATTATATATATATATATATATATATATATAAATACACACACATGCATGCATATATTTAAGAAATATTTTCATGTATATACTGTATATAGATTTAAATATAATTTATGTTATATATAAATATAAATAATATTTTTTTCTGAAAAATACATGTGTGTGTGTGTGTGTGTGTGTGTGTATATATATGTATATGTGTGTGTGTGTGTATATATATATATATATATATATATATATATACGCATGCATGCATGCATAAATTTTTATTTTTTTTTTTTTTTTTGATGCGGTTAATCGTTTGACAGCCCTAATATTTTTAAAATCTATAAAAACTGTTTTTATTTATTTATTTTAATATATTTTAAAATATAATGTATTCCTGTGATGGCAAAGCTGAATTTTTTTAGCATCCATTCCTCCAGTCACATGAAACTTCAGAAAGTATTCCAATATGCTGATTTGGTGATCAAGAAATATTGATTTTTATTATTATCAATGTTGAAACCCTTTGTGGAAACCTTTTTTTTTTTAGGATTCTTTAATGAATAGAAAGTTATAGGAGGAAATATAAGGTCCCTGGGGAGCTCTTTTGTTTCAATAATAATTGCTTCATCCTTCTGCAGTTGAACACCAAACGCCCAGTGTGGAACGAATTAAAAGTGCGTGCAGTGATGATGGGACATCCAGGCTCAGTGGAGGTCCAGAAGTTCCCTCACGCCCTGATCTCCATCTATCTAGTGCTGGCATTTACACCCTTTGTGTCCTTCCTCATTGTCAATGTGGCTGCTGAAAAAGAGCAGCGGCTGAAAGACACCATGAGCATGATGGGACTGTATGACTCTGCCTTTTGGTAAGTTTGTCTACTGCAGAACCAGAAATGAAGTAATTGTAATTCACAGCTGGTTTAAATATTGTAAAAATGACCAGTTTGTAAAGTTTTCATTTGCTTTCTTTAGGCTTTCATGGGGCCTGCCTCTATGCCGCACTAGTGACGACCATGTCCATTCTCATGGCTGTTATAGCAACCTGCACGCCCCTGTTCTCCAACAGCAACTTCTTTGTCATCTTCCTCCTCATTTTCCTGTATGGAATATCCTCCGTGAGTCCTAGCAACCCTTCTGTCACATCCAGTGACGGTGTTAACAATAGCGACTTTAGTAATAAGACCAGTTTGTTGACTGTTTGACTTTTTCTTTTTATTTTTCTATTTTTTCTTTTCAATCCCACAGATTTTCTTCTCCTTTATGCTGACCCCTTTGTTTAAGAAGCCCAAGTTTGCGAGTACAGTGGGCTCCATGCTCACTGTGGTGTTTGGATGTCTGTCTCTTTTCACTGTGCTGATGAGAGATTTCCCCCAGTCAGCTGTGTGGCTTCTCTGCCTTCTGTCCCCCAGCGCCTTCTCTATCGGCATTGCCCAGGTAACACACTTTTACATAATGTGTGCTCAATTGTGTGCTCAATTACATGCTCAATTGTATAACAGTGATCTCCTAGGTTATAGCACCGTTTGCCAAGAAACACAAATGAGAACAGTGATTTTTAAATATATAATATATGTATATATATTAGGACTGTGAAGCGATTAATCGTTTTGTACATATATATATATATATATATATATATAAATACACACACGCATGTATATTTAAGAAAGAATATTATTTATATATAAAATATTTATATTTACATATAATATAAATTATATATAAATCTATATACAGTATAAACATGACAATATTTCTTAAATTCTTATATACAAGCATGTGTGTGTATTTTTATATATATATATATATATATATATATATATATATATATATGTATATGTCAAATAATTATACATTTTGCACCCACATATATTATGTAAACACAAACTTTTATTTTGGATGCGATTAATCATGATTAATCGTTTGACAGCCCTAATATATGTATATATGTATGTACACATTTACATTCTTTTCAGTTCTTATATATCTATATAAATGTATGTACCCTATCATTCAAAAGTTTGGGGTCTGTGTATCTTTTTTTATTATTTTTTTATTATTATTATTATTTTATTTAAGAATAATGATTATTCTGTAAGGATTTATTAAACTGATCAAAAGTGACAGACATTTATAGTGTTAAATTTCAAATATATGTATAAATTTCTAAAGTATCATTTGACATTGAAGACTGGGGTATGGCTGCCGAAAACATAGCTTATATTTTTAAAATAAATTAAAACGGTTGTTTTAAATTTTAATGTCACAATTATACTGTATTTGGAACAGTTAAATGAACATTAAAAAATGAGCGTCACAGTACACATAAAATAAAATGTATGTTATGGCACTATTTTTGTGTATGTGTAGGTGGTGTATCTGGAAGCTCAAGGGGATGGTGCTGTGTTCTCCACTCTGGGCATTGGTCCTCACGCCCTCTATGTTCCCATGGTCATGCTGTTCTTGGACTGCATTCTCTACCTACTTGTAGCCATTTACCTGGACCAAGTACTACCAGGTGACAACTAGAGTCAAAGCGTTTTGCATAAACTGGGGGTCTTTACAGGTCCACTTGATTCCAAAGATCTGAGGTCCGACCTGATGGCGCGCTCCACATAAACTGCGTTCTGCGAGATCCGACCCATTAGAGGATGAAAGTGTGGATTTCATCTTAATATTAATATTTATATATTGATTTTCTTGTCATTTGAGATGAAACGTAATGCTTATGAGCAGTTTATCTTCTTCAAGGTGCAGAAAACGAGCCAGATCGATTACAGAAAACTATCCAAATGCTGGCCAAACTAATCAACTATATAAAGGAAAAATAAAAA
Organism: Hybognathus amarus; assembly: GCA_030378365.1. Lineage (NCBI taxonomy): Eukaryota > Metazoa > Chordata > Actinopteri > Cypriniformes > Leuciscidae > Hybognathus > Hybognathus amarus. Next base: position 101,539 of record JAQIUQ010005125.1, read on the forward strand.
CTAAATAAAGGATACATAGAAGACCTTGAACCAAATCTTCTCATTTTCTGAATCTGATAAAGATGAAAAAGAGTTCCAGTCCTTAACATTGTTTATATTTGGACAACTTTTTTACCATTGAAAAAGAAGCTTGTTTGTTTACTGGACAGTTAGTGCTGCTCCATAAAGTGTTTTTATTTATTTATTTGTTTTTTTATTTGTTTAAGTGTTTTTTTTTTGTATTTTTTAGAGTTATTTGGTTGCATTAGACAAAAATAATTCCTAAAACAAAGATGCCACAAGCAAACTTTTTAGCAGCATTTGCAAATCCCACAACATAAAATTCATACATTGTGTGGCTACACTAAAGAATGCACACACAAATATTTGTTAGTCATCATTTTACTGAGATGGAGATGTTTTGAGCTTCTCACTTACATGACTTTTCTTCCTTCAGGCGAGTTTGGCACAAGGCGCTCAGTGCTGTACTTCCTACAGCCATCCTATTGGTCAAAGCGAAGGAAGCGTTATGTGGAGGTGAGCTCTGTGTACGAGGGCGAGGTGAACGGAACCCCTGTGAATGACGAATCAGTGGAGGCGGTTTCTCCTGAGTTTAGAGGCAAAGAAGTTATCAGGTACTTTACTCCTAAAATGGCCAATGTCTATTTTAATTCTTTAATCAATAGGGGCTCTCCGATCAGTCGACTGCATATCAGTATCGGCCAATAATCACGTTCTCTGACTAGTCTTAGTCACTTAATTTGACCAATCTCACGAACCGATTCGCAATTTTATGACGTAATAAAAAAAACCGCTGAGGCTTTTGTACCTTTTTGTTCTGCATTGTAACCATGGATTGCTGAAGTGTGGGGGCCAAACACTCTGATCACTTATTTGGAGAGGTTTTGGACTTTTGATTAAAAGGCTGCCATGATTCCAAATGCCATAACTTATGATTTATTTAAGATATCAACACAATATTTGGCCCAGATGCAGTTGACCTGATGTCGACCTTATGTCAAGCATGAATAATAATAATATAATAACAAAATAAATCAATACATTGCATCACTTTTTTGGGGGGTTTTCTCAGCAGTGTTAAGTATAAAACCTCCAAATATGATACATCTATTTTCTTCAAAATGTCAAAGGTTTTCTATCAAATGAGACCATGTATTTAAAATAAAAAAATCAAATATTTTCAAACGGCTTATAACTCTAGATTTAAAAAAAAAAAAATAAATAAGATATATATATTATATATAATAATATATATAATATACGGCTTATAACTCTAGATTAAAATATATATATATATATATATATATATATATATATATATATATATATATATTTTTATTATTATTTTTTTTTTAATCTAGAGTTATAAGCCGTTTGAAAATATGAAATCATTAAAAATGCCTTCAGTGTTAACATTGCTTATACATCTCTTGTATAAAGCTTAAAGGATCAGGATCGGGATCGGCCGATCATGATGGCTGGTAATCGGTATCAGCTTTTCATTTAAAATCCTTGCCCCCTCTGATTCTTTCATGAATTTTTATTTTATTTCAGTATAAGTATTCATGTGTTCTATTATAATATTCTAGTGTTTTTTTTTTGTAAATATGTTGTACCTTGGTATTCTGAAATCAGACTAGCAAAGTGATTAAGGGAGCAGTTTGGGAAAGGAAGCAATGTTTTTAGAGCTGATGTTAAAAGCCTTCAAAATCCTTAGAAAAGATTTAGACATGAAGAGAACTGGCTAGCAGCCAGAATGACCATTTAATATCCATCACATGCTTTGTGTTTATATTTTTACTCTTGTTAGGATCTGTAATATCCGTAAAATCTACAAGGAGAAAGACAACAAAGTGGAGGCTTTGAGAGGTGAGACTTCCCACCTGTGTCCAAATCGTGACTTCTGTTTTTACACTAAATTGCTTGTATGCTGCAGGTAAAATGCTAGGTCAAGACAAAATCCCATTTGCAATCCATCCTTTTATTGTCCTTAATCTCCAAGTACACTTTATTGGTACTAGTTGTTAATGACAGGAGACTTCTGGTTCTGACATATAGGTGCATGTTTTTTGTTCAACTTTTGATCTAAAGGTTTGACTTTTGACATCTATGAGGGTCAGATCACAGCCCTACTGGGTCACAGTGGAGCAGGAAAATCCACCCTCATGAACATCCTGTGTGGCATCTGCCCCCTACGGAAGGTCAGACATGCAATGCATAGATGCTAGTTTTAAAAATGACTTTTTTATAAACACTTTTACCTCTACCTGCGTGCCTGGAAAAGATGAAATGTTGTACTGCTGCCACACACTCTGTTTGTGTGTGTCTTCCGCATAGGCACAGCAACCATCTATGGCTCTCCAGTGGCTGAGATCGCAGAGGGGGCCGAGATGAAACAGCTGGTTGGTATATGTCCCCAGTTCAACATCATCTTTGATGTCCTCACTGTAGAGGAACACCTGAGGATATTTGCTGCCATCAAAGGGATCCTGCCCTCTGATATTGACGGTGAGGTAGGAACTCCCAGTGGATCTTGAGACATCAGCTGACTTCATGTTGTGTGGGAAATTTAAAAGCAAACCATGCACCAAGAGAGCTGATTTGACATCAGTAGTGTGTTCGACATCGGCTGCGGCTGGATGTAAGCGATCGGCGAGAGTAGCCGCGTGCAGGCGGGAGGAGATGCAAACGGAGACGTGGGTTCGTGGGTAATATATATGATTATTATCCATGTTGAAAACAGTTTTTTACATTTTTATTTCAGGATTCTTTGATGAATAGAAAGTTCAAAAGAACAGCATTTATTTAATTAGAATCTTTTCTAACATTATAAATGTCTTTACTGTAACTTTTGATCAATGTAACTCATCCTTGATGAATAGAAGTATTGATTTTTTATTTATTTCCCCCAAAAATAAAATACAAATTCTTACTGACCCCAAACTTTTGAATGGTAGTGCTTAATGTAACAAAAGCTTTCCATTTCAGATAAAAGCTGTTCTTTTGAACTTTCTATTCATCAAAGAATCCTGAAATAAAAATGTAAAAAAACTGTTTTCAACATGGATAATAATCATACATGTTTTTGGAGCATAAAATCATCATATTAGAGTGATTTGTGAAGGATCATGTGACACCTGAAGACTGGAGTAATGATGCTGAAAATTCAGCTTTTTTTCAGAGTGAATAAATTACATTTTAATATAAAAAAATTGCAGCCTTGGTGAGCAGATAAGACTTCTTTTAAAAACATAAAAAATCGTACCGATCTTAAACTTTTGACCGGTAGTGTATGTTAGAGGTTGCACGCCTCTGGAGCAACTAGGGGTTAAGGGTCTTGCTCAGGGACACATTGGTGTCTCACAGTGGATTCAAACCCGGGTCTCTCACACCAAAGGCATGTGACTTATCCACTACGCCATCACCACCCCTAGTTACCATTCAATAGTTTGGGGTCAGTACGATATCTTTTTTTTTTTTTTTTTTTTTTTTTGATAGTAGTCATCTTTTCCCCATCAAAAATACAATAAAACAGCGATATGTAGATGTGTGATATTATTATATTTTTAAAATAATTGTTTTATATTTGAATATATTTTCTTTTAATATTTATAATGCTTGTGATGCCAAACAAAATTTTCAGCATCATTACTCCAGTCCTCAAGAAACATTTCTTCATAGCAATGTTTAACAACAAAAAATCTTACTGACCACAAACCTTTGAATGGTAGTGCATAAAAAAAACACACAATAAATCCAGCTCTGGATTCCAGTTAATAGATTGTGTAATCTGTGTTTTGATGCCCTTTCTGGTTTAAGCTATCTCTCTTTTTAAGGTGAGGAAGGTTCTAAAGGATCTGGATTTGGAAAAGATTATGGATGCACAGGCGAAGAACCTGAGTGGAGGCCAGAAGAGGAAGCTCTCTGTGGGCATAGCAGTTCTCGGAGACCCAAAGGTAGATGTCTGACCGCTTATATCTGTGACTTTCTTGATCCATTTGCTTAGTTATCCCCCTCCATCAACATCTGTCTTTTTGCTTATGAATCAGGTCCTTCTTCTTGATGAGCCTACGGCCGGTATGGACCCAGTGTCTCGGCACCAGGTTTGGTCCTTACTGAAGAGCCGTAAAGCAGGCAGGGTTACTGTACTCAGCACTCATTACATGGATGAGGCAGATATACTTGCAGGTACTTTTCTCATTTATTCTTCTCTTCCATCAGTCATCAGTCTCAATCTCACACACCATTTTCCGTCACTCAGATTCGTAAAGCTGTCATCTCTCAAGGACAGCTGAAATGTGTTGGTTCCTCTTTGTACTTGAAGACCAAATGTGGGGTTGGCTACCATCTCAGGTCAGTTCTATGTTAAGAAAACATTTTTTTTCCTAGTCACCCAGGACATTACTACATTAACGTTTGTCGTTCTGAACCTCCTGTAGAATGTCTGTGACTGAAGGCTGTGAGGTGGACAACATCACGTCACTGGTCAAGAATCATGTTCCCAAGGCTCAGTTGTCAAGGCAGCAAGAGGCTGAGCTTACATTCACGTTGCCTTTCGAGAGCATGGACACTTTCCCAGGTCTTGTTTCTATTTGCCCTCTTGTCACCATCTGCTATGTGTCATGCTGCCATATGCCCTGCGGAGCAACAGATTGTGTCATGCTGTCACCAGGACTGTGGTGGCGTTTTATTGGGGCAGTTTTATATTTAATTTTATATCAATTTATTGTCTGTTGAGTGTTTACGTCAAGCTTAGATTTTATTTCTTTTGTCTAGCACAAGGTGTGTTTTTCACTCATTATATAAACCAGAATGTTTTTTGAAAATGATTTGTTCCTTTTTAAGAAACAATATAATGTGGGATTGGAATGACATGAGGGTTAGTAATTATGACACTTTTTTTTTTAACTGTTTTTCTGTGTTTATGATTTAGTTATCTTGTTCATTAAACATTTGTACTCCAAAAATATTAACACGCTTTATGGTTCCTACTCATGACTTTCACTCATTGCATTTCAGGGCTATTTGCAGAGCTAGACTGTCGACCTGACCTGGGTATCATTAACTATGGCGTCTCCATGAGAACGTTAGAGGATGTATTCCTGCGTCTAGAGGCAGAAGCAGAAGTGGATCAGGCTGGTAAGTTAACCACCTACCTAAACCACTTCCAACCATCACACTTCAAAATGAAATGGGGAAAAACATATCAGTGTTACAATGAACCAGCATAGTGAAATGCTCAAGATGTATAACACCCACTCTACATGTTTGTTCCTTCTCTGGTAGACTACAGTGTGTTTAACCAGGATAAGGTGGAAGAAGAGGGAGACTCTGTGCTCTCTGGATGACACGCACCAGAGGCTGCTGACGTTTTCAGACAGCAGGCAGGATGTAGTAACCGGTCATGCCCTCTGGAGGCAGCAGTTTAGCACGGTGGCCTGGCTGCACATGCTCAACCTGCAGAGAGAGAGAAAACCGATCATATACAAGTAAACAAATACTAGTTGATCATGTTTGCATTACAGTAACACATGCATTTACTGCACACTCTTGTATTTTAGAGTGAATCAATAAAGCCTGTGTTATTTAATTCTTGCAGCAGAGCTGATATGCATGTACCACTGACCGTGTGTTTATATTAATGATAATATACACTACTGTTCTGAAGATTGTAAATAAGTTATTTTGCTGTGATCATATGACGCTGGAGAGTGGAGTAATGGCTGCTGAAATTCAGGAAGTGCATTGCCATCACAGGAATATATTCATTTTAAAATGTCATAATTGTAATAATAATTTACAATATTTTCAATTCAGTATTACTGTATTATGGATCAAATAAATTCATCCGTGGTGAGCATAAGAGATTTGTTTTAAAAACATATCTTACTGTGCCCAAAATTTGCATTATATTTATATGCAACGTGACCCTAGACCATACTCAAAGCCGTACTATTACAAGTGATGGGGACTGGGGAAATAAAGGTTGCTATTGAATTATCCATATGACTCAGGACTTATACATAGACACAAGTCACACTATTTCCATTATTTTCCTGTTGATCACTGTGAAGCTACTTAGGAACAATCTGTATTGCAAGTATAAAGGTGACTTACCACTTTTGTCTTTTCTCTTCTGCTCAGTTTGACGCTGTTCCTGGTTTTCTTGTGTGCAATGCTGATTCTATCTGTGGCCACAGGAAACATTCAGATTCATTCTCCTGAAAGACTGTTTTCACCTATATACCTGCTGCGCCACAACGAGGCTCCTCATAAATACACCAGCAGCCTGCTTGTGCAAAACTCCACCTGTCAGTAACACTTCATACATATAAAGCTTGTTTGAGGATATTTCAAGGCATTGTTTTTGATGTAGATTTGAATGTTTAATGTGAAACGTGTGTGTTGTGGTAGATTCTGACCTGACAGGGTTCATCCACAATCTGGAGTCTCAAGACATTAAAGTGGAAATGATGAATAAACCAGACTACATGTCTGCTGCACCTGTCAGCGCTGCCATCAACGTGACTGGATCCGGTAAGGTGAGTGAGAGAATTTCTTATCGGTACAATTGGTTAATTTCTTACACTTTTACACTCCTTAGTTTTTTTTTCTAAAATGATTTCTTCTATTGAAAAATAATTTAAACGGTTTCTATCTTCTCTTTGTGTGAATTCCAGGATTTTAGCTACATTTTAGCATTTAACAGTACAACCGTGACTCCTTGCCCATGGCTGTCAATGTGCTCAGTAACGCCCTCCTCAGAGGCTTTAACGGCACTGGACGCATTAAAACATGGAGTAAACCTTTTGACTATGTAAGTGCAGTTCATTAATATGCTGAAGTTACTGTACAGACACTACTATGGTTTTTTGCGAGTGTCTATAGATGTGTTCTGTCTGCATTTTAGCAAATCCCAGATAAGACGTCCTACGCCCTGGTTTACATTGAGGCTGTAATTCTTGGGATGCTGGCTGCTGGGATGCCTGCCTACTTTGCAATGGACCACACAAGAGACAGAGAGGTACATCCATATAGTAATGGTTTGGCTTTTTTTTTAGTTTGGAGACAGTGTTTTACTTTTATTCAGCAATGATGTATTAAGTTGATTGAGAATGACTTATAATAAATGAAGCGTTTCCATCACAGGAATACATTTTCTGTTTTTAAAAATGCTATTTTAAAATGTAGTTATTATAAAATATAATACTGTTTTACAATATTACTGATTTTGTTTTTTTACTGACTTAAAATCACTTGAATAATTTGAGGGTGCTGTAAAAGCTTAAAGGAGAACTTCGGCGAACAATGAACCTTTGGTCTAATAAAACATTGGTACCTAGTCAATCGTTCTCTGAGATTTGTTTTCATGATAATCGAATTTAAAGAGTTTTATCTCTAAAAACTGTTTAGCGTATAATGCTAGTGATTTGACTTATCAAGACTTATTTTATAAGATGGCTTCTGGTCTCTATACGAGAAGTGAACTGTCTTTATAATGTATCTTCTTATTAAACGGTCTGTACACTTACAAAGTTCTTAATGATTCGTTTTGCATGTATGGACACTCATTATGTTACTGTGTTAGTGTGGGGCTATTTTGAGCCTTGTTGGTGGTATAAACTAGCGATTTCATTTTACTTAGTCAATGCCCCCAGTACTAGCATTATGCGCTGAAACAGTGTTTAGAGTATAACTCTTTACATTCGAAACAAATCTCAGAGAACGATTGACTAGGTACCGATGGTTTATTAGACCAAAGGTTCATTGTTTGCGGAGTTCTCCTTTTATCAGAATGTCCTTAAAATAATATTTCAGGGTTATTATACATTGAATGCAACCTCTCACTTCTTACTGTATTTGTATCAGTTGAAGTGTCGCTCGAACCCTGAGGATCTCTGGTCTTGTTCCTTCGGCGTACTGGTGTGGTCAGGCAGCGATTGATGTCCCTTTCTATTATCTCATCTTAACCTGTATGACCAGCACCCTGTTTGCCTTTCATTCTACAAACCTGCTCACCTCCCATAACATCATGTCTGTGGTAAGAAAACGCTTCACCTTACAGCGATTTGCTGCCGCTAGAACTTTTGTAACATAGTTGTTGAAGCTTAAAAAACAGAGCAGACAACTGTATAACTGTCATTTCTCAATTTTCAGGCTCTGTGTCTGATTGGCTTTTCTCCAGCCATGGTTCTCTTCACATACTGCGTGTCCTTCATGTTTGTCAGAGTCCAGAGCAATAGGGACTTCTTCTCAGTGTTGTCCATGATGGTAAGTAATGCTAATTTCATAGTCGTATGGAAAAACTGAAATATCAGGCTGTTTCGAAATTGTAATTATTAATTAACTGGAAATTAATTGACCTAAAAATCATGGGAATGCCTGTAGTAAATTAGTTTTAATTAAATAATTTTATTTTAGTTATAGTATTGGATTTAGCTCAAAGTCAGGGGAAGTCGTTGGTTCTAGGGGTGTGTAAAAAATTGACACTAAAAAGTGTCTGTATGAAGGAATTAAAGCTCTCTTCTTTTTTTTTTTTGGTCCATAGTTGTGTGTGGTTTCTGCATCCATAGTCCAGCTGGCTCTTGTGAATGAAAACTCTGGTGTTGCTCGTCTCCTGCACAATGCACTGTGTTTCTTCAGTCCACTTTACCCTCTTATGGGCTGCCTTAACTGCATTACCATGGTAACACTCACAGGACTTCATCTATTCAGTGTTTGAGAGCATGGATCAAATGCAGTGTGAAGTGGAATTGAGCCTAATATATGTTGAAATGTCTTGTGCATTCCAGGCCACCTTCCTTCAGTCCCCTCATGATGACGATTTCCTGTGGAAGAACCTCTTCATCTCTGTTGTGGCTGTAAGTTAAATATGATTTTACATTCTCAAAGTCTATTATACGTCTGTCTTTTACGCTGAATCTTTGTTGTGGTTTCCATAGCCGTACATCCAGTGTATCCTGCTGCTCTTCACCCTGAGATGTCTGGAGATCAGATATGGAGGGAAGACCATGAAAAACGACCAGCTCTGCAGGTCTGATTTTATAAACTCAATGTCTAAATACATTTTTACCAAAGCCTCCAATCAGGAGTAACATTTTGAATAACATCTATGAGCTCACGTTTTGCCTGATTCATGATAATTTTTTATACAAATATTGATGTAAATATTAACATTTAAACAGGGATGTGCTAGGAAATCATTTTGCTGGTTTGTTGTACAGTTATATTACCATTCACTGGATTAAATTACATTTTAAAATACAATCAAATATAAAACGACTATTTTAAATAGTTGTTTCTCAATATTATTGCTTTTACAAATAAATGCAGCTGCCTTGAGCTGGTTTAAAAAAATAAAAACATAAAATCTTACTGACCACAAACTTTGGAACTCTACGACTATGTTGCACACGTAATTTAATTATTAATCATGAGTTCAAACCAATGTACAACTTTTTTTCCTGATTATTTACTCACCCTCATGTCATCCAAGATGTCCACATCTTTCTTTCCTCAGTCGAAAAGAAATTAAGGTTTTTGATGAAAACATTCCAGGATTTTTCTCCATATAATGGACTTTACTGGGGTTCAAAAGGTTCAAGGTCGAAATGAGTTTCATTGCAACTTCAAAGGGCTTTGAAACAACACCAGACGATGAATAAGGGTCTTATCTAGCGAAACGATCGGTCATTTAAAAAATAAATAAAAAAGTTAAAGTTTTATGAGCACAAATGCTCTCCTTGCTCTGTTCTGTGAAAAAACAAATCTTTTTCAGAGTCATTTGGTTGATTTTGTTCGTTGAATGAACCAAATGACTCGAAAAAATATTTAATAGTGAACAATTCTTTTAATGCGGAGCTTATGACCTATTTAGTAAGTCGAGTTGCGTATAAGAACATGTGATTCAAACATTTTCAGTACCACCATATCTAATCAGCAGTGTAATTTAAGTGCAACCTTATGAATGGCTGGTGCAACCCTATCCAAGATCATTAAGAAATTGAGCTTTATCTCTGAACTCTGTTCCAAAGGATTTCCTCCCACGCAAAAAGCAAAGCTCAAGTCGTAACCCAGAGGAGAGTGTGAGTGAGGATGAGGATGTTCAGATGGAGAAAGCTCGAGTGAAGGAGGCGTTGACCTGTCAGTGCTGTGAGGAGGTACACCTCACTTTTCTATAAGTCTTTTGTCACAAATAACTTTGTTGTCTAACAACATTTGAATGTGTTGAAATAAATCTTTTTTTTTTTTCCAGAAGCCAGTGGTGGTGGTGAGTAACCTCAGGAAACAGTACAAAGGCAAGAGGGAGGCCTTCTCGCTCAACAAGAGAAGGAAAGTGGCCACTAAGAACATCTCCTTCTGTGTTCGCAAAGGTAGTATTTTTTTTTTCTTGATTTGTTGTACTGGTGATAATGATGTTAGAGAGAGCAAGCAGATGTTAATGAAAAATGAACTTCTCAGGTGAGGTTTTGGGTCTGCTGGGACCAAATGGAGCAGGAAAGAGCACTATAATGCACATGCTGTCTGGAGACACTGAACCCAATGCTGGACAGGTTTGTGCACAAAGTTTAGCTGGTTATGGGTTATTTTTAACACGAAGCTCGTTCTAACTATAGTTTGATGCTGATTTTTAGATTCTGATGGGAGATTATGGCACAGACTTCCAGCCTGGGAGAACCCCTTGGACCATGTAGGGTACTGTCCTCAGGTGAACCCTCTGTGGCCTAGAGTCACTCTACAGGAGCACCTGGAGATCTATGCTGCCATCAAGGGGCTGCATCAACGTGATATCCCAAACATCATTAAGCGGTACACAATCGTCTTTTTAAATAAATTAATTTTAAGGCACAACTTTTGCATTTTCATTTTACATTTATGCTATTTGAGGTTGGAAAGCTTTTTAAAAATGTTTTTGAAAAGAAGTCTTTTATGCTCACCAAGGCTGATTTTTATTTGAAAGAAAATATATTAAAATAGTATAATTAACAGTTACTTTAAATTGCACATTTCTTTAAAACGTAATGAATTCCTGTAATGGCAAAGCTGAATCATTACTCATTTAATGAATAGAAAGTTCAAATGAACATGAAATAAAACATTTTTGTAATATTTGAAATGTCTTCACTGATTATCACCTTTGATTTTGCTAAATAAATAAAACTTTCAAGCCTCAAACATTTTACTCCAGAGATTTTAAAATGCACAGCAGGGTTTAAATGTTGTATATATTTTCAGGTTATTAAACACCACTGCTCCAACACATTGCTCCAATATTAATATATTAAAATTTAATTTTATTTAAAGAGTGACACAAATGAAAGCATTTTTATTGACTGTGTAATGCTGCAAGTGACTGTGATCCGACCATTGCTGCAAATATTCAAGGGAATAGAATTACATTATCATGGAAGAAACAACTTTTGTAACCCATTAGGAGCAATTTATGGCTGGGAAATGCTCTCAATTCACCAGCCTTTAGCAGGTCTATTTTGTCACTGCGTATCAATATGACCGTTTGTCCATCACACTAATTATACAGTATTACCACCATGGCAATTTTTAAATACTGTGTGGGCTGTCTTTGCAGTGTTGTAAGTGCTCTAGAGCTAAAGGATCATCTTTACAAACAGGCGAAAAACTTGTCTGCTGGGCTAAAGAGGAAGGTAAGTCAAAAATACATGTAATTCAGTATAGAAAATTGAAAACCATACTTTGTCATGTACTGTAGGCTTATTTTTTTTCATGCTAGTTGTGCTTTGCACTGAGCATGCTGGGAAATCCTCAGATAGTTCTGTTGGCACGAACCATCTACAGGGATGGATCCCAAATCAAAACAGCGCATGTGGTAATTTTACTACATCTACATTTCTGTTCACTGTTTTAGTCTTTTGTATTATGCATACTATAATACATAATCATTTTGATAACACGTGTATATATAAAATCGAGGACTGCAAAAATAAACATCCAGTGGTTCTTTCCAATAGGAGGGCAATCCGTTGCTGCCTTTAAGAACAAACAGCGAGGGCTCTTTTGACCACCCACTACATGGAAGAGGCCAAGGCTGTGTGTGACCGTGTGGCCATCATGGTTTTCGGGTCAGCTGAGGTGCATAGTGCTTTAGCATAGACTAATGAGTATTTGTGGAAAGCTAGTAAAGCAGAAAAGAAAGCATACGACGTTTTATGTCGCCCCCTGCAGGTGTATCGGCTCAATTCAGCATTTGAAGGGGAAGTTTGGGAGAGGCTACAGCCTAGAGATTAATCTCAGGGAGGAGCTCACGGGTCTCCAGCAGGTAGCGCTGTTGCACAAAGAGATACTGAAGATATTTCCCCATGCTGCTCGTCAGGACAGGTGAGGCGTGTCTGCATTGGATTAGAAATTAAATGGACTCTTGGGGAGAAAAAAGTCAAACCGAATCATAGTAAAGCACTAAACTGAATATGTATGACATAAAAGTAGAATGTAAAAACACCTGGGAGTTAGTTAGTTTTTTTTTTTTAAACATGTCTTGGATCTTTGCAGTTTTGCCACTCTGATGGTGTATAAAATCCCAATGGAAGATGTGAAGTCACTAGCCAAGTCCTTTGCTCAGTTGGAAAGTGGTAAGAATTGAACCCCATAATAACCAGAGGTTTTGTCAAGAGTTAAAAATACTGTATTGATCATTAACCCTTGTCTTCACAGCTAAACAGAACTTTCAATTCGAAGAGTACAACTTCTCCCAGTCAACCCTTGAACAAGTATGTCACTATTGGATCTCCTTTAAAAATACTGCAAAAAATGATTTATTTGAAAAACAAACTAACTCTTTTTTTATTAGGATTTGTGCTTCAGAAATATGCCAGTGTAATAATTTTCACACCGGGAAATGAAGTGTGGGTGGAGGTGTAGTTTATGGGCATCACTTGATTCGTCCTGGTTTTCTACTTACAAAAACGCTCCCATATGATACTGGTACTTTTCTTTACTTATCTGTCAACACTCCCTGTTTATCCAGGGTTTCTCTCGTTTTTTTTTTTTTTTGCCCTCCTGGTTTATTTCTCCCGGGAAACTCCCGTAATTTGCATGGTCCAATTATTCATTCCGAGTTTGGGCCAATATGTTTGTCTAATGTTGCCAGATCTTGTATTAAATGCATTATATTCACACCATATACAATTTCAATCCATTTTTCATCTCAACCAGGCAACCTATAACCCAGTTGCGCAGTTGTGGAAAGTTTAACCCGAAAGCGAGCTGTCTGTATACATGGCCATACCATAGTTAATTATATTTCTTTAAAAGCATGTACCTGTTTTCCAGGTTTTCATGGAGTTTGCTAAAGAGCAGGAGAAAGAAGAGGAGGAAGTCGGATCGCTTAGCACAACATTTCAATGGCAGAGACTGAGACAGGATGGCCCTATATCCATCAATCACGCTGACAGCATAGTACACCAGCTATGAGGCTTCCCTTCGTTGTGCCCTTTCTCTCCGTCTCTCTCTTCATCGCTCCGCATGTGCCGTCCTTTGCCTTAAGATGGATGGGACACTCAGGACAATAGTGTGGAGACTCCAGTGGCCACCAGCACACATACATGTGGGCTGTGATACTCGCTTTGGCTGTGGTACTGGCACTTGCTCAGATATGATCTGACACACAACTCGTGTGTCAGCTGTAGATGCCGAGCTAGACTTGGCAGTTCTTTTTTTTTAATGAAGATATTTTATTTTTTAAATCGAACTTCTTATACCTTCTTTTCACCCATTGTTGTGCATCGTGCTCACGTTCTGTTGTCAAAATACACTACTTCAGTCACTGGGAAAGTAGTTGCATGGAGCGGGTTCCACGTTATCGAAGCGGTACCAAGGTCTCACTCACATCGACACCAATACAGTGCGTTTTGGTGTCTGTAGCATGGTATATAAACTTGTGTATGTACAGCTATATAACTCAATTATCTATCTGTACTGTTGTAAGGTAAATTTTCAGACAGGTGAATCTCATTATGGCAAATTTTCAGGCAGCATTAACACTGAGATTTACCAGCATGCAGTGGGCTGCTCTCGATTCTTGTTACCCTTTTTTAGGGCGGAGTGGCCCTGCCGGTGCATGAAGCCTCTTCTGTCTCTGCTGCACCCGGGAGATCTCCAAGACTCCTTTCTAAAACACCAGCATGTGTTTCAGGCCTTCACACAGAGCTCTCCAAAAGAAAAACAGGGCTGAAGCACTCACAGCAAGCAAGCGAGTGGGTTGAAATCAAGACGATGAAGAGCTTCTCTCTGTCATCCCTTTTCCATTCGTCGTCAGGTGGCCTTCCTATAGGAGCAGTTTAAAATCAGTAGCTTGCTCACAATACGTACCATGCCATGTAGCACTCCAGATTAGTTGCAAACGGCTGAGTGGTCTTATTTTATTGTTTGTTTTGTGTTAAATGAAAGCAACACTGCTTTATGAACTGAGCACTGAATGTACAGCGGTACTTTTTGCTTACTTTTCATGGTGAGCCATGGGATGTGAATGAAGTATCCAGTTTAAGTCGTCACTTTTAAATGATTTGGAAGACTTTTAGGCTCCTTTTGAGGTGGATGGTTCTTGGTTTAGAGGGTTAATCTTTTTTATGCTTTGGAAAATATTTGATTAAACCAATGATTAAACGTTCACTTATTTTGTGTAAGTGAAATCCCTAAATCCGAGTTCTATGTTGTGTAATGGACCGCATTGGTGAATACTGTACCTTTTACAAAAATGTCTAAACTTTCTTTTTTTTTTCATTATTTTAATGGGTAATACTTCTTTAATTAAATAATGTTCTATGCATTAGTTAATGCAGAAGTTGGTTTGGAAAATATAGAAACATTTTTTTGTTTTTTACATTTTAGGTTTAATGTTTTATCACCAAACATGCATTAACTGAATGTTAAACTAATAGATTATTTTAAAGTATTACCAATTAAAGTTATTTTTTTATTAGTGAAGAGTGGGCTTGCCATTCTCATTTCTCTCTCTTCATGTTGGTTGAAGTATTTAAGCTGATAAACCAATGTGTTCTACTCTCAACTGAAAGTGTTCTAAGTCTCCAGAACTCTGCAAACGTGTTTACACTCTGCGCATCTTTTGGTGAGTTAGTTTCCGATATTCCTTTGTCCTTATCCAGCTTCTAGCGATGGCGATCCAGAACTGTATTATGTTGGCATAAAGAACTCTGTCCCAAGTGCTGGTTCTCTTGCTGCAAGAACTTCTGAAAGATGTTTGCTGAGATGTTTCATGGTTACCCTTGAACAAATCCGTTGTAGATATTTAAGTTTTCGAATTATACTCCGTTGAAAATATATAGGTACTTTTAAATTGTCTGGACATTTAACCCTAGTTGAACTGAATCGGTGTATAAAGTGTTGTGTGGAGCGTCCGCAAAAATTTTAATCGTCTGGCAAGTTATGTGGACTATATGCATTTATATTTTTTGGCTTCATCTTCTAAGTTTGATTTACAGCAAATCAAACTCTTGTCTATCTTTAATAATTCTCAATGCAACTTACGTAGCATTTAAGGTATCACAAGGTTTTTAAATGAACAATGTCTTTGAATCAGATTTTTGGAATATAATGATGGCTAATCGCAGTGAATTTTAAGGGGAGATAATTGTAGTTTTTGCAGCAAATATAGCCTGTGCATGTCCGTAATGTATACAATTTTCTGTAATGTTTAACACTGACCAGTTTAGTCTGCTGGACTGGGTTGGAATGGGATGATTATATTGAACACCCTCTAACATCTATTTAACCAATACCTTTATTCCCTCCAAAGTGCAATATATGTAATACTTGTTCGTGTGAGTAATTAATGCATTATGTAGATGTGTCATTGCAAACTGCAATATTAATGTTGTTCTCTTGTGATCTTTAGATGTCTTGCAGTACAATGTAGCCACAAATATATAATCTTTTAGAACGCTTTGCACTCTTCTCTAGTGCCCATTTCCTGCCATTTGTATGCAAAAATTCTGTTTGATAATAAATTGTATTCATGACGTGAATGTGAATAAGTTGCACATATTTCACTAGTGTATATGGTTTTATTTGATTTATCTAAGCCTGTTTTTCAGAACTGAGATGGTTAATACTTCGATTGTTAATTCTTCACCCTTTGTTCCACAAAAAGTACCACGAGGGTTGAAATAAAATAGGGTGAAACTTCACGGCTGCTGTTTTGCCTTATTTTAAACTTATGATCTCAGAGTAAAAAATAAAATAAATATATAATAATAAAAAAAAAAAAAAATATATATATATATATATATATATATATATATATATATATATATATTGTTCTTCATTGACATATTAACTCAAATTTGCTCAAAATTCAATAGTCAGATATAAAATAATCCAGGTCAGACTGAGTAATCTAACTGCAGGCAGTAACGTTAGCTGTTTACTCTGACCAGTAACGGACGTATTTTCAAACTTAAATTAGGTGCGCAGAGCCTGCGCACATTCTCATTGGACAGTTTCCTGGAAGAAGAATGGATTAACCAATCATGCTCAAGCGAGTTAACATAGAGAGCCTAAGTCCCGCCCCTCCGCTTCCGGTTCATGGGACCTTATTTTGGAAAAAATATGCGAGAGATAATTTATCTTTTTATTCCGTCTGAAATGTGTCCTGGATTACACATATGATGTTTGTCAATTTAAAAGATCATTTTGAAGTCGCAGGTCATCATAAAACCGAAGAGTAACTTTTAGTTTTATGTGAAAATCGCTCAATGAACTACATCTCCCGGGAGGCGAAACAACGAGCAAGATCAGCTGCTGTGTGTGTGTGCAGTCTGGAACAACACACTCATGACGGGTAACGTTACGATTATAACGGAACATAGCCTCAGTAAAGTTAAGTTAGCTTCATTCATTGAGAGAAAATGTGCGCCTTTGGGGTTTGTAGTCTTTGTAATTACGTATTTTCACAGTCTTATATCGACCGGAAGGGAAGGGACTGCATTAGTACTTAATTAATTGGTCAAATGACATGACAGTGTATGAAATATGAATACAAATGTGATGCAATGTAAAATGTTAGGCATCACATGTTGTAAGGCAAAATTATTCTGCTGCACACTCTTGAGGGTGAAACTATTATTGTGCATTAATGATAATAATTCTATTTTAACATACATTGAAGAGCTGATTAAACAATCAATAGGTAATAATTCTTAGGATTCATTTGAACATTCATCAAAATATGCACTGTAATATATAGTCTCTGTCTAAATGAAATATTACATCTATACAAGGAAGTATGAATACCATACATTAATTGGAAAGACTTTTGAATTGAAAATCTTTTGGTTGTAGTCACTGTTAGTCACTTGTAGTCACTGTGCACAGGATCCTTCCTGCTGGTCCCTATCAGGATGCTGAATCTTCACTGGTAGTGTGAATGCGGTGAATGATCCTCATTACTCTGTCCGCTGGGACCTCATCGTTGGCATGTAAGTCAGTTTGTTTGTTTGTTTGACCGTTTATCTTCCTTAGCACTTACTATTTGTATTTTGCCAGAAAAAAAAGGTATTACTCTTAAATATACTTAAGATCAAAACCAATGACAATTTTTATTATTCACTTAACCTTTTGTTATTCCATATCTTATCAAACCTAGCCGTCTTTTTAATATCATTATTATACTGTTCCAAAATGCTCAGGTGTCCCAATCCAGATGACAATACAGTATACTTCCTGCAGACTGGTGTGGCCTACGAACTCCGGCATGAAAGTCAGGCCTCTGTTACACCTCCATATATGGGTCCATTGATGTGATCTGACAGTAACAAAGGTGACTTATAAAACAAGAAAAAATGTATATTGGTCATACACTCACCTAAAGGATTATTAGGAACAACATAATACTGTTTTACGCTCTTTCGCCTTCATAACTGCCTAAATTTTTTGTGGCATTGATTCAACAAGGTGCTGAAAGCATTCTTTAGAAATCAGAAAAGGAGAATCGCCAGTGCAACACATAAATCTTCTGTAGTAATACATTTATTTGAGGTACATAACAGTGACTTACGTTTTAGATGTAGGACTCTGATGAAGATGTTACTTACTTTACATCGAAACGTCGAAAATCCTGAAATGTTTTCATCAAAAACCTTCATTTCTTTTCTAACTGAAGAAAGAATGACATGGATATCTTGGATGACATGAGGTTGAGTTGCCTAAATTATCAGCAAAAGTTTTTTTTAGGTGAGCTACTCCTTTAATACAATGAAGGAGATATAAAGTGTTATATAAATATTTTGTTATCTGAGCCACATTAATAATGTAAGTCGATTTGACAAAAAAAAAAATTGTGATGATAAATTTTGTGTGTGTGCCAACTTTAAAAGTGAATCATTGATTTGCTAGTTCTGATTCTAAACAGTCATCAAGTTATGCACATCTGCCATGCATGCACATCAATAATTCACACATCTGGCTTTTGAGTTTATTTAACCACATCTGCTGGATTCTTGAGTGGCATTCGCAGCTTCTCTGCACTTAATTAATAAAGGTAGACACCAGCACTGCCCTCCTCACTAATTACGCTCCCAATGGCTCATATGTGTTTCGGCCCACGTAGAAGGCATAGGGCAGATCCCACGGCTCGCTCCCCTCCACTGAGCAGAATGCTGATGGGGTTCATTTGGCTCAGTGTATTTGCTGCTTCCATTCAGGCAATTTTATTCAAGCCTGTCCGGCCTCAGTCAGATGTTAACGAAGGTAGCTTGTTTGGTGCAAGTTGGGCATTAAAACTTAAAATCTGAAAAGCATGATGATTAGATGGTTGATGAGGAGCAAATGTACCCATCTGCCTGTACAGTGCTCATAGGCATTTCTATATTTTATCATTCTATATGATATTTCCATAATTTTTGCAGTCACTTTGATGCAATGGCACTAGATGGCAGATTAAGCTCATGAAACAAAGAGCTGTATGATGGGAGAAGAAGAAAGAGGGCACTCTCTGACCATTTACTAAGCCTGTATTTCCCATACGATTAACTTTAATCCTCTGACTCCATTCCTCAATTCTAAAGATATGAAACTGTAAAGCTGATCCTTACTGATTGATGTGCTATTATGCAAAATATTTGTTAGCATTCTCATTCATTTCAATCGCAATTGGTTGTATCATCCAACCTTGACCCTTTGGATCAGACTTGATTTCCACTTAGACACTTTGAAGGAGGGACCTGAGGGATCAGAACAATATATAGAAAATGTGCAAGGTTTGCATAGGCAGCTATATTTTCTTTAATTTCCTTTATTTATTTATTTTTTATTTTCATTGAGAAACCCATTCAAAACTCTAATTTCTCAACTTGTGAAACTTTAATTCGAACAAACTTCAGGGTCAGACTTCTGAATGTTTTCTTAAAATAGCCAATAATTTAAATGAAGCTGCCATTAGCGTATATTCACTGAAAATGTAAGCCATGAATATATACGCTTATGGCAGCTTCATTTACACACACAGACCTTGTTGCTGTATGTCGCAAGTCTCTGAACCCAAACTAAACAATTTCTAAATCAGTTAAAAAGGAATTTAAACCTGTATGATATTACACTGTAGACACTGGACCAGTGATTTAAAATGGATGGATGGATGATAGATTCTGCTGCAGGCGCCATGTTCTGGCGAAAGTGGGAATTCATTCGACACAACCCTCATAGTGCATTATGGGTATTCTCTATTGAGTATACATGGCTGCATCAGAAATACTTATTTTGTCACATCTTGTTTTAGTATAGGGAAATATGCGATTTCTGATGTAACCTATCTGTTGTACATTTGTTATAGCGGTGAAGTATGGGATTAAATGAGTGCACTCGATAACGCACCACTATGCAGACGCCACTACAAATGGCTGTTCCCTCAAATTTCCACGGGGATTTTGGACTTCGACAGCCAGTGTTGCCAGAAGTAGGTTCTCCATTGAAAATTAATGGAAACCTATAGCTTTGTGTCACTGGCGGTGAACATGGCTTCAAAAGTCACCATAAAATCAAAATTGCCAATACATTTTTATAAATTTTAGAATAAATGATTTATCCATGAACACAATTGTTTTTAGAAATTCATGTGCCCTTATAATTTCTAATCCACATAACTCCTCGTCCCTCTTGCAGAGACCTCATCTCTTCTCTGATGATGTATTAACTGGTGTGAAGGCGGGACAAGCTGTCACTTCACACGAGGTCCACCAATAGCAACCCACAACCATCCAATCAAATCCCCATGCGACAAATATACATCACAACAGGTGAAGAAAAGACTACCACAACTTTCAGGCCGAAAGAAATCGTTTTTGTATCTTCTTGCTAGCATGGTGTTCAATTCCAATGTTTTTTGCCATTTATTTTCACCTTAAAAAAAAATTATCATTGCATCAAAAATTATCTCCTTGGGCATTTTTTACAATTGAATGCCGCCACAGCACAGGGCTTTCCTTACATACCGTCTCTAAGACATTCGAATAGATGACTGCCAAGTCTTCAGGCTCCATTTCGACTAACGTTACATCGTCGGTAATGACACACAGTTCATCACTCAGCCATTCAGGTGGAGACAAACACAAGCTTCACTGTGTGTATAGCCAGAAGTAATGTGTGGTTCTGGCCCAGCATCAGATCATGGTTTGGATTCTGCTGGAAACCATAAATGGGAATAAGAAGCAGGGTTCATCCAACCATCATTAGTTTTGCTCAACTTAATTTCATCCTTAATATCAACCTGTAGCGCTGTAGGGCTATACAGGATGGTAATGTATATATCTGGAACTGGGATAAGACAGAGAGACCCTGGAATGGGAAATAGCACTGGTGGAATAACAGAAAATGGAATTTTCAATTTGGTTTGCATAGGATCGGTTGAGGATTTTACACATGAATATGGAATTGAACCAAATGTAAGCATTCCCTTGAGATCCTCGGCCTACACACACATTTTCTTCAGTCCCACAGTCCCCATATTTAAACAGTCCCACAGCGGGATTGAATTTATACACTACTTTTGAAGAGGGATTTTTCCCTCATCTGTTTATGCATTATGTGCATTGATCGGCTAGTATTGATTCTCACATCCTGGATTATAAGATGTTATCTGAAAGCAATCATACTGACTTCAGAGGATAAAGGACTATATTTTTTTTCAAGGGGAACAGAAAAGGCTCACCATGCGATAGGAACAGGCCATTGACAGCTGGATCCAAGTTAACCTTCAAAAGTTTGAGGTCAGTAAGGTTTCTTAAACTTTTATTTTGCAAGGATGCATTAAATTACAGATGTTTGCATTGTTACTATATATACATATATATATATATATATATATATATATATATATATATATATATATATATATATATATATATATATATATATATATATATATATGTATAAATAATCCTGGAAAGATATATTTCCACATCATTCCATTATTAATTAATTAATAATAATTAAATAATTATTTACAAATAATTTTTTAAAATACAAATGATTTTTTTAAGAATCATGTGACACTGAATATTGGAGTAATGATGAATATTGGAGGTATATTAAAACAGAAAAATGATTTTAATTTGTATTTAACTGTTTTTTTTTGTTTTGTTTTTTAAATAAATGAGTCTCGGTGAGCATAGAGACATTTGTATCATTCCAATTTAGGATGTTAATGATTATTCAACCAATTTGTTGTTGTTAATAAATTGCACAAATGCATTTGGTATTCCACTGAGAAACTGCATTTCCCCAATAAACTTTGCGTTCACTTGCAAAACTTTTGTTTTCCCAAGATACTTTGCGTTTCCTCTCAAAACTTTTGCGTTCCCTCAAGAAACTTTGCATTCATTGGAAATTTTTTCCAAGATATTTTGCATTTCCACTTAGACTTTTGTGTTCCCCAGAGAAACTTCGCGTTCGCTCGCAAAACTTTTGTTTTTCCCAAGATACTTTGCGTTTCCTCTTCAAACCTTTTGCCGTTCCCCAAGAAACTTTGCGTTCACTCTGTAAAACTTTTGTTTTCCCAAGAATACTTTGCCGTTTCCTCTCAAAATGTTTGCGTTCCCTCAAGAAACTTCGCGTTCGCTTGCAAAACTTTTGTTTGCCCAAGATACTTTGGTCTTCCTCTCAAAACTTTTGCGTTCCCCAAGAAACGTAACGTTTCATTCGCAAAACTTTTGTTTTCCCAAGATACTTTGTGTTTCCTCTCAAAACGTTTGCATTCCTCAAGAAACTCCGCATTTGCTTACAAAATTTTGTTTTCCCCAAGATACTTGCGTTTCCTCTCAACTTTTTGCGTTCCCCCAAGAAATTTCGCGTTCGCTTGCAAAACTTTTGCATTCCCCCCAAAAAATTTCTGCCCGTATATTTGTGTATTCTAATTATATTTTTTTCTTAGAAACAAATTTCATTTTATTTTCAGTGACTGTTTTTAGAAGGCCCTTCTAAAAGCATGAAATGGACTATTTTTTTGGTGGTTTTGATAGTAATCAAATCTCACGATATTCACAGCTGTAGGAATTTGCATTCGTGTGGAGGACAAAACTGAAATAATTGTTATGACTGTGTTAGTTCTGCGGTATTAATGATAACCGTGAAGACATGAAAGGCAGCAGTTCACTCAAGAAAAAAACTAATCTTTTAAAAAAATCTTCTCATTTTAGTTTGTACTTTCATTTTACATATCTTCTAACTACATTAGTATTTTCAGAAAGTCGGCATTCTGTCAGCATCCTTTTCTCAAATTGACAGTCTCCTGACTTCCTGTCCCGAGCTGTCTGCCATGCTGCCGCCCATCTATGCTGGTACCTGCCGACTTTTCTTGCCGTCCATGTGCCTGTCAGTCTTCCAGAACCAGGCTTTCAGCATTTCTACCTACTTTGTCAGTTCTGGTTCGAACAGCAGGACTATTTCAGTTGTCTGTTCTGCTCTTGCTGAAATGCATCATTCTGTTGCCTGCACCACTTAATGTAAAAGACTGCCTGAGTTGCTGAATATCTACGCTACAGAATTTATACTGTATTAGTACATCCGAACACTGGACTGACATATGCCGGAGACATTTGATGATAGACTTTGGCATATTTGCCATCTTTATCATCCATTTGGCTGAATCAGAGCTTAAAAAGATGAAAAGTGTTGGGGTTATTGTTCTCTGATGAGAAACTGCAGCTCTAATGGAATCAGGCACCTGAATTTTCTCCGACTGCCTCCCTGAATCACTGTCTCCCATCTAAGTGTTTTTCTTATTACCTGAACTGGGGAGCTGAGCCAGCTGGTTTCCATTTTAGCTAATCAGACTTTTTATATTTACATATATCCATATCTGCCATCATTTACATTATAGCATTTAGTGGACCATTACTCCTTGTAATATGTCCTGGGCATTCTTGTGCTCTAGTTGGACAAAGTATTACTCTATAACAGGGCTTGGCTTTCTTTTAAAGAGCTGGGATATTTGAGGCAGACACAAATTAAACATGAATAATTGTCAGAATTTAACACTATAATCTTGAAGCCTAATGTATTTACAGTTAATGTATTTAGTGCCATTATGCAATTCTTACATTTTTGTGCTGATGATTATTGGTAAGTGCAAAATGAACTTGATCTTGACTAAATATGCCTTAAAGGGGTGATGAACTGAGAAATCTATTTTTTCTTTGAGCTTTTGACATCTAAGAGGTCATCATACTTTAAGAATATCTTCTTTTAAGAATAATTCTATTTAAGAAAGTTTCAGAACTGAAAACGTCCTTGTTAGTCCAATAAAAGCTTTTATTGACACCAGTCTCAGCAAACGACTCGTTCTTTTAAAGTGGGGAACTATGACGTCGAAGAGGATAAAACACCACTCCCGCAGAAGGAAGATCAATGCCTACTTTAGCCCCACCCACCGATTCGCGCATTACACGCATAGATGACAAACCGGATCAAGCTACCGAGCAATAAATATGCACTGACGAGTGAAACTCATTATAATATACAAAACTGTTATCCACTCACAGCAGTGGGCGTTTACTTCCAAGTCTTCAAATGCGAGACACCCATAAAAACCTGAGCGTTTTTGAGCTAGGCTCAAAACTAGGGTAGAAAATAGCCTATTACTTATTCATTTTGAAGTTTTTTTGAATGTAAAAACTAAGCGAACGTCATAAGTTGACCTCGGACAACAATATAAAAAATAAAATAAAAAGCCAGTTCATTACCCCTTTAAGTCGATAAAAAGCCAAATTTCATCTGAGCTGTGGCTTAGTGGTAAAATGCATTCTGTGCCGAGACCCGTTTTCATGATCACACTGTCTCCCTGAATAGTGTTCCTCCTAATCTCTGTCAATAAAATGTAGCATTCAACCCCCCTAAAAAGATTTACATTTGCTTTTAAAGTCTCCTCATACTCAAAATAAAACACCATATCTACAATTTATTGACTGGAGACTGGAAAGCATATCGTTTAGTTCAGAAGGACTGGGCTGCAGAAATGAAAACAGCTTTGTGATGTGGTGGACGCTGACATTCTGATATAGTGTTCCATATCAAACATGGGTAATTCTGCATTCTGCTGTTGGCTGCTGCTCCTTTGAGCCAGTCAAAGCTCCGTCTCCACATCATCTCCAAACCCAGCTGAACCTTTACCCTGTTTTACTCTGCTGCACAGGAACTAAAATATTAAATATTTATGGTCTTTAAGAATGTTATTTACCAGCTTCAGTCCCACAGTCTCTGATTTTCAGCGCTTGGTGGATTACACTCCATAAGACAACCTGGAGCAATGACCTTGGGTTTGAAAAGTTGTTTGAAAATGTCAACTCTATAAGTTTTCCAATTAGAAATTTGATGAGAGTTATTTTTGAACGGTTTCAAAGAGAATATCATTTTGTCGCCATTAGTGGAAACATGTAATTGCAATCTGTTTGGGTTGGTCTCACAGGTTAATATATTATGTTTGGCATTGAACAACTGACTAATCATCTAGTGGTATGCACAACTCTTTCACTTTTGAGCTAGAATGATGAGAATTAATGACTTTAATTAATCTGACCATTTACATCGTTCAAAAGTTTGGGGTCGGTAAGATTAAAAAAAAATCTAGCTGAATTTATTTGATTAGAAATATAGTAAAAGCAGCAATACTAATGTTAAACATGATCACAATTTAAAATATTTTAATATATTTAAACTTTAAATTTATTCCTGTGATGGTAAAGTATTTCTGTAGCCATTACTCTAGTCTTCAGTGTCACTTCAGTACATTTTTTCATAATTATTTCTTGAATAGTCCAAAAGAACAGCCTTTATTTTAAAGAAAACTTTTCTTTTTTTGTAAATGTCTTTACTGTCACTTTTGATCAGTTTACCATCTACCAACGTTTAAGGGGCCCTAAAAAGGCGGATATTGATGTATGGTCAAAAGACAGACTCCCAAGACGTCAGTTATATGACTTCTTGGGGTGAGACTGTGTTAGTCTTGCATTTTGATTGAGTTGAAAATTGACTCTTACATTCTTTGATTTTACCTGTGTAAACTTCAATTAAGCTATTGAGCTCAGCATCAGCTGAAATATTGTCAATAATGTATTGTCAATCTTAGTAATGTTAGCTTTTAAAACCGCGAGGAAAGCTCTCTATTAACACTGATCGATTCTTTAAGAGGCCCTTTAAGGGATAGTTCACCCAAAAATGAAAATTCTGTCAATAATTACTCATGTCGTTCTAAATCTGCAAGAATTTTGTTCATCTTCAGAACACAAAGATCTTTTTAATTAAATCTAAGATCTTTCTGCCTCATTGACAGCTATGCAACAGACCCTTTGCCACTTTAAAAAGTTCATAAAGAGATCATAAAACAAAATCAATATAAATTGAGTGGCTTAGTCCAAATTCCTGATTGCTTTATATGATGAACAGATTTACTTCAGGCTTTTATTCACTTAGGCTCTCTATAGGTGAGTAATTAATTATATATATATATATATATATATATAAGAAATATTTGCATGTAAATACTTTATGTATATTTATACAAAATTAATATTATACATAAATATAAATATTTGATATATTAGTAACCCATTTGTCTTAAATATATACATGCATATATGTGTATTTATATATACAAAATAATTATACACACTACACACACACATATTATGTAAACATAAACTTTTATTTTGGATGCGATTAATCTTTTCCCAGCCCTATATATATATATATATATATATATATATATATATATATATATATATATATATATATATATATATATATATATATATATGTTGTTGTTGCAAATGTTGAGCAAAGCAAGAACGGGGTTAATGCTGCATATGCAGATACGCAGAGTAAACAAGCCATTTACATTCCACAGTTGCCCGTTTTTCTAGTAGAGTTTGCTTGGTTAAATATGTATAGTTGCAAGATGTTGAGGGCATATTTGATCAGAACTTCACATGTTAAAACTGCTGATGAGTCGAAAGGAAAATGAGCAATGAAAATCTGAACATATTTCAGGAGCTCCGCATTAAAAATATGCCTTGAAAGACTAATCTCAAAGAAAATCCCTGACTGAATGTCTAAAAGCTAAAGTAGTGGTATTCTCTTTATTTCTTTATCCGTGGGCTGATTAAGTGTTTGAGCTTAGTGAATGTACATCAACAAAAGAAACTGAGGAGAGAGATCCGTGAAGTGTGGCGCACTGGATATTAGTTTCCCTTAGCTGAGGATTCAAATCAACAAGTTGTGATCCTTGAGACTAATAACATCTCTTTATGGATTTACCTCAATTTGCATTGTGTGTTAGACGGCCACAAACAAAGACACACACTCCAAATAGACTGCTCTTCATTACTTTTGTCTTTAATTGGGTTGCAGTGTAATTTGTCAAAAATGGAAAAGATTGGTTTTGCGAGTAAAATTGATGAAGATGGATGGAGGTAAAGGGACTGTTAGTGAGGGATTGAGAGAAAGAGATGAGGCAGATACTTTACCAAGACCATTAAATCCAATGGAAACTTTTTTTCAGCACCATGTGAGAAAGTTTTGTGATGGAATAGTGATTTTCAAGGTGATTAAAAAGCCATTACAGAAACGACTCTCTCAGGTAATTCGAAGGGTAGTTATTCAAACCCTTTTTGAGAAGCCTGGTAGGGAAGACGCGCATTAAAGAAATGTCAGTTATTAGATGAAGATATTACGCTGGATTGTCCTTCTGAGAATGTGCCAAGCAGAAATATTCGGTCTTTCTTAAAACAGGCAAATCCTCCGCAATTGATTATCCTTGAGTCTGATTTTATTTTTATCGCTGTTCCTCAGAGTATTGAAACATCTCAGGAAAATAATGAAAAATGTAAGCCTTTCCTTTATCAAGAGCAGCCTATCAGTTCTGTACAGTTACGGTTGACTGTGCGTGGTGTATGTGTGTCAATTGAAATTGGAAGTTTCTCTGAAAGAGTTTTCCAATATGGAACTTTCTATCTGTTCTTTTAAGAACACATATGCAAATAATCTAATAGAAAGTGATGATTTATTTGGTGGAAGTAAATTAAGAAAAAAAAAACTTTGACTTTATACCCTTGAGCACATTTCTGTAAAGACTTTCTGTTAAAATTACTCCAAAAAGTAAGGCAAGTGAATAAAAGCCCTCTTAGAGAAGTAGTTTTCCACTGGTTTCTATAATAAATCTTCAATACGTGCAATACGTCTTCAAATGCCTTTAACTAAGCATATGTGATCCTTGACATTTTGTTCGACATTCATTGCTTCAGATGGTTACATCTTCATATGTTAACTTATCTTTAAAAGACACAACCTTGGAAAGTAAAGCTCTGAAAGATGACTCTGTCCTTTTATTTGTCCTATCCACCTATTTCTGGGGGCTCTGCTGTAAAAAAAATACAGTTGGTGCGACTTCCATCATACCAATGGTATTTTGTGTTATTTAGCTAATGTTTTTCATATAATTGTTTATTTTTTAAGTCGCAAACCTTTATGAGAGATGCCGTTATGGAGCTCAGGGACAATGTGCTGTTTGGGTTGACCATTTAACCGGACTAAGCTAATTCAGTGGCAAGTTTTATTATCCAACAATCTTAGATTAAAGATTTTAAGTTAAGGCTACTGTGAAGCAACATATTTATAAAATGAATGACACACAGTAAACATTTTATAGTATATCTATTATAATTTAGGCTGTATATATTTCTCAGGTCTGTAAGGCAAGTAAGTTAGGACATGTCCACTCTAATATGTTTTCGTTCGAAAACGTATATTTTTTCTCCGCTTTGGCCTTCCATCCACACTGAGACGCCGTTTTAAGTCAACGAAAACGTATCTTTTGGAAAACGCCCTCCAAAGTGGATAAATTTGAAAACGCTGTTTTCGCGTTGTAGTGTGGACAGTGAAGCCAGAGGTATTTGAAAACGATGATGTAAGTTTAGTCATGTGATCCATGTTGTACCAATAGATATTCATGTTTATCGGTATTGTGCCTGTTATGTGTTATTCATTTTTACACTGTTGCTAAAATATGTTACTTTCTATGCTACTTAATATGTGCTATTCTTCATAGCACAGTACTGCAAAGATGACAGATAATGTACAGTACTTACATTTGCTGTCCTGCGGCAAAACAGGAGAGCAGTTGCGTTTTAGATCAAACATATGGTGACTGAATGAGACCTGGACGCATCAGTGATGGTGAGATATTTTGCTAAATAAAATTATCCTGTTAGAAGAATTGTGCGATAACTTTATTATTTATTTTCCCATCTGTATCATCTCAGAGAGATGATATGCACAGTAAAGTGAATTTAGAAGTTTCTTATCCACACTGAAACGTCGGAAAACGCCTGAAAACGCTAGTGTGGACGGAGAGCGCTTTTAAACGAAACGGCGTTTTCAAATGTATCCGGATTAATGTGGACATAGCCTCAAACTATGCTGAGTTTCGGTTCATTTATGAGACGAGCTGCAGTTCAGGCGCCGGTGCCTCTGTGTTCTTGATTATTGTTTGCTATATTTATTAAATCCAGGTAATTTGTTGATGAAACATTGATTAAACTTAAGATACAATTAATACAAAACAAAATTAACTTTTAATAAATGCTTAGTGCTTTCTGTTTGAGGTGTCTGTGAAAGTTTTAAAGGAGTACTTTCAGGGAACTGTCACGTCTGTAGCATTGTTTTTTAAACATAAATGCGAACATTAAGAATAAAATAAAATTAATATTTTATAATTTTGTGGAGCATCCCACCTTTATCCAGTATTACTGTGGGTTTGCGCTGTGTAATTCACACATTTCACAGAATTACTAAAAAATACTTGCCACCTAAAAGCTAAAGTGTTTTTTGTGTGCCACTTCCCTCGTGTATTTCCATCATATTAAATATAAAATGCAAATATATCAACAGAAGTTTCAATAGTCTGTATTAAATGGCATTTCTGAGAATTTTTATTTCAGGTTTAACTGCAAATGTCACGTCCATAACGCTGGAATCGCCTAATTTTAAATAATTTATCCTCAAGTTTTGTGGTGTAGGTCTGCGTATTTTATAATGCTAACTTCAAATAATACTATTAGTAAAGATGTGGTAGCTAATATATTGGATCAGGCGTGCTTTCCAAAAGCATCGTTAGACAACGATAGTCACAAGTTCCCTTCAAGTTCAAGTTCCGTCGTTACCAATAGAGTTCAATGGAAATTGCAGACCAACTTGCGACCATAGTTGGCTAAAGATGCTTTCGGAAACGCACCCCTGGACGGGAAGGATATCTCTGGGAGTTGGAAGGATTGTGTTGTGATTCTGCCTTCCCTCACTGACAACATAGGTTCGTGAATCTGAGTATTGCGATTTCGGTTTTATAGCGCGTATCATTACAGCGCTATTTAACATGATTCCTTTTTATTATTATTTAGGAACAAACAAGGGTCTCTGTTTAAGCGATACATCTTCAAGTTTAGCAATAACTGAACGTCCAGTTTAACTTGATCTTTTTGTAAAAAGAACTCATCATGGAAAAACACACTGTATTTTGTATTTTCATTGTATTTTTAATTGATAAAAACTTAAACGAATTAAATAATACATTTTAATATAAATATTTAATGATTCATCGATAGTTGAATGAATGAGTGTCACGTCTCGCTTGTTCACTTTGAACTGCGAAGACCCGCCCACTTTTGACGCAAGGCCTCATGGGACGTAGGAAACTTGTGGGTTGGTGGATGGGAAATGTAATTGCAAATGTATGCACATCTAATAGTTTGATTAAATAACACTTGCAGAACTTCAGTTGCCACTGCAAGTGTCGGTTGTAACATAATGAGATTTTTGTCATTTCTAATTACAGTAAAATTAGATGAGGTTTTTACTGTCAATTTCATAGTTCTGCCGTTCGATTCCAGGCCTCATTAAATACGCATGGAGCTACATCTCATTCTACATTAGTTTAATTAAAGATTTTTAAATACATCTTTATCAGCTCAATCATTAATTGAGGATGAAGAGGAAAGGAGAAACAAATGAAAGCCCTTCATCTGTCCATCACTCCATTAGCCATCTTTAAATGTATTAAGATACAGAATTCAGAAATGGAAAATTAATTGAAGTATCTAATTCAATTTCCTTCCTCATCTCTCACTTTGATTGAATTCCCAGAGACCCCTGCTTCTGTATCCTACAGGCTTCAAACCTCTTCACTGTTACAGTGATTGCAATAAAACCAGCTCACCTGTGTGAGTCAAACTGCCAAGTTTCCCAAACTAAACAGAATAAAACGGATACGTCTCAGAAAGTTTATAAGGACGTTTGCACTTCCAATTTAAACTTGTCTAAGTTATTGCAAGCTATCAATTTTTTCACAAGATTTCAGAACTATATGGACATTAAAAAATAAGCTACTCAAAAGTGATTTAGTTTGAGGATGATATTTATTTGAGACAGAATCGAAGATAAGCTTTCCAGGCACATCACTGATCTGAAAAAAACTAGGGGTGACTGGCGAAGCAGTTGTAACACTTCTTTTACACAGTATAACTCGCAGACTACTGCAAATCTAACTATCTTTTTGTATTAGAAACATTTATATATGCCACAAGTAACAGTATATTTGCAGCAGTTATGTTCATTTTTGAAAACGCATGTTTTTAATATGCAACTAAGTTTGTGCAGTTAATATTGTAGAACAAAACATCAATAAGTTATGTTTCCCACAGGCTTTATTTTGGACATAAATCAAAAAACCATTACAAAACATGGAAAATCTTTGACGTCATAGCTGCACCACTCTGGCTGTGTTTAAGTCCATTTTTTATGCCCTTCCTTCAGATAACTTCTCTCCGTCTCGTTCACTTAGATGTACGTCATTGCTTATGTTGCACGGGTGCCCACTACCTGGCGTTTTGACGTGTTTAAATGGAACGCCCGTAAGCCCTTGGTCATTTGGAATCCACTATGGAGCTGAATGTATTATTTACTGTTTATTTCCCTTTCTGAACTTCTTTAGCATCGTCTCTATCCGGCTGTAGGCATGCTTGGGCTGTTGGATAGAATATAAAGGTGACACAAACGAAAATGAAAACAATACAATAAACTTGTTTAAAACAGTCAGCTTAAGGTCACTATATTGTTGCGTTAACTTGTTGTGGAAACAGGCATGAAGACGAAGGAGAACAATTAGAATGGTGTTTAATGAATAAACTTGGAATCAGGACAGTTAAATGACAAATGTAAAAACTCCACGCTGAGAAATGACATCAGAATTGGAAAATGCTGATTAAAAATGTCAAATAGACACAAACTGACCAGCAACTTTCAGATGCCATCTTTCTTTTTTCTATCTTGATTTGTGAATCCATCCATCCCTCCATCCATACATCCATCCATAGCTACATGCATGCATACATAAAGACCAATGCAGTTGTTAAATGCAAGATCATATGCTAAATAAGTATTTCATTACTAGCAATATGCAGTAGGAATAATAAAAAAAATCATGGGTGCATACATTCATTTTATAACTGAAATTATTTTGTTGAGTGAAACTTCAATTCAAAGTGCATGCATTAAAGAAGAAGAAGTTAAAAATCTGCTGCATTGCAACGTTTTGACCTAAATGTCTTCAAAGTTTGGTTGACACTTCTGCAATCATATAGTTTCACTATAAGTTCTGTGCCTTTTTTTTTCATTTCTTTGTTGTTGAAAGTCTCATCATAAGATACAACTATTACAATTTATTGAGCTTATGCTGAGTAAGTGTCAATATTTTAGGTCGCTTGTGATCGTTTTTGTGAAGAAATTTACTGTTATAACCCGTCTTCCACTGTGAAGACCAATTCAAAAGCTGCAAATTTCACATTTAAAAGATTCAAATTGCATTGTTATAAAAATGCAACTCTGGTTGTATCCCACAAAACCATGGGTCTACCTGGTGGGATAAATAGTCTGAATTCCTCTAGCAGGTTTCACTAAATCCCAACATCCGTCTCAATCCAGGAAAGTCTGATCTGCTAGACGCTTCAACGGTTGGCATCCGTTTAGTTGTCTTGTCTCCGTCTTTGCCAGGTGAATATCTTCCGAGGAAGCTTTAGGTGAAAATAAGAGCCGTGGATTTGGATCTCGCCACAAGTGGCAGTATTTCAAACTCTAAATCCAGATTAGCAGGTCTCTGCGTGATCATTACCCAGCTACATACACGCAGATAGGGATTACCACAGCATGGCTTTTTCGAGGCAAATATCAGTGGCTTCGTGACTGCGAGGCTGACTAATATGTGATTAACTCATTCGTGGATTCAGAGAGAGAGAAGCAAGAGGGAGCGATTTCTCACATCATCTGCAGGGTTTTGATGGAGATTCACAACACGTCTCTGAGCATTATGGGAACTGAGACTTATGTTTAACTCAATATTGTGGACCTCACTGTTTTCATGTGAGCGCAGATGATTCGTGCATGTTTCAAGAGTAACAACTGACTCAAATTCTAGGCTTGTCCCTGCCTCTGACCTTTGAGAGTCTCATAAATCACTGATATCATATTGACTTTTCTCCCCGCTTTAAATCATTTATGCTTTATTTCCTGGTTGACTTTTGCACAGTGTTAAACAATGTGATTTAATTCTTTTAGTTTATTTATTATTATATATTTTTTTTACATTTAGAAATTGATAGAAAATAAATGTGATGGAAAATAATTGGAAACACTTTATTTTGATGGTCGAACTTCACACCGGGACAAATTTCAATGTGAGTGTGCACACCGCACGCGTAAACCGCGTGACTCGTAAAAGCTGCATTTTTTTAAAAACCGCTTCGGATTCGTTTTTTTGTTTTTTGGCGCGCGCTGGTCTCGTGTGTCTGAGCATAAAGAACTATGTGACAAACGTGACAGTGTCTACAAACATCTTGATAAAAGAGAACTGTTATGGAGTGGTATTGCAGAGCAAATGGGCGCCATCTAATGTCAGGGAATGAATTTGCATGTTCACTCGGGCTCATCGTCACCGTAAAAATCGCTTGTGTGTGAACACAAAAAAACGTGTTGGAAAACGCTGGCGAACAACGTGTGCCGAAATTCGTCCCGGTGTTTACGGCCCTTTAGATATGTTCCCAGCCACATTCATATGTGGAAATATCGATGCAACTTACAACCTTTGCTGTAATTACACATTGGTACATAGTCAACTGTTCTCTGAGATTTGTTTTCATGATTATTATCATGATTAACTGTTTAGCTTATAACGCTAGCATATGGGGCATAGAGTAATGAAAATAAAAATCGCTAGTTAATACCGCTAACAAGGCTCAAAATAACCCAACACTAACACGGTAGCATAATCAGGGTCCCTACATGCAAACCGAAGCTTTGTGAACGTTGTAAGTGTACAGACCGTTTAATAAGACATATTTTATAAAGACAGTCCACTTCACGTATACAGGCAGGAGCCATCTTTGGAAAACAGTCTCGAGCAGTTGAACCATGAACGCCGAGCCAAGTTCTGGTTCGTTCATATCTCACCAGCGCACTTGGCTCAGCGTTTGTGGTTCGTGGTTCGTGTTGGGCTATTTTGAGCCTTGTTAGTGGTATTAACTAGCGTTTTTTATTTTCATAAAAAATAAAGCGTTATAAGCTAAACAGTTTTTAGAGATATAACTCTTTGCATTTGATAATCCTGAAAACAAATCTCAGAGAACGGTTGACCATGGTACCAATGTGTAATTAGACCAAAGGCTCATTTTTCACTGGAATTCTCCTTTAATGCGAGTTCGTACGTCAATGAAAAAGTGACAGTGGCGAATGATGTCAACTCACATGACAATGCCCAGGCTGCAACAAGGTCTCTTCTCTTTTTCTTCGCCTTAAAAGACCAATTTTTGTTGACCTTTGAAAATAGTGCAGAAAGCAAAAGCTTTTATTATCATTTAATCTGAGGCCAATGCAATATAGCGCCATTTTTCCTTCTTTTTCGGCCAAAGCATTTCCGCATCAGAACGTCTACTTTGGTGTGTTCCGCCAGGTGTATAGTGTAAATACACATATCGGATATGGGTCACTTTTAATAGAAGTGGAATTGGGCATCAAGACGTTGAGTGCAAATGTGATATGTCTAAAGTAGACCATTGCATACTCTCCCATTTAAATGTGTCTGTCTTTTCATAGGCTCAAAGGCACCATGGTGCAATGAGACGGTCCTAAATAGCGTCTCTCCGTATGGCTGCTCATTTTAAAACATAGCAGTGTGGAATCACAAGATCATTAAAACTCTATTTAGAGTGTCAACATAATGGCTTTTGTCCTGTTCAGGGAAAACGAAAACAGAGATATAACAGGCGGAATGGGAGCTATGGACATGAACGAGCCAGAGGAAGGCTACTACAGACCGCATTCCCATCGGCTCCAAAACCTGAAATGCCTTACCTCTTTTTACACATAGGAGTGTTTGCACGGAGCAGCCATTATGCTTTCATCTCTTTCGTAATGAGAAAAAAGCTTGATAACAGTGAGGCCTCTCTGAAGACTTGTTGTAATATACCTACGGTGAACATGCTCAGTGTGATATAACCACAGACTTAATGGACTTGCTTTAGCATCGCAGTCTATGTTTGTTCATGCACTGTAATCCTATGATAGCAAATGTAAATATTTTTTTTTAAATCACATACGCTTTTCCATTGAGCTCATCCACACCCTGCAGTTTGAAGTCTGACTCGATGGCAACAAACTGTGAAAATAAAATGAAAGCAACCCAAAAAAAGAGAAATGAAAAGAACTGAGATTTCGGCCTGAGGCAAAGTTAAGCGGCAGAGATGAGCTTGTTTGTCTGAAGTCTTTCATAAGATTAACCTCTTGAATACCAACTAACGATCACAGCCAACACGCTCTCACAAGAAATGCTGTTTCTAATGATCATTTGGTCAAATTTTGCATTTAAGAACTGTCTTCCTTCATTGCGTATGTTTGACATTTGAATTTAATTGACCACATGATGTCAATGAATTTATTGAACTGCAGTTTAAAAATGCTAACACAGTCACACTAGACTCCAAAACTTTTATGTGATGCATCCATATACATAACACATCAGCATCATGTACATTAGCTAAATGAGTAGCTAATTGCCTAACACTAATAATAATAATCAATTTTAACATCTGAGAATTGTAACACTTTAGATAAGGAAACACTACTAGTTGCTCATTAGCATGCATATTACAGCATATTAGCTCTTTATTAGTACTTATAAAGCACACTTTCTTATTCTGCATGACCATATTCTTGATCCCTTAATCATATCCAATACCTAATCATAACCACTACAACAACTACCTTAAAATATCAATAAACAGTAATTAGGAGTTTATTGATGGGAAAACTCATAGATAATAGTGATGATTTTAGACTTTTCCTTCAGTGCACAAAACTAAACATGTCAAATGTTCATAGAATATGTTGAATTAATAGGTTGATTTTACAACGCATTCTCATCTTAGGGCGTCATCTAACTGACGCTTTTGACAATGCATCTAAATCCGACGCACATGGCTATATATAGAGTCAATATATTAGAGTCAATATAACCCGATATACATAACATAACGCAACATAATAGTCAATATAACATTTATTAGAGTCAATCTAACATGCTGCGGTTATAGGTAGGTTTAGGTCTGGGGTAGGGTTAGGGTTAGACCACTAGGAGGTGCCTTCTGGCCCATATACATCTGCGTCTCATATTGACGCTAAAGGGTGCCATGTGCGTCAGATGTAGACGCATTGTCAGAAGCGTCAGTTAGATGACGCCTTGGGATGAGACCGGGCTGTGATTTTAATGTTTCCATAATAGATGATTACATTAAAGAATTCTATTCCTTAAATAGTTCATGAGTTGAAATTTGACTTCAACTCACAATTTATTCTGTGTTTTGTTTGTTCTTTGTTCTAAGACTTTTATTTTATTGTTGGTTTTCATTGTTTTTGATTACTCACACCTTTTCCTTGTTAGCCTCTTGTTATCCAGTGTATATTACCCCAGTGAACGTGATTCCACCAAGTACAACATGTTCATGGATTAACATCTTTGATGATCCTGGAACAACATTCAATTTAACCTATCAGATTTGAGAGACAAGTTTACAGTTAAGTTTAGTCTGTCTTACAACCAGGGTTAGGTGCTTCTACATCAGACTTATTCATATAATTTCATGTAATTGATCGTTGTCTCCTTCCTTCCCTGTTTGGATTGTTATCATCGTCAATTTTGTTTGGGTTATGTTTGTTCATGCTCCAGTTCCCTGCATCCACTATAACAGAATCGAATTGGCTACGAACCACTGGATGTTGATTTAGAAATGCAAAAAAAAAAAAAAAAAAAACAGCAACAGAGTCCGACAAAGCTTTTGCAACAGAAAATATAATATATGTAAGAAACATTAATTGAATCACAAATAAGCCGACTTCAATAATTAATGTGCCAATAGCCACTGTTCTTACAGTCTCTAGAAAAATCAATTTCTTTTCCGCCCTCTCCTGACTGACCTCGGCGATGCTCTCTGAATGCACAAGTGAAATTGTCACATGCATAAAGAGCGTATTTATTAGATTTGTCATACCCGTGTCAAATGTCATATCCAATCTGCAGAAAATGAGTGTCCTGATTGCCGTGATGTCTGTGCTTTGTGCTGGAGAAAAAGGAAACGATTATGGAGAAGGACTCTCATGCCATGGTCGTGTCATGGCTGAGGTGAATGGGCTCAATAGTCTCTCTCTCTCTCTCTCTCTCTCTCTCTCTCTCTCTCTCTCTCTCTCTCTCTCTCTCTCTCTCTCTCTGTGAAGGCTATTAATCTCTCAGTCCAGAAGTCATGCCATTCAGTGCTCATGACACAATGTTTGATGTAATAACACAAAAGCCTGTCATTGACCTCCAAGGAGCCACATATATATATAAAAAAACTTGTCATCAAGATTGGCATTTGTGTCTGATATTACCCAGCATAAGGAACAGCAATGAGACATGCCTATCTGAAAAATCAAAAGGCCTTATAAGGATTTTAAGCTACTGATTTATTGTCACGTCATAAGTTTTGGAACTAAAGCTGTGCATCCCTAGATGTCAGTTTGTGGCTGTCAAGTCACATTTATTTTCCACAGAACTTTATTCAATACAGATGGTTTCAAAGCAGCTTCACAGTGATAAACAGGAAAGTAATGATCAATGATGCAAACAGCATCAAATATTGTGACAAATTCAAATTCTGCAGTAAAGCAGCTCTACAGGAGATTATTCAGTTGAAGTCAGTTTAGTGTGGATTCAGTTAAAACTGTGTAAAGTTCATCAAATATAAAATGAGTTCCATTCAGAACAAAGTTGAATTAGCTGCATTCAAAAATAGTGAGCTACCCAAGCGACAACATTCTAATCTGAAAGATGAAGCCTACCCGGAAGTGCAAAAAACTGCAATACGTCTAAAGTCCACTAGAGGGAGGTAATATCCATAGATCCCATGTTAAAATGTCAGTTTTCACAGCTAAGCATAAATTCATGCTTTTACAGTTTGGTCCCATGGACTTTTATTGTATTTTTGGATAGATTCCGAGTTCCTGACAACTGTGAGGGGGTGATTTTTTTTTCTAACTCGTT
The DNA here is from genome assembly GCA_030378365.1 of Hybognathus amarus. Lineage (NCBI taxonomy): Eukaryota > Metazoa > Chordata > Actinopteri > Cypriniformes > Leuciscidae > Hybognathus > Hybognathus amarus. The sequence continues at coordinate 139,688 of JAQIUQ010005125.1, forward strand.
AGTTTAGATTGTATTTAGATATAAAATGTATGACAAATAAGGGAGGTTAACTTTGATTGACAGCTGATAACGGGCTGCGCCAAGTGGAATTTGACGTCTCGGTCATGATCTGACACAACACATCATACCACCTCTGTATGCTTTCTGAACATTTGTATTTTGTATTTCTCAAGATTTTCCAATATGGCGCCACCCATACGCCCCATAAACAGCCTCAAAACTGTTCTTCAGAAAGTCAATGGGTGACGTCACAGATGCTTTGTCCATATTTTTTACAGTCTGTGGTGCTAACTTAAAGAAAAGTACACACAAAAATGAAAATTCTGTCATCATTTTCTCGCCCTCATGGGCAAATGGCACTTCCCTTCATCTGCCATCTTTAATGCAGTTTTTTTTACCATGCTTGTTTTAATGAATCGGATTGCCTGTTCCTAATAGGATGCATGCAAATCTGCTTTGGAATTTGGTCAAAATGAGGAAAAGGCATTATGATAATTTTGGAACAGTGAGGCAGAAGGCGCCTCTTAGTGGTCTAACCCTAACCCTACCCCAGACCTAAACCTACCCATAACCACAGCATGTTATATTGATGCTAAAGGGTGCCATGTGCATTGGAACTATACACATTGCCAAAAGCGTAAGTATATGACGCCTTGGGATGAGAATGCGTTGGGAATGCACATACTGCAGAATTTCAGTTTAGTTGTTGTGGATGAATTTTGTTTGTGAAACTGTTGATTGTTTGACTGTGTGGAACCGCCGGTTGCTTTACCTATATGGTTTGGCTGAGTCTCTCTCTCTCACACACATACTCGAATAAAGTTACTGTCCTCTAAATATCTAGATCAATGGTCCAATTTCTGCTGCCAAGTGGAAAATTTCACTCTTAATTGCAACATCTGTTTCCATTTATACTCAATTTTGTACTTCACGTTATGCCTTTTCCCAATCTACTGAAATGTTCGTCTCTGCCAGACATTTTCTGCCTGATTTGATGAATTATAGGTTGGCTATATTGTGAAAGTTTTTCTACAGTAACTAATATTTCAACACTCTAAATAACTAACTGAAATGTAGGATTTTGTTTTGCATTGCCTGCCTATATCAGCCAATTTTGGAGTCTCCCAATGAATCCATTCTGCAACTTCTAAATACATAATTTAATTTTGAAAAACGGCCGGTATTCTTCAGCTGCATATGTCGTCAGCCGACCATGATCGCTGGCATCACCACCGCTCGCGCATTCGCATCTAGGTGACACGGATAAATGTACGCATCAGGGGCGTAGCCGTATTGGGCCACGGCGGCACTGGCCCGCCCATGTTACTCACTGGCCCGCCCAGGCAAGTTTGATAAAAAATACATTTTTAGTTTATTTTTATTATTCAAATGTATTTAAGAAATATATTAATATATACCTGATTTATTGTTGACTGCTGTGTGTGTTTAATTCGTTTCCCAAATAAAATGGAACTGTCGAAGCAAGTTATAGAAAGCCTCCCTCCGGAACGTTATTGGTTGCTATGGTTGCTGGGGGTTCGACAGGAAAACGCTCACTGGCACCGGCGCCACAATAATGGCTAAACAACTTTCTTTAATGTGATATTTGTAAAAAGCGAAGAGTTGAGGAAGAAGACACGCCACTGCCTTCATCTACCGAGTCCACACAGCCCAGTTCTTCAGACTCATTAACCCACAAGAAGGTTAGTCAGGTGCTGGCGACGGCCGCTCTCTCTCCCTCTCTCCCGGTCAGCCTGACGCGGTTTTACCCGCCGATCTAACTGCGATATTATTAGTATTATTTTAGCTTACTTTACTGCTGATTAGCCTGAATAAAATAGACAGGTTATTGTCTACTGGTTTAGCCTTTATCGCAGAGCTCTGTTGGTTGAACATTATGATTTGCCGAATACACTAAACCAAAATAAACTAGCTATCTATTCAGTCAGCATATTTGTGTTTGATCCGTGTGAAAAACTTGAAATATAATTGCTAGACCTACATTTACCTACCAAGCAATTTCCACAAGGGATAGATTGATTTTATTTTTTAGTATTTTATAGTTAATTGAAATCAAGTCAACCATGTATTTGAGTTAATCAGTACATGACTGATTAACAGTAGCTAATGTAAATACTAAATGCCCTAATACATGTTGATACTACAACAATGCAAAGTATATGCTCTTAACCTTGCAGTTTTATATCATGTAAGCCTCAATTTCTCCATTTCTTTGCACAAAACTTTTTGGAACAGAATTGCTCCTATGCCCCTGTTATAGAGGCAGATGAATTGAGAAATGTACTCATAAAAAGAACATAAGTAGTTATGTATGTATTGACAGCATCTAAACGTGAGTGCATTCATGTATACACAGCTTTAGAAATGAAGTGCCATTTGAAATTTCTTCTAAAATTATCATTTTTATCAAGCTTGTATATTTAATGTCAGTAATTTCACTTAAATGGCAATGCAGATTACCTATTAATTGTCATTTAAGTGAAATTACTGAACTTAAATATACAAGCTTGATAAAAATTGTCATTTTAGAAGAAAATCTCAAATGGCATTTAGAGGCTTTTGCATCTGAACTCTTCAAATATTAAAGGGGTGGCAAAATACTATTTTCACAAGATGTAAAATAAGTCTCTGATGTCCCCTGAGTGTGTGTGTGAAATTTTAGCACAAAATACCCCCCAGATATTTTTATATAGCATGTCAAAGTTGTCACTTTTTGAGGGTTTGCAAAAACACACCGTTTTGTGCCTGGCCCTTTAAATGTGAATGAGCTGCTGCAGAGGGCGGGGTTTCAAGAGCTTGCACGTGTGTTAGCAGCTGCGATTTCCTCACGCAGACAAACTAAAATGACAGAAACTGTTCTCCCTTTAATGTTAAAATGGAGTCAGTCAAAGATGGAGAGACTCAAGAAGAAGTGACAACATGTAGAATACAACAGGACGTCTCTGAATGGTTAGTTGATGCATTTATGTTGCTGATGTGAAGTTAACTATCTTCAATTAGGATATTCTGTCATGGTAATCTATAAATCGCTAGTATAGGAACTGTTGTGAGATGCCCACATAGTGACTATCTATTGCATGTGAAAAAATGTGATGCTAAAGTTTGAGCTGAAAGTTTGAGGTAAAGTTGTTGTACAAAACTCTTGGACAACAACTTCTCCTTCTCAACATGGACTGAGTGGGCAAGGGCAGGGTTTAGATACATTTTAGGATTGGTGATATCACTAACTCTGGAGGAATGTAGTCCCTATCAGCCGTTTGTTGTAGTCTTCCTTTGCTTTGAACTTTTAATGTTGTACTTTGATGCTGTTGTTTATGCTCAAACAGCAACATTAATACACACTAACTAAAGTTAGAAAAGTGAAATCATACTTTACCACCCCTTTTACCAAATCTGCATACTCCATCACAGGACTCAATTACATTTTGAATTATATTAAAAATACAAAACAATTTTTTTAAAATTGTAATATTTCACATTTTACAGTTTTATATTTGTAAATGTTGGTGCGCATAAGAGAAAAACAATGAAACTAAAAAGCATTAAGAAATCTTATGTATTCCAAACTTTTGGCATAGCCCTAACCCTATATATTTCAATAATAATAATAATGAATTTGACCTGTGGAGCTATGTTTTGATATGATTTAATGGCCCTGAGTGACTTGTGTTTTGCTGAACTAGTCTCACCTTGAGACATTTTCAGAAGAAGTAGAAACTGAGAGGATGAGAAGAGTGGCTCTTCATGTTCAGTGCTTCAGTCAATCCAGACAGAGTTGAAGAGATCATGGAAAGCAATTCCCAAGACAGGCCAGGAGGACGAGCCTCTGGAATGAACTGTTACTTGAGCTAGTGATCCAACAGATGGCCCAGTGTAGATTATGTTAAAGGACTGGCTGGCCCAGAATCCAAAAAAAATAAAAAATAATAATAATAAAATAGAGGCTAAAATAGAGGAGAGAAAAGGCCAGCTGTATCAAAATATTATAAAAATATTACCGTTCAGTTCACTATTTCAAAGTTACTCATGACCTTCTTTTGAATGGTCTTGATATTGATTCTTAAAATCCTCGTATTGTCTTATTGTGTTGCATTTTCTGTAGCAGTAGCTGAAACAACTTTCACAGCAAAATAAGTCTCACCTACACTCCTGGGGGAAAAAATGGGCCAAGCCCTAAAATTGCTAAACACTAAGCTTTTAATTACAAATGATTGGTCAGGAAATTAGCCAAATTTAAGCAAATGCACCACTTAAAAAGCCATTACAGTGTTAATTTGTTGGCAGAATATGTGAAGTTGTGTGTTGAATCACAATGAAACTGGAGTTGCATGGTGATGCTCCAGTGTCTTCTTAAAAATGCTGTGAAATATAATAATACATGCATCTCTACCACAGAGTGCTATTGTGTGGGGAGCCTTTTTAGCTGCTGCTATTGGTGAGATGCGTCACTGTGAAAAGTCATTTTAGAGTTCAGCAGAATGGCTTACTTCCCATACACAAAAGAAATATAGTGAAAAATATATGTGGCATATATACATTGAATTATATTTGCATTGTTGTTCACTTATATTTTTCATTTTGAAATATACTCTCAAATATAACAAACATATATGATGTTAAATGAGCAATATTTTTTCATTTATAGCGTACTGTAAAATGTTTGGTTATAAAATGTTTAGCTTACTAAAGAAGGGTCGAAAATGTTTTTTGATCATTGTAATTCCTCTACCTTTTCCCCTATACACAACAGTAGGCTTCCAATATTTCACTACTGTATTATGACACACAGCTATAATAAATAACACTTACATTTAAATGACTGCAATGTAAAATGACAGATAGTTGCTTTCCTAGGGCTAATAGGCCATATTATGTGGCACGTACCTTAACTATGTGCAAGTATTAGATTTATTGTTGTTTTATTGACATCTTTCCTGAATTTATTTAAATATTGAAAATATGCACAATATTTATGATGCAAGTATAACAGTGACACTCCAACAGTGAAGTACACTTAAATCTGACACTGCACACACACTGTTAAATAACTGTATTCAATTCTGTAAAAATTATTTAAATTAAACCATTTGCAAAAGTTAAAACGTATGAACACATGTTTTAGTAAATATATTGACATACAGATCTATTCACATATTTAACTAAAATATGTTAAAAATAAAATAGAAAATATATTTAACTAAATTGGGCCAATTTCAAATATCTGCATATATACCAAAAATATATTCTGAAAATATATTTCAAATATATTTCTTTTGTGTATGGGTTCCCACAAATGAAAAATCATTATCTAAAGACGAATGATCAGATGTTATTGGTAAAGGCAATTCTCCTGCCCAAATTGCAAAGTCCACCAAAGTCCAGATTTGAACCCTATTGTGAAAATTTGCTCTCAGAATAAACTCCAACGAACCGTGAGACATTTTTCACCTACTCATGAACAGTTTAAAACCATTAACATTAAGTGGAACAACACTGACTCATCTTCCTGTAAAAAGCTGTCTGCAAGTTTGGGAAGGCTATTCAGCGCTAAGCTACTTTATCTACAGTATTTGTGCAATTTGTACTAATTTCCTGACCAGTGATTTGTTATTAAAATGGTTATGAGACCATTAAATATTTTGCAATTTTTGGCTTGGCCCATGTTTTTGCCCAGGAGTGTAATTTGGATAAACTGAATGTGAAGTCAATGTACAGACATAGTAATGATATGAAAATTTTTACCTCGGGACACACGCAATTGATGTATACCCATTCATGGACAAATGACTCTTTTGAGATAATCCTTTTAATGAACCGTTTAAAAAGACTCACAAAGTTGAATCCTTAATTCACTGAATGAACTCACTGAATCCATCAGCAATTATTTACCATACAATATGTTAATAATAGTAATACATTTCCACACAGGATGTGCAATTTACATCATCAGTTAAGATTTTTATTTTATTTTTTTTACATATTTTGGAAAGGAAGATAAATAGAGTATAATAAATCAAATAAAATTGAGTGAAAGTGATTTTGTTGGCACTGCGGTGTATTGAAATCACCTTCAAGCATTTCTACCCCAAACTGTCGCATTGCTTGGTCACAACTTGAGATATTACAGCAAGATGTGCCCTTTCCTGCTCCAAATGTAAGGTCAGATTATGGAAGAAATGTAAGCAGAATCATAAATAATATTACAGTGGCATTGTCTAAATCAAAGACCTCCAGGGAAATCTATATGTCTCACTATCTGCTGACCTTAAAGTTCTGCATTTTTTCCTCTCTAAAATGTGCTTGCCATTTTTTAGCTGCCTGGTTACCAGACTCATGGCACTGCTGTTTGTAACTGCTGTTGTCTGCACAATTTCAAAGCTCTCTCATTCTGTACTTATTTCATATTCAGAGCGTCAGAGTAATACAAAAATTGCTTTAAATTTAAAGCCTGGGGCCAATTTATACTCAAAAAAGTGACCAAGACTTATTACTTGTCTATTTGAGAAGTGGTCTGTCTGTGTGATTTAATTTTTTATTTATTTTTTTCGTCACAGGATAAGATGGCAGTTTCAATAAGGCGCTCAGCTCCCACACGGCCCTGTGGGAACTAGCATGGGAGAAAGGAATGGATTTCACAAGGGAGGGTTCGTGCTCGGGGCCGATGAAACGCAGGCAGCACATTTGCAGAGGTGAGATAAAGCCTTTTCATTCTGGTTTTCTTGCTTTTTTCAGTAAGGATGCCAAGTACTCGTGAGCTGGGAGTTTGTTTGTTTTTTGCCAGCCAAAACCCAGCGATAACATAATGCTTACTCATACTGAGAGTTTAACAGGCCCAGTGTTCAGGAAGTTACTTTGAAACAAGCTAATTAAAGGAGAATTTTTCTGGTAAAATACTTTCTCCCATAAACCAGCAATTCTGCCATTGATTCCCCTGAAAATGTATGGGGCTTTCGAAACAGTGACCTGTTCAAGAGTCCTGACCAAGGGTTCATTTCCCACATGCATCTCTGGCCAACTGATGATCGCAATTTCCATTGAACTCTATGGGTTAAGACGGAACTTGCAACCATAGTTGGTGTTTCGTGTTCTTCCAGGGCAACACAGTGCACAAGGATGGATATTACTTTTCACTTTATTTATTTATTTTTCACAAATAATAACCAGGTAATAAACCTGAGAACATAAGAAAATACAACATTTAAACTTTCATGTGTATACGAGTTCATACATAATTCAAATAACAATATGCAAAAATAAATTACATTAATCCAAATACAAACCATTTATTATAATAATAATTAATAATAATTCATTAAATAATTAATAATAATATTTTCATTATTAATACACCACAATAATAACAATAATCATCATCACATAATTTTTCCATGTACATGCCTCACACTTAATACATTATGCACCATACTCAAGTCCTACCAAACGCATGCAAGCAGTAAACTACAGCTGGAAACTACATTTCCCAGAATGTCCCATGGCAAACCAGGAAGAATAACATTACTTACATCAAACACCAGTCTGTGATTTATACTTCAAACATTTTTAAAGTCAGACAAAGTAAACAAAAATGGACACGTCTTATATAGCGATGTTCTAAGTAAGTCTAAAATGTTAGCTTTGTCTCACGGGATCTCGTCAATTTAGTTAACTAAGCTTGTTTAGATCTGACATTACCAGAGCATAGCATTATCTCTATCGTGCAACGGACACAAACAGTACAATATAGCATGGTGACAACATGAAGCGTACATCATAAAGCAGACAAGAAAAACTTCTGGAAACGCACCCCTGCTCAATACAAACAGGCCATGGTGTTTGGGGCAGGACTGAAAGTATGTTTGTCTGACCTATACTACACAACATGTTACACATTTTATAGTCAAGCTGTAAAAAAACAAAAAAAAAAAACAAAGGTTGCTGCCTTACATTTTTAAGGCCCCGTCCACACTACTGCGTTTTCTTTTAAAAACGGAGAATTAAAACAAATATGAATCTCCGTCCACACCAGCGTTTTATCTGAGTATTAGAATTGATCTCCGTCCACATTAAAACGACTGAAACTTTGGATCACGTGACCATTTACCAACACGTGGGCATGTGCGTACCGGTGTGAACAGTGGCTGACGAATCAGGGAAGGACACTTCATGGCACCCAATCATAGCGCCGAGCGTGAGCCTCTGCGTCATCGTTAAACTCTAAACGTTTCAGGTCTTCGTTTTTTTCGTTTTAGTCTAGACGGGAGGTGCAAACTTAACAAAAGGTCTCCGTTTTTAAAAGAAAACAGCCAGTACAGTGTGGACTGGGCCCAAGTATAATCAACTGGGATATTTAAGTTATTCCAACAACATGACAACATGAATGACTTTAAAAATGCTTACATGGTGCTTTCCTGTGGTTTTGAAGCTTTGATAGCCCCATTCACTTCCATAATATTGAAAAAGTGTATATTCTTAAAAGACGAACTCATTATGCACCTTAAAAGAAAACAGCCATACAGTGTGGACGGGGCCTAAGTATAATCAACTGGGATATTTAAGTTATTCCAACAACATGACAACATAAATGACTTTAAAGATATTTACATGGTGCTTTCCTGTTATTTTGAAGCTTGATAGCCCCATTCACTTCCATAATATTGAAAAAGTGTATATCCTTAAAAGACAAACACATTATGCACCTTAAAGAGAAAGCTAGGATCATCTAACCCTAACCCCAAATAATAAAATCCTTTACATTTCATCCTTTACATACAAGTGAACGTGGCTTTATGGTTCAGTTGCCAGCAAAAAGTTTAGAAATGTACAGTATGTCCGCACCAATTTTACAGTCCTAAATGCATTTCACTAGATTTCAATGTCCTTTGAGAGGATTTTAATTGAATTAAAAATAATTACTGTTCACTCGCCATCTGGAATCCGTAGACATGGCTCAGGAAAATTGCTTCTTTTCATTCTTCTTTGCCATGATTAACCTTGAACCTTTCATTTTGTCCTTGGACAAAGTAATTTCAATGAGACAGAGACCAGGAGCCATTCTAAACCATTAGAAAATAATGGCAACATCTGCAGAGGAATAAGTAAGAACTACAGTTTGCCATTGTCCATGTATTTGCGAATTGCTGTCTATTTCGTTTCCAGGTAACTCTCTGACCCTGATGTGTTCACATCATTATTTGTATGAAGAAATAGTTATTCAGGAAGACGATAGTGCAAGTTTGTGTATATGCTTGTATAAGTGCATGCATATTTTACCTGGCAAACGGATAATCGTATTGCATCTTTCTCCTGCTGTGTTGGAGATAGTCGAATGCTGGCATGATAAATACCCTTTGCGTGTTTATTTTTCTTCCACCATCTCATTAATGATGGTGAAGAGTGAGCACACATATACCCACTCAGGGCATTGCATTCACATTAAAGTGAAAAAGCTTGCCGGTGTAACACAGAATTAGATTTTGAGACTGAGATGACTTTGGGGGAACTGTATCAGAGGAAAAGTGGCAATGACACTTTGAAAGTTAATTATATTATCTCTTAAAAATGAAAAAGTGGAGCCTTGCGAGTTGCCTTTACTCAAGAAAGATGATAAGATATCCCCTCCCTCCTTTCTGTGAGGTAATGACTGCAGCTTTGGTTGGCCTCATCAGATGTTTCTAATTTGACAATTATATACTGTCATGCTGTTTCTAAAAAAATAATGATCGGAAAATTCAGAGATGATTGGAACTGATCAATGAAACTGTCATACAACTGCACACACAGTCCCTAGAGAAAGCATGGGCCTACATGATGGAAGAAGACATTCTTTACGGAATAATTTATTTATAGATCAAACCCAGATGGGGCATTTACCTAAAGTCAAGTAATTTACAGCCTTTATGGAGACATTTAATTATCACTGATGAAACACAAAAAGTGAATACCACCCAGAAGTGAAATGCAAACATCAGCGACGGAAACCCTTGAAAACACCAATCTTATGCATAAGATTACAATAATAATGGTGAAAGGGTTATATTATTGAATTATCTCTGATTTACATGCATTCCATGTTTTAAAGCAGTTTGAGGAATGTAGACTCTTTATTATGCAAGTTAGACGAGTGAAAATATAAGTTGGTTTCCGCCACAGAATAAAACATTTTAAAAAATAATTGCATGCTATAAGTCGCAATTGCAAGGTAAAAACTCACATTTAAACTCACTGTGACTTTATATCTCATAATTCTGACATTCTCTCACAATTGGAATTTGAAAATGCAATTCTGAGAAAAAAAATTCAAACTCCAAATTTGTAAACATATTTTTTTATTCTGTGGCGGAAACAAACTTATAGTGAAGAGCACTGCTGCATAAACAAATGACATGTTTTTTCAAACTAAAAAAAATAATAATTCGTTTACAAATTTGGAGTTTGAGAATTTTTTTTTCTCAGAATTGCATTTCCAAATTGCAATTGTGAGAGAATATGGCCGTGTGTCCACCAAAGCGAAGACTGTGTTAGAATTTACATCTATATTAGTAATATAAAGTCGCTATTGCGTGTTATAAAATCAGAATTTTGAGATTTACAGTGACAACTGAGTGTTATAAAGTCATAAGTGTGAGTTAAAAGTTGCAGTTACCTTTTTTATTTTCTATTCTGTGGCGGAAACAAGCTTCCATAGAAAAGAGGACTGCTGCTTATTTATTTATAACCACTTTTTTTAAAAAACAAAAGTGTATCAGAACATAACTCAAAGCATATTTGCAAATCTCTCTGCACCTGTAGAATGAATTAAGAAGGATCCAAGAAGACAAACTCAGACTGGAGATGCAGAAGGTCATGACAGAGGGCAGATGGCATTTGCATAAAGCGTGCTGACTCAGAATCAATAAGAACAAAACCTGTAAATCTTATCGCCAAGATTCGTTTCTGTCCTCCATTATGAGTGGGGAAAATCACATCAGGAATAAACATGGCATGAATTTTTAAGAGCCTCTGCCACCTTTATTCCACTTTAAACTATTGCCATCTGTCAGACATGACCTCTGTTTATCTTCAGAGGAGAGATGCTTCATTTGTGGCAAATTTGAATATGGAGTAACGCAAAGATTATTCAGGTCCCAAAGGCACCGGCAGTACAGGTGCTGAATATTGCAGGAAGTGTTTCATTAACTCTACAGACACAATGTTGGAGATATCATTCAGCACAGCAAGAAGTGTCTGAAAAGAACAACACAAAAAGTTGAGTGAAATTATGCACGGCAAAATCTTAACCTTAAAAAAAGCATGCAAACAGATTGCTTTAATTATTTGGCTCAGACAAAGTGGACTAGCTAACTAGTTGCAAATGTACTGGCTAACACAAATATAAAAATTCTGTCATTTATTTAAGCTCATGTCGTTCCATAGGTCTTTCTTTATTCAACACAAAGAAAATATATTTTATAACTCAAACCCTAACTTGTTAACATTTTATGGACAACAAAACCCTGAGACCTTTTTTAAAAAATATCTTCTTTTGCATTTTTTCAGGGAACCATTTCTTTAACTGAAGTGTCACTGTTTTTACTGAATGTCTAAATTGAATTAGTTAAAAAGGATTAAAAATCTCACGAACATAAAAGGGAACAGGACACTTGCTTCTCTCCAATACTCACAACTACAACAAATCAAAAATAGCAGTCAAAATAGCTCCTGTTCCCATGCTTTGACCAATAACTTTTTCAGAGCCCGATCTCATGAAAGTTCGTATTTATAGCACAAATGTCATTTCTCGTGCCATTTATATGCCAAAAACAGTTTTTGTGTGTATATGGTATGCGTTTTCGCATGCATATGATGCGCACTTTTTGGCATGTAATACACACAAACCCCCCACCCCCTCCCCCTAAACCTACCCCAGCGTTTTTTAGTGCGTAGCATATACACAAAAAAACCCAAAAAATAAACAAACAATTTTGGTGTATAAATGCCACGAGAAATGACATCCGTGGTATAGATACGCATTTTCATGAGACTGTGTTGCTTTTTCAAGGACAAAGGCTTATGGTTACTCAGCCCAGCCTCAATTTTGTACTTGATTATTTCCAACTATAAATACTTAAAATATTATTTTATTTTTCTATCTATAGATAGATCTATCTATCTATCTATCTATCTATCTATCTATCTATCTATCTATCTATCTATCTATCTATCTATCTATCTATCTATCTATCTATCTATCTATCTATCTATCTATCTATCTATCTATCTATCTATCTATCTATCTATCTATCTATCTATCTATCTATCTATCTTGTTATATATGGATGGATAGATAGATATTAGAAAACTTAAAAAATAGTAAGTACAACAACAATACACATTTTGACAACTGTTATATTTACAGTATGACTATACTAGTCAATACTGCTGTGTGTGAACAGTACATTTTCCAGTGTATAGATTTGAGCATCTCTCAAGTCAAGTGCATGTATAAACACAGTTGTACATCACGGCATTATGTAGGATGGATGACTGAGATCAGATTTATCCACATGCCAGTTGTGGCAGCTTTTGAATAATAGAGGATGCTCCCATTATTTCTGCCCGAGAGAAATAAACGTAACTCTAACATTCCTCATAAAAGGGGGAAAAAAAGGAAAACTATACAACAATGAGAGTCAAAACATGTCCTTGAGCTGTTCCTATAGTGTACACTCCAGTAATGATGCTGGAAATTCACATTGTTTATTCTGAGGAATGGTGCGTCAGATATTCAAAGCGCTATGGTTTGACATGTTTGTGCTCCATAGGAACGGGCACTTTTTGACTTCTCATTTACTCAAGTGCAAACTCATCTGAAATGTCTCTTTTCCAATTTTAAGCCATGAGAAAGTGGAAAAAATTGAGGGAACAATCCTAGTGCTTAAAACGGGCCTGTAGTGATTGGGTTTGCATTTATTCATAGTCTCTAGCAAGCGGGTGTGATAGAGGGGAAATATAATTTCACAGCCTGTAAGGCTTTTAACTCTTCTAGTAAACAAAGAGAGGGAGGTGAGCACTTGTCCGTGTCTCACTCAGACCGTGAGAGTGTCAGGTTGGGGGCCCCTGTGGTCCTCCGATGAAGCCCTCGGATAGTTCAGAGGACTCTCAGTTGATCTATGAGTGTGTAAACATGATAAAAGTGGCTGCCACTTCTGACCCAATATAATAAGTGTAGTTACATGCAAGTATGACAAAACAGAGAGAGAGAAACTCTCAATGCAAGTCTAATATACACAGAATACAAATGTATTCTTCAAGTAATCTGTATTGGAATATCTCTTTTTGTTTTGATCTGTATGAAGGTATAAGAGTAGCAAAACTCAAGAGCATGTGAAACGAAACGAGCGGTTTGTGTAAGAAAATGAGCAGTATTTATATAATTTTTACCTCTTGTAAATTGTATATTTGTAGGCACCTTAGTAAATGTGGGAGTTTGAAAACAAGAGACAATATTTGCATACGCTTTTACTGTTTGTACTGTAATTTGTTGACAGACCATGTCATTGTGATACAGAAAGGAAAGAAAAAAAGTGAAATAAATGTGAACAGTCAAGTCAAGTCAAGTCACATTTATTTATATAGCGCTTTTCACAATACAGATTGTATCAAAGCAGCTTCACAGTGATAACATGACAGAAGTACAACACAGATAAGTAATATTGTGAACAGGACAAATTTAGGATAAAATCTCGTTCTTGTTGCGTGTCCTCAATCTGGCAACCCGTGTGAGCGTCGACTCTCTCTAGTATTTTGAATTTGGACTGCAGTATCCATTTCAAACACTATGCTGGCAATATAACATACTGCACCTTTAAAGTTCAGCCTAAAAAAAATCTAATTCATCAATTTAGTTCTCAAAAGTAATCATTTACTCACCCTCATTTAATTAGAAACCCATCTAATTTTATTTCTTTATTGGAACTCGAAAAAAGATGAAATGGAGAATTTTCACTTTAAGTCGTTTCTCAAAAATATATGTCATATTTCAAAATTTTGATTTGGAAGAAATATGATAACAGTGCATTACTACAAAAGAACAAGAACAAAGTTTAAATAGATTTCTGCAGAAAACTTTTAGATAAGTAAAATCATTATCTGCACATGTTGCATGATGCCGTATAGTAAAGATGTGAAGTGTTAAAGCTCAAATTGTTTCACCTGCGTGTCACCTTGGCTTATATAGCAACACACTTGATGAAACCTCTGTGGGAAGGTGTTGCATCTCGATGGTGTGATCTTGTTCAGTTTAACTACAGTGTGTTTTAAAAATAAATCAGGAAGCAGTAGTGATTGTGCGAATACTTAACACCAAATTTGATGCAGACTTTTACTTTTTAGACTATTGCCATAAAGATAAAGATAAAAAAAGTAGATATTCGTACTTGACTTGAATCGTTTTGGGAATTGGTTTATTTGCACAGCTACATTTTTATTTTACCATTATTATACCCACAAACATGCAGTATGGTTATGGAATACCATGGGGTGCCAATTAAGCATAAAATAAAGAAATTGGTTGTCAATGTATTAATAAAAAATAATGTACTTTTTTTAACTGGCAGAGATTTTTAGAAGTTTAATTCATGCTTATAAATATACATTTACCTTAACATTTTGAACATGATTTTAAAATGTGGTTTTAAATATCTATTTATTTGTCAGCTTGGAAAGTTGTTTGTATTGTTATATTTAACTATTTTATTGTTCAATTGAAATATTAAATATTATATTATTATATAAATATTTATTTTTGAATTAATTATATTTTATTTCATTTAAAGGTGCTCTAAGCGATGTTGGGTGACGTCACTTCTTGTTGACGTTCGAAGTATTGTTAAAGGGATACTCCACTTTTTTTGGAAATATGCTCATTTTACAACTCCCTCAGAGTTAAACAGTTGGGTTTTGAACTGCAATTCCCATAATCCTTTGTCTGCACTCATCATCTGATCATTGCATACATCTGTTTCCCCATCATCCATGTCATCATACCCTGTCTGTTTATGTGGTCATTGTGAGAGATGAGACGTAAGGAAGAGTTTATTTTTTCTAGAATGAGGATTGGTCACGCGTTTCTGAATAGCACTTTATTTATTTTAGGAAAACACCAGAGTGGCTTGTGATGTTTTGATTTCTTGTAGAAAGTATGACCACCAAAGACAAGATCTACAAGATCGAGAAATCGGCTTGGAAGAAGTATCTCTAAAAAATATTTTAGAAGTAGGGTCAAGCACAAGGGGAAAGCGGTGTCTTTTTAAATATATATATAATTTTATATAATTGGATATAGTGCACTTAGGTGCAAGTACCAGAGATGGCAGCAATATTATTGGCTGGAACACTGTTTGTTATGTTTCGTGGTGTGGGTTGGCTCAGTTTGTTTTTGTTGCCATTTGTGGAGTCTGGCTGTCTACAGAGACCGCAGGACGCAGGTTATTTTTTATTTTATATTATTTTATTTTTTTTCAGTGTGGGCCTTAAATGTTTTTTTCAGTGAGGGCCTTAAATTCCTTATATATATATATATATATATATATATATATATATATATATATATATATATATATATATATATATATATATATATATATATATATATATATATAATTATTCACAAAACCACATGGCTTTAGAGTTAAAAATCTAAATATATATATTTTTTATATTTATTTTTTTTAGAGAAAAGTAATCTCAACCAAATCTTAGTTCTTAGTTTTTTTTTGTTTTTTTTTGCATTACTAATACATTGAGTTAAATAACTACTTTGGAAAATAACTAAATAAATACATACAACTAAAAATCTCCAGAATCAACCTTTGCCTAAAAAAATAAATAAAACAAAGGCAAAGCTTTTTGTAATATTCAATTTATTTAATGTGAACTGAACAACTGGTTGTCTTGGCAACTGCTGTGTCTATCGAATGCCTTGGCAACTGAACAAAACATTTTGTCTGTCAAATCCAAATAGCATCAAATAAGTACCCTCTATCTTGTGTTATATGACCCCCTTCCCACCCCATCACCTGAGTGAGATGACCTCTCCGCTGTTAGGCCATAGCACACTAGTAAGAGTGGTGACAGGTTTTATTTGATAGCCTGCCATCACAGGCCCATTAGCCTTGTCCATCTACGTGTAGCTGGAAGACAAAGCGACGGCCCATTGCATCTCATTCCCCATTCTAAAGGCTTTTATTGCTCCGCAAGGGGTCCGATCATGACCCTCATTGTTAGCATGGTCAGTCAGTGATGGTACCATTAGTAAAGGCTCAGTGGAGGTTCACTTCTGTGCTGGACTGAAGTAATGTCTGCAAAAGGAAAAAAATTGCATGTGGTCACGTGTGTAATGCAACATGTGTAATCTCGTGTGAAATCCATGTGATCATGAGGAAAACATGGCAAATTCATGTGATTTCTCTTTGTAAGGGCGGTTTACCTGTGCACATCGTTATTTTTTTTTTTTTTATAATCTTTTATCCAAATTACTTAAGAGATCAACCAATAGCAAACCACAACCATCAAGTCCCACCCCACCTCTTTTTCCGGAAAACGTTTCAGCTCGGATATACAATACGAAAGAAAACACTATGGCAACTTCATGCTAACTTTAAGTTTTGACATCATTACGGATATACTTCAAAAAAAGGAAAAGAACAAGATATTCTTGCAATGCACATTTCTTTCCTCTATGCTTTTAGTTTATTTCCCTCTCCATACCCTCTGGCTTCTCCTCTCAACTGACCCTCTCCTCTCTTTCTATCTCTTTCCCCGAACACTCAGCCTTTTACCCTCCAAGCGAGGGAAAATGAACAGCTTGGAGTTGCACAAAAGCAGTAGAGACCTATTAGTTTCACACTGGCAACCTTAAATGCTAAGCTGACGAGACAACCGTTTAATTGTGCTCACCTGAAGCTCGCAGCCCCACTGTCCCTAATGACTTCTGCAGGAGAATACCAAGAAGCCCCATCACCTTTCCTTCATTAAAGCTAGAGAGGTCCGGACAGGTATGTCCTCTCATTCTCAGCCCCGGCTCTCCATTTCTGATGAAAGCAGCAGGGAGAGCCGGGGCAGAGTTCACCGACAGGGCTCCATGCACACCGCCAATCACAGGTGGTCATGGCATTGTGTGGAGACAGCAACATATTTTTCTGAAACTGAGGAATTGGCAATTTAAACCAATGACAGAGACCAGGTGTAGCACTTTTCCTGGCGAATGTGACATGTACGGTTCTTCACTTTTCTAGTCACAGCATCACTGCCATGCCGTTTGGGTGGCCAGCAATTTCAATGTTTTTAGTGCACTAGAACATTCATTCCAGACAAATTGAGGTAAAATTGAGGCATAAAACCACAACAGCATAACTCTGGCAGCCATGATTCATCCTTTAACCTTTTGCGTTCAGCAAACCAGCTCACTGAGGCTGAGCACAATAACTGTATAGCACATTGCATTCCATACACTCCTGTGGAGCCCTAGGGAAACATCTACAAGGCATACTTTGGTACATAGCATTTAGAGAACAGTTTTCAACACAATACCGAAGTGTCTAACATTATTAAAACAGTCTCAGAGGGCATAGAGAGCATCACAATAGAGACACCGCAATGCCCGGAGGACAGGAGCAGAGGCAGCATTACAAGAGTTTGAGATGGGAATGTTCTCCTCTTTTAAGAGGCATTCACACTGACGCCTATTAAATCAAAGGAGGTTGCTGAGCTGTTAGGCACACCTACTAGTTGTCTCCTGTGTTCAAATTATGCCAGTGTAGTGGATGTAAGCCAGTAAGAGCTGTGTGTGAACCTCACTCCCTGTCATCAAGAGGCACGCTAGCAACTGACGCATTAGCGTCCATGTTTGTGCGTCCACTTCCCATGCCCCAGTTCAAATCTTGCTCAGGGCGCGTTTCCCCGTACAATGACATAACTCGTTGCTTCACCACCATAGTACAATGTATCGTTGAATATAGGACGTTTTTAACTTAGTCACGACCACATCGTCGCAAATTGGTCATTGGTTAATGATGTCACGCAGGTGGTGGAGGAATAACTTCTTTTAACAAATCTGTTTGAGATTAAATTAATGCTAGATGTTTTGCTAAAAATTACTGTCATGGCATCTGAGGACTATTTCTAATTTGTTTCTCATTTTGCTTTATGCTATTTGCGAATGTTCGCTGGATTTATGTTTTCAGGAACCACAGACTCGTTGAACTATGCGGATAACGGCGAAATTTGCGATCAGTTGGCTAACAATGCTTTTCGGAAACTAACCTTAGAGCAGGACGAGTCGGGCTGGTTACATTTTGTGCATTGACCCTGACAGGAGTGAGGTTTAGTGATTTAGTGTAAAGGACTTAGGCCAGTAAGAGCTGTGCCAGTAAACCTCACTCCCCTGGCCTCAAGAGGCATGCTAGCGACTGACACTAAGGCCCTGTTTACACGAACGCTCTCGGGTGAAAACGCAAAAATATTTTATCGGATGTGCCTTTCGTTTACACGGCGACGGCGTTAAGGCTTAAAACGCAAAAAGTGAAACCACCCTCCAGAGTGGAAATCTTAAAACGCTCCACCGTCGCGTTCCTGTGAAAAGGGTAAAACCGCAAAAGTCTGCTTGACAGTTAAGGTTGTACGCAGGCGCGTGGACTTGGTGTTGCTGTAGTATGCACTCCTAGCCGCCTGGAGTGCATGCAACATTGAATTTCACAGACTTTTGCGTCACCATTTGCATGCGAATTTCCCACACAAAACGCTCGTTTAAACGCAGAATAAAAAGTGATGACGCAACGCCACTTTTGCGTTTTCTCTTCAGAATTGTTTCAGTCTGAACATAGCCTCAAGCCCCTTTCACACAGAGATTCCGGACACAACGCAAGTGTTTTATAACTGGTGTCGCTGACTGCACATCACGTCTTGGCGTCATGAGCCACCGGTTACAACAGAGCTCTGTGGACCAGTTTCTGAAACATACATTTAAATTAAAGCTTCATTAAAACTCAACCGACATTATATGTCAAAAACTTCCAAAACACAAATTTACTTAAATATCAGCATGTTGTTATGCATCATTAATATACAGCGTCTAATCAAGGTAGTAGTAGCAGTATGCAGTACGGACAGGATTTAACCCATGCAGTGATAACAGGATCAGAATCTCATTTGCTTCATTTTTAGTTAGTGACTTTATTGACTTGATTAACTTAAGATCAAGGCAGTAATGAGCCTGACATTTTCAGTGACAGCAGGACTTGAATCTAATCATGCAGCAACTACTACTGTGTCACCCAAAAATAAATCCAGGTGTGTTATAATTGTGACTGTTCGACACACAGAGATCATTTAAACAATCAAGCACTGTATATGAACAATCATAAATGCATGAAGATTAACTTGGGAACACCAAGTTTATTTTTTCTTTAAATTCTGTCATCATTTACTTACCCTTAATGGCTTTCCAAACCTGTTTCACTTTCTTTTTTCTGTGAAAAAAGAAAAAAAGAAAATGCAATTTTGGAAAATTAATAAATTAAATGGTGAACTGTTCCTTATAATCTCCTATTAGGGAGCTTCTGTATTAACTGTCCTTTACCTTAGTTTGCGCGTCCCTGATGAAAAGATAAGCATTCCTGGTTTCCAGTGTGCCCCAACATGCTTCTTAATTAGTTTAGCCACCAAGATTTCCTTTGTAAACCATGTTTACCAATTTCTTGCTCATAGTATGGCAAAATTACCCCATAGTAATTTGGGGTATAATAGTCCAGCACTAAACTAAACTTATCACCATGGATCATCTCATTTATTCACACATTTATCCACCTTATTTTCAGGTAAGAGCAGGTGCGGCCATTTGTAATTTGAATGTGTAAAAATATTGCTTAAAAGTGCCATGTGTAATAATTGAGTTTAAAATATCCCAAAAAAATGAGCTACACACATCAAAAGAATGAGAAGAAATAAAGTTGATGATGTCATTAAAAAAATGACAAGTTATAGTGCTGCAGAGATATTAACCTGCATTAGCATGCTAAATTACCCCGGCCCGGCAGGTGTCATAATACCAGTTTTGGCCATGGGAGGCGGTATGCGGACGGGCAACATAACCACCAGCCAAACTGCAAAACACGAATAACTCGCATGGCTTGTGGGTGTACTTGAACCTGATGTCAATTGTGTGGAAAGTACAGCCCACTACAACATTTCAGTTCAGGGAAGAGTTAAAAAAAAATGATTGGTCGATATTATGCATGAGGAATACATTTTGGTAAGTTGTAGCATACTGTATCTTTCAACAGTGTTCGTGTTCTTTTACCATTAGCTAGTAGAGATGATCGGTTCAAGTGCACTAGGGATCTGTCGTGTAACATTTACAAGCGGCAATACCATGTTTATTGTTTGAATTGCATAATAAAATTGACAGAATTTGAGAGCTGAGATTTTGTATATCATAACTAACCTGCTATGTATATAGTCTGTCGGTCTCCATGTCCTTTTCTGTGCGTGACAAAATTGATGTGTGGCGTGTGAAAAAATGTCAATTGCGTGTCTCACTGTGAATTCGTGAGAGTTGGCGGCTCTGAATGGCGCTTGCTTGGTCAACATCAGCGAATGCTGTCTGTCAAATTAATTCAAACGAACAGTGAAAATGTAATATGAACATAACGAATACAGTAAAACTTCAAATAATAGCTGGGCTTTTATTTTCCCATATCGTCGAAATGCACCGGGTAGTATTTGAGACAGGCATCTATGAGACGGTCTTCATCATTTAGTGTTGAGATGTTGTTTATTGAGTCTCTAAAAATCTCCAAATGCTCCACGTGAAACTGCGGTCTTCCAACCTTTTACTATCGTGTGAATTGATTTGATTAATATGCGCAAGGGAGAGAGAGCAAGACAGTGCTCGCTCGTGTTGTTTGAAGACGTGAGAGTGCGCGCGGCCGCGCCACAAATCACTTTCTGGAGGTATACTGCCCCCATCTGGTATGGAATATGGAGTATGATTTGATTTTTTTGACACATGGCACCTTTAAGTTAAAAGACCTCTGTGTGTGTGTGTTTTATATCACTAGTGCAGTGTCCATTCTCTGAGCATATAATCCCTGCTCATGTGAGGCACGCCACTTTATTTAAATCTACCCTATTTGTCAGTAATTTTAGACTACCTTATTGGCTTCCGGTGTCAATCGCTTCCATTTATTTTTAGCTCTACTGTACAGAACAACTCTTTATTCTTGATATTACAAACTGGTAGTTCTTGCCATAATATTTTAATTCATTGTCTTCATTTTAAACATGCTAGTTTATTGTGCAAACAGCATTACAGTTTACTGCACTTTCTTGCTATTTTCCTATAGCGGCAAAAAAATCCCCGCAAAAAAGCACATTAACAGAAACCACCTTCCGTGTTAAAAGAAAAAGGTGGATAAAGTCATTTAATCTTTATTCTGCATAACATTATGGAGCTCAAAACAATTCCACTAGTAACCGTCCTCTTAAAGTCCCGCCTGGGGAAAAAAATAAATAAAGAAATATGATTGGTTATGGCAATAACCAAAGCAATTTAACTGAGCCACAGTGTTCTCCTGGCATACACTGTCAGTTCGCTCTGAGTGGGAGGCTGGAAATGGTGTCTTATGATTGTTCTCTTCAGTAATCTGAATTAGACGATCAAGAAGTAAAGCTTCATACTGGGTAAGCTTCCCAAATAGTACATATTTTGCATTATTACATGCAAACCCATACATAACTTCTTTCCTACACACTCAACAACAGTGGGAGAGAGATCACTGCTTAGCTACTCTAACAACCGCACAGTTTAAACCGCAGCATAGCACTTTGAGAGTAACTGCAACTGTCTGCTCTAATCAGGTATAAAACCTGTGTGGTGCTCAATAATGCCCTCTGGGTGACCAGCCATGTGTAATTGGTTTAGCCAACCGCTGCCTTTGATTAGCTGCACTGTCATTATACCCTCTGCTGCTCGGTATTCTGTTTGTACTATTACAAAACGTGTTCCATTACTTTAGTGCGTTTGTTAAAGTGGTTAACATAGATCAATGCAACTGATTAAAGTATGATTATTTTATATACTTAAATGCACACTTAAAATACTATGAATGTTCACTAATATAGATTGCAGATACAAGTCTCTACTTATTAGAAAGAGTGGTGAGAGAGCACACTACTGAAATGAAGCGCTAATCTGTGAATCAAACTGTCGAAATGCCTCCGGCACCAGTGAAACAACAGAGACAGAGACAATTTATCATTAAGTAAACATACAAACTTGCTTATTATATTTCTGTATTCTCACACTTCAATTAATTTATCTTCATTTTCACTGTAAACAGCCCATTAAGAAAAAAAATACTCATCTAAGTGAAAAAAGCCACAATTAAAACCATTTATGTTATGCATCTACAGCACCACATACAATCAGTCATTTGATACAATTACACCATGTTGACTTTCCACTTGTAATATTCCTGACAGTGAGCCCATATGCCCTCATGTTTGCATCCTGACTTTATTTTTATTTTTTCTTTAGCCCAGGCGTGACTGTGAAATCAGTCCTGTTGGCCCTAATCTAATTCTTCGACACCTAAATAAATGGCCCTCCTGACAGGGAATATGCAGAACTATCTGTCAAGCAGAGGAATTGGCTACTGTGGAGGTGAAATAAAATACAAGGCCCTTTTTAATCAATGACAGGCAAGAAAAAACGGACCACATGCAGTCGGTTGTCCCTAATGTGTCCCTATAATGGCTTGACAAAGACTAAACAGAAAAGTAACTTGGCAGAGGAAGATTAGCAAACTCCATCACATCACTAAGCAATGGCTACATGGCTGAAAGTTACAAATGAAGCCAATGAACACACTGACTGTGAATTCAGTCAGGTAGGGAATTGAATTCAGCATGTACTATTATATTAACATTGTTCATATAAAAGTTTAATTCTGGATTTTTTTTTTTTTTTTGGTGTGCAACTGGACAATTTGTTTTAATAAATCCGCTTCCTATTTAAAATAAAACACTAAATAAATCATTTAGCTTGAAACTTTAAATTCACACATGGGAATAATACTGCAATATTAAAGCAGCACTATGTGTTTTTTTCGACCTTTATAATATTTTTCCAAAACCCTTGAGATGGTACATCGACTTACAATAGGTTGAATGACAGGTCTGCCATAGCCTGACATGGTCTGTAATGGGATGTAGACATTTCACATGCAACACTGGAGTCTGCCGAAGATGTGAGAACTCCTTCTCTCCTACTTCTGGAGAGTCTGGGGTATCGCTTGTCAACAAATGCACGCATGTATTTCCTAGTGTAACCATGGCAGATTTTACGACAGTAGTAGAAGACAATACTGTTTCCAAACTGTAGAGGGACCCCGAGAGCAAAATTTCAAAAATAATATAATGCTGCTTTAAGTGACAGCCATCCACTTCTTTTTCAGTAGCCTGAGTTTCTGAACGTATTTTTCCTCATTTATTTTCTCCACGGTCACAGTAGAGACTTCGCTGATATAAATAAATTCCACAGTCCTATATCGTTGAATAGCGTAGTTCAAACAACAGAAATGTGACCGTTTTCGGAAAACAGTCATGCATGGCTTGTTAGTTTTTACAATGATAAATCGTACAATGGAGGTTAAGCAGAGAGATGCGTCACTGAACGGGAAATGCACCCAACGTGACTATTAATGCTACGTTCACACCGGACGCGAATAGCGTGTCAAATTCACGTCTAGTTTGATGATTGACCACTTTGTGTTAATTTGCACGTCAAGAGTGAAATTGATGCACGTAAAAACAAAAGTTTGAAGATAAATTTGTTTTGATGATAAATAGAGCCAGCCTCCAAAAGTTATTAACCTGTCATGTGATTTTTTTCTCTCTCACGTCCAGATGCGAACTTATACAAATGTATGTTGGTTGTCTTTACATCATAATAATATTTCATATAATCTAGATATGGAATAAATAACATTCAACACAAAATGAACATGTGTCGTATATTGAAATAAAGTTTTAAGTGCTAAAATATTTGCTTTGTTGTGCATTAGAACCACACCAGGCATTTAGTCATATTACAAAATAATTTATTGAAGCATCCAGATACTTCACCACGTGAGCAAGCAGCAGGCTGCTGATTGGTTAACGCGGTGCAAATTGACTCCAAAGTTCAGATTTTTCAACTCGGGCAGCAGACGCTTAACTCGCCAGACGCTCAATTCGCGCGAACGAGGCATATTTGCGTCTACCACGCTGTGCTCTACGCCTCATTCGCGAATGTCTTTGAATTGACTTAACATTGAAATCATTCGCGCCCGGTGTGAACGTAGCATAAGAGAGCACAAAAATGTATTATTAGGAACAAGGTAAGCATAAATATAAAATATTTGCGAATATTGCCATGAGATTGTGTTGAACAGTCCACCAATGCACAGTCCAGTGGTCTGTTTGAAAAATGTAAACACAGACAACATATTTCCCATTTCAGAAGTAATATTGGTTTCTCTAAATGGTGGCACTCTCTTCAGGATTGTAGGTAGCATATTTTTCATTTTGAGAATTTGGCAGGGACACTTAATTAAGTTAAAAATAGCATTACCTGTTGCCTCTACAAAAGCATAAATCATCATTCTGAGAAATCATCTGAGCTCACAGTGACTTGTCTTGAAAGGTTTATACATCCTTGCTAAAATCACTTTGTCTATGGTGAAAATATTTTTTGTGTTTTTTTTTTTTTTTGGCATCCACACGGTGTGCTCTAATGGTTTGCTAATTGGACAAATGAAAAGATTATGGATTTAATTGCCATGAAATCTTCCAGTTTTGAATATAGATTGAATGCACACTTCATCACTTTGACTCATCTAGAAAGCTGATCAAACATGCTCTGCCTCATTCAAATTCCTAGGGCAACCTCTTTAAGGAAATCAAACATATTTGCAATATTCTGTTGAGGGGAAAGAGACATTGTACAGTCGGCTCAGCACCAAACACATTACATCCTATATATTAGTTATTCAATTACAAATCACTGTCCTGGCTAGAATCATTTCCCCAGCTTTTCACAGTTCCGTCACCTCATCTTTTGATACAATACTGGCACTGTGTGGGCAAAAGCAAAGAATGATGGTAGATAGTTTCTACCATCAACTCTCTATCAACATTCTTTAAAATATCTTCTCTTATGTTCATTTATATGTGTGGCTTGCTCTTGCCCACACAGAGCCCACACATTGACTTCCAAAGTATTTTTTCTCTTTAAAAAATAATCCTGTAAAAAAAATGGTAAACTACTGCCAGCTGTGGTTGCCAGCATCATACCGTAACTATATGGTGTGTTACTGTTTTCGTCTTTGAGCATATAGCTGTTAAATTAATGTTTTATACTGTAGCTAATAATACAATATTTAGCTGTTAATTTCAAAAACAGTAACGCACCGTATTTTTACAGTATGCTGGCAACCACAGCTGCCAGTAGTTTACTGTTTTTTTTTTACAAGATTATTTTTTAGTGTACTATTTTTTGTCCATATTCATTTAGTTAGTAGTACTTTATTGTTCATCCTTCGCTGAAAAGTGGTCTTTCGTCTCGCCATACATTCACAAAACAATTCACAAAACACAACACACATCAAGATTAAAATATTCAAATTTCCTACCTCTTATTCAAAAGACGTATTGCGTTTATCATTAATCTCAATTAATGCCTAAATAAGGTCACATGTGAAAGTTCTCCTGTGTGAAGCGTTTGCCATTCTTTCATTAACGTAGTGGTGTCATCTTGAAATTGTTGACCTTTTACAATGTTTTTACTGTATTTTCGATATTAAAATATTAAAATATCATAACAACCCCCACCTCCCAACTCAAGAACATACAACACAAGAACTTGTTTGCATTCTTAGTATTGCAGTAAGGGCCGTTATTGTCAGTTTAATCTTTCAAGTTGACTAGAAACATGGCAGAGCACAAGTTTAACGGTAATATTTCGAAACGTGTTTGCTAATGTTTATAGCAATTCACTTGAATAATCACAACACAACTGAATGCACATAACACAGTCGCTCCTTGAGTATGTGTACGTTAGTTCAACCAGATTGTGTTGCAGTGCACTTTTCTTCTTTCTTGTACTAAAGCAGGTATAATGGAAAGTGGAGTAATGCAATGACAAATCCAGATGTATAAGTAGAGGTAAATTATAAGAACATAAAGCATCTTCCACACGTTTACCATAAAGCCAAATCAGGTCTCAATGAATGCCTTCGCTAGTAATAATGTCATCAACATAATAATGTCTGCATCACAGTTAAGCTGTACTTCCTATTCTTCAAAAATAAAAGTTAATGATTGTATTTCTTATCTCTATATATAGCCTTTCCGTGACTATGCTATTCATTCGGGACGCAGGTCAGCGGGCCTCTTCTAATTGTTCATTTTCTCCTTATTGCCACACTGTCACAGTCTAATTGGTAAATGGGGTCCATGAGTCAGATGGATAATTGAAAGTGAAGGGTGTTTACACAACAAGTACAGCCGCAGACTGGCAAGTATAAGGAGAGTAGGCTTTAACCGTAGCACTCTACAGCTTGCTAATGATGCAGATTGCACGGCAGCCAACTTTAGTTATATAAAATAAGGTTTTTATTAAGTTTTAGTTTATAGCGTGTTTCAAAGTGCACGTTTCTGAAAACACTTATCACCTCGGAGTAAACTACAAACACGCAAATCTGTGAAAACGGTGACGTCATGCACTTGTATTTTACACGTTTATTCTATAGGCATGTGCATTTGGTAAAAAAAAAAGCATATGTGCGCAAGTGAGTTCTTTCTTTACAAAATAATACTGCTATCTACTGGCTTGGCATGCATAATACTGCATCTTAAGTCCTTTTTGCAGATCCGTGTGAATGGGGATTGTTTTGACAGTGTTGTCGTTTCCATATTTACGTACATCGTTGAAGTGTAAATATAACGGCTGTTTCTAGTACATAAAATATATTATAAACAAGTAGATGATGAATCACGTAAAATGTAAATTAACATGTATAATGTTTTAACATTAAAATTTAAAAGCAAAGCATATTAATTCTAAATATACTTAAAGGAGTAATCTGTTGGGATTTCAGGTGACGCATTGAGTGGCGCTAAATGCTGCCTTGCTTCCGACAACCTATGTATTATTCAGCATGCTGGTTATTTCATGTTGAAACTCTGAAGTCTGGATCACTCCGTGGCTGCACTTTCTCTCCCTGTATCTACTGAGAGCAGGATAATTTCATGTTTTTCACAAATCAAAATCTTTTTCCCTTACCACCATTAAAACCGAAATGTCAGTCAGCATTAGTAAAGTCATTCATATGGCGTCACACTGGAGAGATGAACTCTTCCTCTTTCCCTTAAAGTTTATCTAAACAATTATACAAAAATATATTAGTCCTAGCGAGAGAGAGCATAACAGGAAGAGGGTGTTAATGGTGCACTATTATCTCAGCATTACAGCAGTGAATAGTAATTTTAGATTTGAGGTGTATTAATGAAAACATTAAGTGGTAAAAAGCTGCCAAGTACCATAAAATGTCACTGCAGGAGCTTTGGCCTCATCTCGAGGGATGGAGAACATCAGGCGGACATATTTATAGAGACGCAGGGACCCAGCTGCTCACCCTAGAGGGTAACATCTGTGAGTTAATATCTCAACCAAACCTGTGCAGAATGGACAATTACTCAGTGCATCACTCAGTAAAATGTTACAGATAGTATTATGCTCAGGGATGTTGTTAGACTTAAATTACATATGCATTTAGACCATCATAATAGCCTGGCTAACGCCAGACCACGTCTCATTCTCAAAGTGGTCTGGAAACCACATGTTAATTTTCTCGTATTTGAGGCGTGGTTTACGAATGCCCAAAGCTGTATTATTGGGTGCTACAAATGTCTATCCAATGCACCTGTACATAGCTCATAGCCAATTGGGTCAATGATACCCTACACATTCATATGCGTCATATACTGACGCTTTTGCCAATACATTCAACGCACATGGCACCCTTTAGCGTCAATATAACATGCTTCGGTTATGGGTAGGTTTAGGTCTGGGTTGGGGTTAGGGTTAGACCACTAGGAGGCGCCTTCTGCCCCATATATATCTGCGTCTCATATTGACGCTAAAGGGTGTCGTGTGTTGGATGTCTACGCATTGGCGAAAGCGTCAGTATATGACGCCTTGGGATGAGAACGGGCTGGATGGACAACAATATTCAGGTTGGCTGTGACATTTAAACAATGCTCAAATGAAACTAAGAGGCACTAGGTGTCGTTGAGAAAATATCCTCACGCATTACACCCACCAGCCTGAACCGTTGATACAAGGATGGAGCCATGCTTTCATGTTGGTTATGTCAATCTGACACTATCATCTGAATGTCACAGCAGACATCGAGAATCATCAGACCAGACATGTTTTTCTAATCTTCTATTGTGCAATTTTGCTGAGCCCATGTGAATTGTATCGTCAGTTTCCATTTCTTATCTGACAGCATTTGCACCGGTGTGATCTTCTGCTTCAAGGTTCAACGTGTTGAGCATTCAGAGATGCTCTTCTGCAGAGATCACTTGTAACCATTTGAGATACTGTTGCCTTTCTAACAGCCTACCATTCTCCTCTGACCCCTGGCATCAACAAGGCATTTTCGCCCACAGAACTGCCGCTCAGTGGATATTTTCTCTTCTTTGGGCCATTCTCTGTAACCGTAGTCATGGTTCTGTGTGAAAATCACGGTAGATAAGCAGTTTCTGAAATTCTCAGACCAACCCGTCTGGCACCAACAACCATGCCACGTTCAACGTCGCAAAAAACACCAAAATGCTCAGTTTGAACCAGCTGATCACCCTGAACATGTCTACATGCCTAAATACAATGAGTTTCCTGCCATGTGATTGGCTGATTAGATATATTGCATGTGCAGTTGAACAGATGCACACTCTAAAAAATGTGGTTATTTAAAGGTTCTTTACACGTATAAACATTTCTATTTAGTACCATATCGTCCCGAGAAGTCTTTATGTGCTGAAATGGTTCTTTGTGTTAGAGTTTGCGGTTCTTTATTCCCGCCTTTTTGTTTTTTAAATCTGTAACTGTCAAAGTCTCCTGATAATTAATTTTCTGGAGCTCAGCTCTACAACTTCAGTTACTACACAGACTGTCAACATATGCCTACTCTCAGCAGGTAAATGATTTCTTTCTTAAAGGGATAGTTTACTTTGAAATAATTTTTTGATATGTTTTAATTTCCCTTAAGGGCATCCAAGATGTAGCTGTCTTTGTTTCCATAGTATTTTCAATTTTAATATTTTTCGGTCAAACCGTTGTTGTCTATCAGTCATATAATGCAGGTTTAGGGGGTCCACCCTCGGTTCACCTCAAAGAGCATGCACAGAGAAGTCAAAATTAAACATGGTTTAATGACTCGTAAATGTAAGTACACATTGATGGCCTAAGACACAGTAAACGAACAGTATTTATATCGTTTTTACCTCGTGTAACCACAGCCACGTCCAACTAATCTGACGGCACGGGCGCAGATGGATGGATGGATGGATGGATGGATGGATGAATAGATAGATCCAGCGATTTCGACTATTTTTTAAATGAAAAAGAGTAGCCAATATGTGAAAAATAAGAAAGAATAAAACTGCTGTGAGTGTCAGATCCAGACGAGATATGAACTTGTATACCTTGACTGCTGCTGTTGCAGCCAAGAAACCCATTGAGTTTTATATCCATTCCTAACCCTTCACTTAAACTTTATACACGCGCAATAAAGACTACAACCTTTGTACTCCTCCCACAGGTTTTCTGTGCTAACTACAAGACTCATTTAATGGGCGGTTGTCAGAGGTTTGACTCCAGCCATGGTTTCAGAGTCAGTGATGGATTTCTGAGGATAAGGGATGGGGCAAAGGTGAGAACCAATGTTCCCTCTAAGTAGCAAGCTTCTGATGTTGCTCCCATGAAAAAAGAAATTCAGTCAGAGTCAAAAATGTGTGTAACAAAATGCTAGATTTCTTGCAATCAGATTGAATGGGTAGCATTTAAACTCCACTTGTCTTTTGATATTCAGTCGGCAACTAAACCTGTGATCAGAAAACATTCAATGATTTGGGACACTCTATTCCTGCTTCCCAATTTGCATTTTCCCAATCCAAGATTACACTGTTTCAGTCTTTCGACTTTTAAAAGTTCACATTTAATTCAATGCATATAATGTATATTATGAATTAGTCCATCTTTATAGTACTAAAAAAGATTGGCATGGTGAACGCTGCATGATTCTGCTTAGGTGCCAAAGGGTTTTACTCAGCAAAAAACAATAATGAAAAGGAACTCCCTCCTGTACAAGTGTGAGAGCTTTTCGTTCCTGAATTTTATCGTTGTGCTGCCTGCTCTGCCTTCTGGAAGTTCGGTTTGAGGGAGATTAAGAGTGTGTGATGAAAGCTTGTTGCCAAAGAAGATTGAGCAACTCCTGCCAAGCATTAAATATAATTTGCTCGCCATAAATAAATTTCTGTTTAGTGAGATTCTTGACAACTTATCAAAGCAAGCGCACACTTTACACCTAATCTTATTTAAAGGTGACAACACAACATGGCTTCTTTTACCAGATGCTAAATTAATAACTTGCTGCATTTTTAATGCTCATCAATAAACCAAAAGAGGAAAAATCTGTTTTTAACTTAGAACATGAAATTAAATGTTCTGAAAAAAGTTAATTTTTTTCTCCATTGATAACAAAAATAAGCTTTTTGAAAATTATATATATCATTATTATATATCAAAAATGAATTTCAAAGTGAATTATCCCTTTAAATAATAAAAACAGGTGCAAAAAATGAGAATTCAATGAGTACAATAATAATAATGGTCAAACCCATGCACACACAAACACAGTATTATTATTATTATTTATATTATATAAACGTGTTCAAAAACAAAATAAGTGTCATTAATATGCATATCTGTGAGTGTGTATGCTACTGTACGCATATATCTGAACGCTCAAGAGTAAAAAAAAAAATTAAAGGATGTATAACTGTGTGTGTGAGATAAAATGGACAGGGTATAAATCTCATTTATTTAGTCTCAGGGTGGAAGTAACAGAGTAAGTTTTCAGCTTCAAAATTCGCTGGCACCCTTTCCATGCATAAATGATGAGGCTTTCAAATAAGCCAGCCTCTCTCCTCTTTCACATTATCTTCCTTCCATTCTCCACTCGCAAGACTCATCTTGTGAATCAGAGGAAAGATGTTTACCAGTCTATCAACATGTGCTAACAGACTGTGAAATTAGGGAAAATAATGAAGACACAAAGCTGTGGCTAATCAGCCTATAAAGAATAAATATGATGAAATTAGAAGATTATAGGTACAGTATATACTGTATCTGCCTTAGGTAGACAGTAAGATTATAAAAAAGTTTTTAAAAAAATCTACCATCATTTACTCATTGTATCAAAACTGTATAACTTACCTTTTTTGATGGAACCTGCAAAGTTTATAAATGTCAACAACATTTATATAAAAATACTTGCAGTGTGAGAGGGGGAGTAGCCAGCGGCTAGAGCGGCAAAAGCCAATGTGTGCTTCTTTTAGCGATATATTTAGCGATTTCTTTTGCATTTCTAATCCAAACAGCGTCAAACTCAGCACTGCACTTACTCGTGCCCGTAGCAAGACACTTGTCAAGTTTCAGATCCATCGGACTAACGGTTCAAGAGATATGCGATTAACAGACAGACACACACAAACAGACAGACGGTCCTGTAATTTATAGATAGATAATCATTATTCAGTGAAAAAATCTCTCTCTGCCAAGACTGTCACATGTCTAACTAGTTAAATTAAGGTCTGTTCTCAACAGAATGCTATTGCATGAATCACTTTTATGATGCTTTTGTCTACATTGTTGTATCTGAAGGGATTTCCCTTTCATTGTACAGGAAAGAGCACCAAGGAAATTCCATGAAACATGTTTTTTACCAAAGAATAAATTCAATTTTCAAATAAACTATTCCATTAATGACCATCAGTGGACTGAGTTCAAACCCTGTGCTGGCAATGGCAACCGCATCGGTGCTATTATAGCATCCTTGTGCAGTACTGTGACTAAAACTCATAAACAGTGACTAATTAATTAGGTTGGTGTAATTTCTGTACTGCTATGGGATAATTACATAAGCTTGGGGGGAAATGGGGTGTTTAGAACCCTCTGAAGGTTAAATACAGGACTATGGAAAAAGTAATGTATCTCATAGAGCCAATGAGAGCACAAGAGCACCAGTCCTGACAGCAAAAAAAAAAAAATCAGAACGTCCTGATCACCAGGACATCTGAGACATGCTAGATGCCACTGGGAACCAGAGGCACAGCAGTCATTCTAAGCCAATCAGCGGCAGAGATAAGAGAGGAATTAACAGTCAATTTGTGAGAAAATTAATCCACTTTTCCAGTGAATGACACCCCGTGCTGTATTATTGTTGAGTTAGAGGTCATTCCTATCTCAGATCCCCAGACACGAATGGGTCAGAAAGGGAGGAACTGATTTTGGCTCTCTCCCTTCGAGCCAGATCACACTGAGGTCTTTAGAAATGACTTCCTTTTGTGCGTTTTGCCGAAGTTCGCAACTCAACACCACGTGTTCTCTCCACATGCTCATTTTCAGAGCTTTTGTGTCACATAGCACGCTCGTATTCAAAATGGTAAGCCAGGGTTCACCTTTATTTAACAGCCACAGCTGAGGCCAGGACAACCTCAACAATGAGACCCAATGGTAATTGGCGCCTCACTGTTTGATTCTGAGCAATTAAAATCGGATCATTACAGCACTGCCATTTTCGAGCTTTGTTGTCAGACTAATTTAAAAGAGGTGGCATTTGAAAGGACTCGCTCGCCTGCCACAAAATCTTTTTTCTGTAATTACTCATATTAATGAAAAATGCTGATGACTTGCCTGTGGACATGAGAATAATAATATGAAAGAGAGAGAGAGAGAGAGAGAGAGAGAGAGAGGGGGGGATGGTTTTACTTTACTCTTGGGTGATATTTTCCTTTCAACTGGTGGCCATTTGAGCCAAAATGAGTGAGAAAAAAGGTCTCACACCTCAATTTCACTGTAATCCAGTGAACTAAAGAAATAATGTTAACATTTACCTCTTTTGAGATAACTTCAGCCATGCAGCAAAGTTATTCAGTAGGTCTCCATGGAAATAAATGCATCTCATCAGGCATATTATCAGCTAAGACAAAAAAATCCAAACAAAAAAATAAAAAAAACAATTCCAAATTTCCAATTAAATATGAATATACAACAACAACAAAAAACAACTACAGTAAATACAAATAATATATATTATTTATTTAATTATATACATACTCACCTAAGGGATTATTTAGGAGGACCTGTTCAATTTCTCATTAATGCAATTATCTAATTAACCAATCACATGGCAGTTGCTTCAATGCATTTAGGGGTGTGGTCCTGGTCAAGATAATCTCCTGAACTTCAAACTGAATGTCAGAATGGTAAAGAAAGGTGATTTAAGCCATTTTGAGCGTGACATGTTTGTTGGTGCCAGACGGGCCGATCTGAGTATTTCACAATCTGCTCAGTTACTGGGATTTTCACACACAACCATTTCTAGGGTTTACTAAGAACGATGTGAAAAGGGAAAAACATCCAGTATGCGGCAGTCCTGTGGGTGAAAATGCCTTGTTAATGCTAGAGGTCAGAGGAGAATGGGCCGACTGATTCAAGCTGATAGAAGAGCAACTTTGACTGAAATAACCACTCGTTACAACCGAGGTATGCAGAAAAGCATTTGTGAAGCCACAACACGCACAACCTTGAGGCGGATGGGCTACAACAGCAAAAGACCCCACTGGGTACCACTCATCTCCACTACAAATAGGAAAAAGAGGCTACAATGTTGAAATGTTGCCTGGTCTGATGAATCCCAATTTCTGTTGAGACATTCAGATGGTAGAGTCAGAATTTGGCGTAAACAGAATGAGAACATGGATCCATCATGCCTTGTTACCACTGTGCAGGCTGGTGGTGGTGTAATAGTGTGGGGGATGTTTTCTTGGCACACTTTAGACTTTCACAAACAGAAAGTCCAAAGAAGCCTAGTGGTGACAGGCTATATTGAGTCATTACGTCACATCTGTACACATAAAGAAGAGTCACTGGCAACAGTAGTCTGGCCAGGATAATATCATTTTAAAAAGTGCAGATGCAGCCCTTGACTGATGTTGATGTTGTCAAGTTGTGTTTTGGTCTAATATGCCACTTTCCACCGATCTACCAATCACAAAGTCAGTAGTGTTGCGGCATCTGGGTTGCCAGCTCTGCTAGTTACCACAGGTGCAGATACAAAGAGAAAGTGATTGCAGTACCAGTTTTGGCTACAATCTTACTTAAAGGGGTGATGAACTGAGAAATGAATGAATAATTGTTTTTAATGACATTCCAGCAGAAGAATGTAAAACATTATCCGTATGTTCGCTTCATTTCACAGAGGATTGTTTGTGAACAAGACACAGTTCAAGGCTGGATTTGCAGACCGATTAAGATGAAAAAAGGCGCTGTACCCTATATTGGATCCAACAGGAGTGGTGCAACACACCTATGTGAGTAATATTTTTATTTTAGAAATAATAATCTACTTGGCTAGCATTGCATTGTTACAGATCGTTTGATATCTAATAGTTATGTGTATGTGTATACAAGTATCCGTTGTATTCGAGGTGCTGTTGGTTCATTGTCTTGCGATTCGGGATCGGACTCTGGGTCAAACATGTATGGGCGAATCATTCCGGTTGCCATTTTACAACAGTGGTTTTCAAAACAAATTCCCCCATGTGCACCGAACAGAAACCGACGACAGAGTTGAAGCTCATTATAATATGCAAAACTGTTATCCACTCACAGCAGTGGGCGTTTACTTCCTAGTCTTCAATGCGATACGCCCATAAAATCCAAGCACTTTTCAAGTAGGCTGAAAACTAGGGAAGAAAATAGCCCATAACTTATTCATTTTTATGTTTTTGAATGTAAAAACCAAGCGAACGTCATAAGTTGACCTCAGACAACAAAATAAAAACATTTAAAAAGCCAGTTCATGACCCCTTTAAGGTTCCTACAAGTAACATTTGTGGTTCTTGAAAACAGATTAGTTTAATTATCCATTCTCAAATATTTTGATAGAAATTTCACAAATATATTAAGTAATAGGTATATTATAAATAAACAATTGGTTCATCAAATACTAAATTCTTTTAGTGAAAAAACTTAGGCTAAAATTTATCAAGTTTAAAAAGGGATCACAAACATCCATCCATCCTTTAAGCATTTCTTTTAAGATGGGAGTGAAAGTAAAGAGAGAAAAGAGGTTATGTATAAATGATATTCTGACTGCGTTGGTACACAAAGATCAAATCAGATCTGCCTGAGAGCTGTGAATTAAGGCTTATGATTTTAGCTTCAAAACAAGTCCTCTACAAAAATAAAAAGAGGAGATGAAAATCAAACCATAACTGTCAGAAATAAGATTGCAAATGTCCTTTCATGTGTTCATAAAATGATGCATTTTCAATAATGCAAGGGTTTTGCCAACGTGTTTTTGCAGTTTGACCTGTTAAATGGGTTTGCAGCTTTCTGTTTTAATTTGAACTTTTCATGTATTTAGATTTGATGAATTGTGTAATTAAGGAACTGCCATTGTAATTCACTGGAGCATATAGAGAGGGTGTAATTAAAACAAGCTGCCTTGAGCCTCACAAATTCATCTCACCTTCAGAAAAAAAAAGACAGAATGAAGCTTATGAGCCCATCACAGCTGCTCTGGCCATGACAGAGTGCAATCAATATTTGAGACATCTGAAAGTGATATTCCCAAAACCCTCGCCATATTAAACGAACAACAAAACAGCCCCAACATCCTTACAATTGTGGAGGAAGACTATTACAGTAGCAGCTGTTCAGATCGATTGCTCTGCAATGTGTTTACAATGGATGAGCGAGTCAGGAGCGTTTGACAGATAAGCCTGGCAGGTGCCGATGGTTTAATTTAACATGGAGAAATGGTGGTATCAAATAGATTTTGTTGCATGGTATGATGGGATTTCTGCTCCTTTGACTCCTTTAGTGATCTTTCCAGGGCTCTTTGCGTTCACTAGAGGTGTTTGAAGAAGGTAAATACCAGGGACTGACCTCTCACCCAACCATCTCTTAACGAGGAATGGTTTCTGTAGTGCTGCTGAAGATATAATGATTTTTTAACACTTAGATCAAAGGAGTTTAGATTAAAGTCTACAGACAACATTGGAGATAGTGCCGGAAACTGTCTGACTCATTCCCTAGCCCACTATTATACTGTAGGTGTAGGTAACATCCAGATTTCCTCTTAAGCTAATACATTTATTTAAGAAATTAAAAAGCTAGGGTTTAAAAAAAAAGTCTGTATAGTTCTACACATATCACATCAAAATAGATCAAATATGCAAGGGTGGTGCATTTTTGCCATTGGTAGGCCTAAAAAACAGGATATATAATACATGAAGACAATGTAAATTAAAAAAAATAATAAATAATAAAAAAAGAATAAAAAAACAAATACGTTAAACAAATAAACAAAAACAAACCAACAAAACTAAATTAATTAACAATGTCAGAATGATAGGCAGACAGAGCGACGTAGATAGATTGCACTGTCACATCTATTCTTATTTCGCCTCAAATACCCTTGAAATCTACTATTAAAGTATCATTATTGAAGTCAATCAAACAAACAAGCAAAAAAATAAATAAATAAACAAACGACTGCAAATCATATTTGAAAGCAAGTCTAGAAGGCAAGATCTAAGTGAATTTAAAAATAAATTAAAAGTGTACATTGGCTGAACTCTGCACTGTAAAAATGAATGTGCTTTATCTAATCAAAAAAAAAATTGTGGCAACAGATTACAAGCAATATTATTAATTCAATTTAACAATAGAATTGAGTAATTAATCAAATTAATTCCTTAAAAGTTAACCATTTAAAATGAGTAAAATGTATGAAAAAAAACATACAGTTAAGTCAGCATTATGGTGATCATTGTTTGTTTTAGGTTTGTTTTAAAATGAAGGTTTTCTCCAGTGATTCTGCTTGTTAACATCAGGTGTCTTCAATGTTAGAAATTTAAAATAAAGAGTTCTTAATTAATCTTTGACGTCTGTTTGTTATTCAGATATTTTGTTTCATTTTTTGGTGTAAACTTTACTCATTTTAAATGTTTAACTTTTAAGGAATAATTTGATTAATTATTACTAAATTCTAATTTGTTCAATTTAATTAATAATATTGCTTGCAATCTGTTGCCACAATTTTATTGATTAGATAAAGCATATTCATTTTTACAGTGTGTAAATCAGCGTGCATTACTTCTGAACACTCTTAGAAGAAATGGTTCTATTTAGAACCAGAAATGGTTCCATCCCCCGCTTCATATATGGAACTCCAAAATGGTTCTATATAGAATCATATTTTTATTTTTTTTATTTTTTGGTAAAAGGTTCTATTGGCCAAGTATGGACCCCAGGGTTCTATATAGAACCCAGAGGAACCCTTTTTTTAAGAGTGTATAGAACCTTTTAGGGGTTCCAAATACATAGCGCTGATAGAACCTTTTAAGTTTCTATATAGAACCTTTTCTTTTAAGAGTGAAGAGTGCACTATAGGGAAATAAAATCGAATTCGGACAACACTACAACATTTTAAGCTCACAGTCATTCGGTAAAGGTGTTTGCAGTCAGCAGACTCACATTGTGAACCAATAACTTGACTCTAAAGTCAAGTTTAAGGACCTCTACCGATTCCGGAAAATATCCAATATCAAAGTTTAACACTGCACAAAGGTTTTCTTTCAAATGCATTATTTCTGGCTTATCAGTTGCACAAGCATCTTTCTTTCTTAAATTATAGCGTTTTATTGCACCAGACCCCTGTAAGTCACAGTTTGGAGCGATTGTATTGATGCATGCCTTGAGTCAATCACATGTTGATAGAGTGTATGCTATGCCACAATGCATATTGCCTCACACCCATTTGAACGAGCAGATGAAATCACATAGGTTCAGATATCTGTGAGTCGTCTTCTCACTTTATACCCAACAGCATCCTCAGATGCTCCTCTAAGCAATGCTTAATGAGTAGAAACTGAGGTGATCATCTGAGGAAGACATGTCACACTTATTTACTTCACCTGTCACAACTCAAAGCAGCATGACATCTTTGTGTGAGAGAAAGTGTGTGTGAAAGTATGAACATGTACATGCTTGAGCAGGTATGAAACTCATTTGGAATTTCTCACCTCAAAGGAAATATTGATAGGAATTGTGAGCAGGTTTGTGGTGTATGTTGGTGTGAAAAAATAGCTGGATCAAACTTTCATTATTTACTCACCCTCTTGTTATTTCAAACATGTTTGATTGAATTTCTTTTGAGGAATACAAAAGGTTTTTTGAAGAATATCATATAGACACTCTTTTTTAAAATCCAAGGCTGCTCCAAAAAGATGCAAAACATAAATGTGTTTCATATGACTTGTCCTAGCTAACAGGGGATATTCTCCGAGCTTTGGCTAACGAAAGTTATTAGCAAACGTCCTTCCAGTAACAATAATAGAATGTTCATTCAAAGTTATCTAAGCTGCGTCAGAAATCAAATGCTTCCCTTCTATATAGTATGCGAAAAACAGTACGTGAGCAGAGTAGTATGTCCGAAATCATAGAATTGGAAAAACAGTAGGTGAAAAGTACCCAGATGACCTATCTACTTCCAGCGAGATTCTGAAGTGCGCATACGATGGACACTTTACTATCCCATGATGCCACGGGAGAGGAGTTGTTGTCGTTATATTTGAAAAATGGCGAGAACGCAGCTGTAACGTGTAGGAGATAAACACAGAACACACATGCGTATCTCTATTGATTCATTCATGTTTATTTACAATGCATTCTCCTCCTTTATCGTCATATAGAACGCTATATGAAAAAAACGGCGCTATACTATGCTCATGGCATCCGTTATCGATTAATATAACATGCGCTGTGATGGTTAGGTTTAGGTGTGGGGTAGGGTAGTCTCATATTACGCTAAAGGATTTATTGGATTTATTACACCTTGGGTTCGCGTGTTTATATTAATGATAAAGGGTGCCATGTGCATAGTATTGCACCGTTTTTTCATATAGCGTTCTATATGACGATAAAGGATGAGAATGGGCTCTTATTTCTCGATGGTAATTAGGGTTGCAAAGTTTCCAGAAACTTTCCAAGGATTTTCGGAAACTTTCCAGGATTTTTCACATAGTACGCAAACCTTTGCATCATTAAAAAAAAATGTTTTTAAACGTTGTAAGTTGGAAGTTCATCTAATTTTTTTTTTCATTTAACATTTAACAGTAATTTTCCCATAATGTTTAGAAAATTCGTAGTGGAATGAAAAAGAACAGAAAAAGTAAACATAAAAAAATGGCCATTTTGAAAATCCAGAGTACAACTTTTTCATAACTTACCATAAACATTAGCTAACAATTCTTAGAATATACTGTATTTTTGCTAGCTGAGGTGTGAATATATTCCAAGTGTGATTTGTGTGACAAACAGGGCAAAATTTAAGTCGTTAACCATTGAAAATCTGTTGTAACTTTCCCTGGTGAGTTCATGAGAGAAGTAATTGTGTTCTTTTGAGTATGTCTTTTTAATGAATTCATTGATTCAGATTACAAGAATGATTCATTCACAAATCAGACTAATCCCACATAGCTATTTTTTCTGGCCCAGCTCCGGCCCACACAAATCACTTTTCCTTAGGCCCAAGTACCGCAAAGAATGACGGTCCTGAAGTGGCCCAAAACTGGATTAAGGGTCATACATGGGCCATAACTGGCCCGATCTCAGCCAGTTAATCACCCTTAACTGGCCCTGAACTGGGCCAAAACTTGTTTTATTATTGGTACCAATTCTCAGCCATAAGTTAACCATATCGGCACCACCCTTAAAGTTCTCGAGTTCAATTCACTTTAAGATTTGGTCACAGCATTTAATAGCTCACTGGAAAGAAGATTACCACCAGTATTGGCCATCATAAGACTTGGCATATAATGTGTGAAAGTTGCAGTGTCCTTCATTGTAACTGCATCATAGTTCAAAAAAGTCATAAGGTCCTCATCTTATGAATGTGAGAATATGACAGCATTGCAAAAGATGGAAAATCCAAAGATCATCCCAAGTTTTCTTCCCTCCGATTTCTGTTCAGCTTCATCACAACTCTCCAGAAGTTGAAAAGTTTCAAAGGCAACCTACAATAAAGCACACGCAAGGATATATGCACATTGGGTGCAAAAATTGACATCATACATCTTTCTCATTCAAATCAGTCCGACTTTCATTTCCATGCCCACAAAGAACATTTTCTATTTTTCTGAGTTCACAAACATTCATCGCCACATAGTCATGAGTCCTGCATGCCACGCCTGGCACTCATAAATCACTTCAATTCAATCTCAGAGGAAATTGTGAGTCGTTTCCTCTGTTGGCGTGGCAGAGGAGAGTGAGGGCTGAATCACAGGGAGAGATTTGATTTATCAGAGCTGGACTGGAATAGGGAGGGGCCGTGGGACCCTCGGAGGAGTTGCAATTTAGATTGTCCGCAGCAGATGGACGGTCAGCAATCAGACATCTGCTGTAATCAATTCAGCCTGGAGTCAGACATGATTCAGAGGTCTAGCAGTGCCCGCTTGCGTCCAGTCTCAGTTTGTTTATAACGGCCGTCCGCGGCACACGCACACATTCACGCTGTGCTCAAAGTGGTCTGCTGCTTAATGCTCGGGTCGGATTCGAGCAGTGTCTCAAAGTCATCTTTCTTGTAAATTACCGAATATTACTGTCAAACTGAATGGTTGCATGTGCTATTTGCTCTCTGCTCTCGTTGTTTTTACTTTGTGCATGAGACGAATTGCACAAAAAAGAAAAATGAGACAAGATACAGAATATTTCCATGGTCTGTCTCTTTGAAAAAATGAATGAACTTGGGATTTTCCATTCTTTTGAAGCTGTTGGGGTAAATTCACCCTAAAATGAAAATTCTCTCATTATTAACTTGCATGTCGTTGCACAACTTCACTGGAAATAATCATAAAGTCACATGGCTTCTCATACCACTGCTATGCTGATGGTAAGGAGATCTGTCTGTCATCTCAGACTGCTGATTCCACATTTCCACCTCTAGACATTTCATCTTCAACCCAACTTTGCAAAGATGAGACTGCTTCTCATTTCCTGCAGACCCATCAGTTGACCACAACATCACTGTGCAACTGGAGATTGATTTTCGATCAATATCCATAGTCATGCAGATCATTAAGAAAATCAGATCACTCCTGTCAGAGTACGTGACAACTCTTTGTCCAAGCTCTTGTAATTTCAAGACTGGACTACTGCAACACCTTACTGGTTGGCCTTCCAGTGTGAGTAGATGCTCCAGATCGCAGCAGCACACCTGGGGCCAGATTAACTAACAGCCAGCACAAACCCTCTTTTGCCGTTACTTTCAGGATTTACTACAAAGACACAGTGAAGAATTTGCATTGAAAAGGCGTGGGCACAGTTATTTTTGCGAATGACCTTATTGCATATGCATTTGTAGGAGTTTCCCTTTCAGTCGCAAAATTGATGGGAGGAGAGTAATCTTTGAAATGAATCTTGCAACGTGATTAATTGTGAGTGAGGTGGCAGTGGCTCAGTGTACACGGTAAAAAATTCTGCTGTGTAAGTTAATTAAACAGTAAATTACTGGCTACTAATTGCATTACTTCACAGTAATTTACAGTATGTAAAGTTACAGTTGCATACAGTGATTTCACAGTTAATTATATCACATCATTACTGTAATTTCACAGTGCATAGCTGTATTAATACACTTATCAGCTGTATCTTGTAATACAGTAATTTATTGTGTTTCAGCTGTTTTATTTTTTTTACAGTAATTTGCTGTCATATCACAGCAGATAGTTAATAGTCAGTGAGAGAATCAACATTACTGTGATATTACAGTAAAATAATTAAAACAGTATTTTACTGTTTAAAAAAACAGTTAAATATTGTGCAAGTCTGGAAATATTTTGTAGGTTGGCTACAAACCAGAAGGTTGGTGGTTCATCCCCGGTTCCACCTGACCAAGTGTCAAGGTGTCCATGAGCAGGACACCTAACCCCCGGCTGCTCCAATATGGCAATATGTAAAGCGTTTTGGAGGCCATAGGGTAGTCCAAAAAAGGGTAGGGTAGGCCAAAAGCCCTTTTATTGTTCTGTTTGTGGTCCTGTCCTGCCAGCGTTCCCACTACCATCTTAACATCTCTTCCTCAGACAAACTAAGACATAATTTTTATTAAAACTGATACATTTTGAGAGAAAGAAATAGACGGAGAGAGAGAATCAGGGTCAGTACTGATTTCTTCCAACTTTTGAGACTTTTGAAAACTGTAAATCTGGACCAGTGCTGCTACTTTAGGGTGAAAAATTAACCATGCATACAAAACCCAGACAAAGCCATTCTGGTAAATTGATCTGAATACTCTTGTTGAATTGCCTGCTGGGACAAAAAAGCACTCAGGTGATTGGCTTCTGGGCCGGCTGTGACTCCGATGTATTCAATCCAATGTTAGAGGTTTCATCAATTCTGGAATTGTGACACTTTGCAAAGTCAATTGGTCTGAACTAATTCACTCACAGTTAATTTTTGCACGATTATTCTTGCACTAGTTGATATCTGGGCTCTGCAGATTGGTAGATTCTGCTAAAACCCAACTATTTATGTGGCTGCAGTAATCATTTTCCTTGAATTACTTTTTTGATGAATGACAGCTGCTGAATAACGATATCAAAGTCCACACTCGCATACCTGGTGAATGAAAGAAATGTGAATTAAATCAATGTTCATTCAAGTCAAGTTGCAGTTAACAATTTATTTTGAGAAAAAATCTTGAATGGAGAAAGATTGAAATCTCACAACTGCTTGCCAAATGTCTCAATAACATACTTCAAATCAACAATAAGCTAATTTATCTCTGATTATGCTAAAAACCTGTAAATACATTTCAGAGATGAAATTTCAGATGAACATCTTAAGCTGACTTAAGTTTTGAGTATTGAGATCCAATGA
The DNA here is from genome assembly GCA_030378365.1 of Hybognathus amarus. Lineage (NCBI taxonomy): Eukaryota > Metazoa > Chordata > Actinopteri > Cypriniformes > Leuciscidae > Hybognathus > Hybognathus amarus. Next base: position 183,021 of record JAQIUQ010005125.1, read on the forward strand.
CATAGACTTTATATTTGAAATATAAAGTTATTTGTAAATGACTTTTTGACCAACTTAATGTATCCTACACTCTCAGAAAAAAAAGGGTACAATTTTGTGCCAAAGAGGGTACGAACCTTTGTCACTGGGGCAATACCTTTTACTGGCACAGAATTGTACCTTAATTTAAAGAAACAAATTTGTACCATTCCAGTTTGTACCATAAAGGATATGATTTGTACCATGGGCAGCCACAATACCTTTTGTTTTTTAAAACTTGTTGGTACAGTATTGTACCTTCATCAAAGTGTGGATAAAAAATAAAAAAATGTTTGTATATACAGATGGCTTGAATCCATCGATTTCAGTAAAAAACAAAAACAAACAAACAAACAAAAATATATTAATTAATAAAAAATTATTTCAAATTGTGATTATCTTTTCAAAAATATATATCTTTACTGTATTTTAAAATCAGCTTTGGTGATTATAAGATACTTTTCAAACATTAAAAAACCAACACCAAATTGTTTATTGGTAATACTCACCTAAAGGATTATTAGGAACACCTGTTCAATTTCTCATTAATGAAATTATCTAATCAACCATTCATAGTTGCTTCGATGCATTTAGGAGTGTGGTCCTGGTCAAGACAATCTCCCAAACTCCGAATGTCAGAATGGGAAAGAAAGGTGATTTAAGCAATTTGGAGCATGGCATGGTTGTTGGTGTACACACAAACATATACACACATATAGCTACTCATAACATGGTTTAAGATTTTGGTCAAACCACCCATATCTCCTTCTTGCAAAAGGCAATTTTAACTGAAAGTCAGGAGCTTCATTTTTACAGGCGCAGTATTCTCCCATTCATTTTTCTATGAGTTGTCAGTCTCCTTCACATATTGTCTCTGAATAAACAAGGCAGTGAAAAGGAAAAATACAGTAAATCTACCAAAGGCATCTTCAATATAAAGAAAGAGAGAGGTGAACAAATTCAAATGGAGGAAGTAGAGGAAATGGAAAACCGAGAAAATACAGAGAGAGAGAGAGGTTGACTTGAGCGAACAATTGAAGAATGATGATGTGTTGGGTGACAATATTGTATTGATCACTTTCCATGAATACCCTTCAGTACAACAGCTATGCGTCTGCAGATGGGGAATAATGACTCGTGAAGAGTGAGTAGATGCGGCCTAGGAAAAAAACAAAACAAAAAAAGAACGCTTAACGAGAAGAGATGCACCTCGGTCCCTCGCTTTCCCTCCAACCTAATGATAGAGTAGACCTGAGATTCACAAGAGGTTCTAATAACACCTCTGCCTGAAGCTAAGCAGAGTGAATACAGAAATACTTTTCCAAACCCCAGGGGAGAGATTAAAAAAAATCTGATTGTGGGACGTTCCCTGTAGAGACACAACAAGTCTCTGCTTAAAAGCAAATACAGATGGATTTGCATGAATACAATCTACCTCATACAAGCTCCAGAGACGTGTCAAAGTCTTTTTTTAAATCCCTGAGCGATATCGTGCAAATGAAAACTACTGTATACACAAGTGCGACTAGGGACTTGGTTATAGATCTGTTTGCTAGCAAGTCTTAATGGAATGAGCTAGTTGCAGGCATGACATTTCAATTTCTGTTCCTGTAGCTCAACTAGTAGAGCATGGCTCTAGCAGCATCTGGACAATGCGCTTGATTTCCCAAAGAGCACTGAACATGTCTTGAATATTTTAGATAAAATGTTGGGTAAATGCACACCATGTCCTGATCAAGATTCTTCTTGACAAAATGATTTTTGTTCCTCATTTGTAAGTTGCTTTGGATCAAAGCATATGCTAAATGCATAAATGTAATAGTGGCGAGCAGGGCGAGGCCGAGGGCCGTGAGAGAACGGCGCGAGGCCGGAGGCGTGATTGATAATGAGCCATGTCGGACCGTTCTCATATCTCTCAGCATAAACTGAGGAGTGACGATTGTGAAGATCAAGAAAGGACCAGGCCTGAACGTTTGGTGTGTCTTGTTTTATTATATGTGACAGCAGTCATCCGTGAGGGCCTGCTGTCTTTAGTTTCAAAATGTTCGACGGTTCCCGTCTGCCCTTAAAGGGATAGTTCGCCCAAAGTGAAAAATATATGGAGCAACACACATGACGTGGGACAAAAATATATTTTGGGGAGCTCCACAAATTAAGAAATTTTTTTCCATGATTTATTAATTAGTTCCCTCGTTTTAGTACATTGTGGCCACCTTACACTCATTTTTGTGCATGGACTATGGTGGGTCTGAGGTGTGGATGGAGTTACCCAGCATGCAATGCAGAAATATAAACCATGTAATTGACATAATCAAGTGTCGCTCCAGCATGCAGTCTACCACATACCTTAAATCAGGTTGAATTTGCTTCTTAGTACATTTTCACCGGTTCCTAAAATCACACAAGAGCTGAAACGTATCATGCTGTGGGCTACAGGGCATTTTTAACAGTATTCCAAGCCTTTGCAGTCTCATGGAGGTGGTTAATAATGACTGTAGGAAAAACCTCTCAAGGGCACACCTGAGATCCACAGGGGTTAGTCTCACCTCTGGTTTTGGATTTCATGCCAGGACCTTCGAATTCACTGGTGCCAATTACCAAGGCCAGTCTCACGCTTGCCTAAGGGCGAGCCTCTCTCACACCAGGCTGAGCTTTGGCTCCTATTTCTCCTGTGGCTGTGAACCTAAACAAAATAAGTTGTGGTAGTGAGAAAGCTTGTTAGGTTTGTCTGTAGATGTTCCGTAACTCCTGACGTTGCAGAATATAACAGAGGAATAAAACGGTGACATGCCGTCAGATATTGCAACTTCAAAGTGACAGACAACTGTATTGGCTTCTAGAATAGGACATTGAACTTGAGAAAAATCAAACTCTCTTGATTGCAAGTCTCTCAACAACAGATGTATCTTGAGAAAGGATGAAACTTAAAGTGTAACAGAGGCCAGTTGTAGTTGCTGTGCAAGTAAACCTCACTCCTCTGATCTCAATAGGCCTCCTTGTTAGAGCGCCTTTTGAGGCCCGCTCGGAGCGGGTCGAGTAGGACCCGGGTGGATTGGTTACAAAAGCATTGAATAGCTCTCTAAAGTTCTCTAATGGTTCAGATAATATTTGGGGAGAAAATAAATAAAATTAGAAACACGTTTGACTATTTTTTTTAATTACCATTCAAAAGTTTGGTTTTATGTTTTGAAAATAAGTGTATCATGATCCCCAAAGCTGCATTTATTTGATCAAAAATACAGTAAAAACACAATAACTTATTAATTACTTAATTTAATTAACTTAATTACTATTATTAAATTACTTTAATAATAACTGTTTTCTATTTTAATATATTTTAAATGTAATTTATTCCTGTGAAGGCAATGCAGAATGTTCTCCAGTTAATATGCATCCTTAATTCCACATCATATGATAACCAGTCAGTCAATTCCAGAAAAAATAACCAACTCAGTGTCTTTCTGGAATAATATTAGACCAGCCATGTCGTAATGATTTTGATTCACAAAAAATAAGAGTATTCAAATCTGGAATCAAATGAATCTGAACATCATTCGTCGCAGTATTTTTATGAATAAATGCAAGCCAAGGTACATGAGAAAATAGCTGTATAATTCAACAGGCGAAATTAGTATGGATACAAATGACTTACATGGACAATAGTGGAAACCATCGACTCTTGCACCAATTGATACAAATGATATGTTCTTTTAGATCAATGCAGTCATGCCGCCAAACCAATCCCAGTCCCTGAGCACTAAATTTGTGCATATTGGATTTCTGAAATGATTTGATCAATCAAAGACATTGTCTATTGCGTATTAAACTATACCACGCTCATAGTGGACTAAACTGCATCTAAGCTGTATTCTGGTCATTTCTAATGGGCAGCAGGTTACACAATGAAGCACCACAAATGACTTGCCTTCACCAAGCTGAAAAGCCATCAACCATACTGAATAATCCCACCTCCTCCCCAGCATCCCCCTTCCCTCTGCACATATTGATCTCTGGCTGCGGCCCAAAGCAGGGCAGATTTACTGTCAGATTTCCAGCTTCATCTCTGCAAACACGCTGAGTTTTAAATTTGAATTGTGTGCCTGAGGTTATTTCCCACCTGGACAACCGTGTAGTAATTCTGGTTGCCCTTGATGCAATGGCATACTGTTTATTTCATCCAAACAATCTGGCCAAAATTACAGCAAGGCTCCCAAACGCTTCCAAATCGGCAGATTTCTGATTTGGGAATTAACATTAGAGTTGCTGTCAGAGGCTTTTATGAGCACATACTGATAATAGACCAACTGGGTCGTATTTTTGACCCTGATGGGTTTGCTTTAAGTCATCATTTTTGAGTTCCCATGAGGAATACAGTACATTTCCAGTCAAGTTTGAGTTATAATGACATTCATGGCTATTTAAAAGTTACAGCTTGTTAAATGTTAAGTTGCATTGTTGTTTCTTTCTATTAACACAATCGTTGACAGTCTGTCTATCAGGTAATATATCGCACTGGCAGAGTTGTAGTGGCAGAATTACCCATTTGCCAAGTGAAAATGAATGGCTTCTATTTATTGTAAATTCAATCTGCAGTCTGTTTAAACTGTAGAAACTATTGACAGTAACATAAATATTGATACTAACATCACTCATGTCACAGTACTTACAGTTTTCAATGTGCTAAAGCAATAAAGCAGTTGTATATTTCAGCAGTTATATTAACACTTTCTTCAGGACGGTAAGGAGCATCTGGGTTTCCTTGTGGCCCTCTGCAGTGTGTTTCATGTATAAAACATCAGTAGGCCTGGCCTGTATCCATCTCAATGTAGTGTCAGTGTTCATTAAACTGTGACCATCAGAGCACTGCATCTTGCACTGCATCATACTGAGGGTGTCTGTGTGTTAAATGTGCACAAAATGTGTATCTCTATCTATCTACTGTATGTGTAGAACCTTTTAGGGGTTCCAAATACATAGCGCTGATTGAACCTTTTAAGGTTCTAGATAGAACCTTTTCTTCTAAGAGTGCAAATAAAGGTGTAAACTGGGTCTAAAACATTTTGAGCTTATCCACTTTCGATTACTTCTAGAGGTAGTTCAAAAACGCATTCCACCGGATTGCTATCGTAGTGTTAACACTTGCGTTCAAACAGCCATATATATGCAAAAATGGCTTATTTACAAATATTTCCTACAAAAAAAAAGAATTCTTAATAAAGTTTTAGAGGTTATATTTTTTATTAAGCTGAATCAGAACCAAAATGCTTTCCATCTCTACTGCACAGTATTATTCCCAAACTAAACAGTGCAGATCAGGCCTACGTAAAGTAATTGCGTGTGTGGGTCCTTTACGTGTGAATCAGAACATGAGCTGGTGGCACACAGTCTCAGTTTATAAGTAAAGACCTGATAAGTGACAAAGCAGCTTGGCTTCCTACATTAATTAGGGTTTAGAGGCCCATACGTGACAGGTCAAGAGGAAAAGACTGTCCTCGGCTTACAAAAATAGAGACAAAAAGTGAACAGTGGTTTAACAATGGTATAACCACAGCTTAAGGGGGCTGACGAAGACATAGGCACTGTTGAAGAGTCAAGAGAAACTGCTCTTTCACAACATACCATTAAGAAACCTTACTTAGCCAAAAAGGTGTCGGAAACTGATAATGGAAGGAGTTCTTCAAATACGGGGAATTCGTGCTGAGAACCAAATTAACACTGCCTGAGCATGGAGTGGATTAAAACACTGGCAGCGTAATTGTTTTGTGCAATCTTACTTAATAGAAAAGAGCCAAAATTGGAGGACTGAAAAATTGATGGGGAGAACCCATAAGGAGCAACACCTCTCGTTGGGGTGTGATTATTGCGCTTGTGTTCCACAGTAAACATAGCAATGCATCATAATGCAGGTGCAACAAAAGGCTAAAAAAAAGCTAGGATGAACCCAATTTGCAGCTCTTTATTACACAATAATAGAGAAACACAACGATAACCAGAGTAAGCAACAAAAACACCAAAGGTATTTTAAACAAACTTAGGGTTCTCACTGCTTTTGGCCAGTGTATTTCCATGGCTTTTTCAGTTGTCTAGGACCAGTGGAAAAAGATAAAAAAAAAAAAAAAAAACTTTTATGACGATTGCAGAAAATCATGTGTACAGATAGGCCTATTTAAAATATTTCAACATCTAGTAAGCTGAGGCTATACAACAGCAGCGAACCTCCCTTTCAAGGGAACCTTGAGCTGCATTAGAACGCGGTGGGAACGCTCTGCGTGATTACGTCGTGAAGCACATGTAAAATCAGTCCAATGGAAGCCCGAAACGTCAAGGCGTGGTGACGTCATAGACCAGGAAACTATAAAGCACCCCTGAAATCAGACCGTGCTCGGCTTCTGTACCTTCAGCAAGCGCTCTCTGTGAAATCTGTCCTTGTCTATTTATTGTTGTTTGTCAAAGCCCAATAGCATCACTATCTATCTTTATGGCTAGCAAGCAAGATTATAGACGTTGTGTTGTTCCCTGCCCTCGTTACTTCACGAGTGGGGACACACATCAGCTATTATGTTGCTGTTTGGGAGTGGAGCATGCCAGCAGTCAGTTCTCGAGGGAGCTGACTGTGAGCATTGCGAGAAGCTGTCCGCGAGGACGCTCCGCTCCCGCCGGGCGTTCTCTCGAGGAACACGGTTCGGTTCGCGGTCTCCGCGCAGGTCTCTCTGTTGCCGAGGCTTCGCAAACGGATCTGACAGCGGAGGTTGGGATGGGCTCTGCCCTTTCTCAGCTTTCACATGCCAGATCTCGCGATTTCCAGTTCTGAGGAATTGGTATCTTAGTGTTTTGTTAAAAAGAAAAGAGTACAAAACACACAAAAATATTAAGAGAAAGACAGATGTTTGAGTTTTCAATGAATAAATAAATAAGTCAGCTCATATCTCTGCTGAATAAAGAGGAGCGTTTTTAAAATGAGGTTTTATCTGTGTTGTTACCAGGTAAATATTTACGGGCCAGCTAAACATTATGAGATTGGAAATAAAGAAGATGTTTTTTTTTTAGATAAAATATATCTTAAAACAGAAAAAACTCTTTATCTCAGCCTCCTTGTCGGGGACTAGCGTTTTTTTTATGTCTCCAAACTGAGGTGTCGAGATTGTGGAAAAAAACGGTTTGCATTTTGTGTTTAACCCCCATATGTCCAAAGAAGACAATCAACCAGCTCTGAGATCATAACCCAGACTTTGATCTGAAGCAAAAAAGTTTATGAAAATCAGAGAAAAAGAACAAATATATCAGGTAACATGTGTCATAACTTAACTCCAGCTATGCCTGCCTTTCTCTATACTGAAAATGAATGGGATTTTCAACAGCACAATTGCTATGTGTTTGTGGGTTCCAGAAAGACTGTCAGTGTTTTTTTTCTTCTGCAGGTTACATTGTTACACAAGCAGGTGGTTGTCTTAATGAGTGCGTCATTTACAGTGTCAGTCAGCCATTCACTCAATCGATTTGTTCAAAAACACTGGATTCATTTACTAAAGAAACAGGTGTACTGCATGTTGCTTGAAGAAATAAAGCCATTTTGATTTTGCGCTGACTTTGACATTTCAAAATATTACTTTCAGAACAACAGCACAGTGGGATTGTTGAAACTATTACAAAGTTTTCCCCTTTTTTTGTGAGCAACGGACCTTCTAAATTCTATATAGCCTTTCAGCCCTTCACTCAATTAGAACTCCAGAATACTTAGCAGAACTTTTAAACTTGTCCACATTTATTTTTTTAGAACAAGATATTTTAACAGAATGTCTTGAAGTCCAAGTTTGATAAAAAAAAATGCATTTTGCAATAGGATCTGAGTAATTTTTTTCTTCTTTCATAATTACACTAAGATTACTTTCAAAACAACTATGGAAACTCATTACATTTTTGGTCTAAGCCCTGAATAAAAGCAAAACTGGTCAAGAGGTCTTATCCCTATAAAAAGTCAACTTTGGTAAAAGAAATTAGCAAGCAATGTAAAACAGTAATGAGACTAGGAGAACATGTATGTGCTGAGCTCTATGGAACTGAAAAGACGACTGTTTCACACTTCTTTAAATACCCTGGTGTCTATATTATTGCTCATTATCAAAGGCCACATGCTGCTGTACTGTTTTGCTCTGCCAGCATCACAGCAAAGGATTTAGTGTTTGTTCTATGTATATTAAAGCAATAAGACACGATGGGCCATAGATCACAAGCCTCCTTTAAAGATCACTTAAACACATGGCCTGATATAATGGTGATAACCGCATTGTGATAAAAGAAACAAATTAACACTTAACCCGACAATGCATTATAACAACAAACACATAAAAAGTGTAGCAACGATTTAATTGCTTTCTTCAAAGAAAAGTAATCACATTTTTATCTTTATATAATATCTCTAGAGTTTAAAAGTTTGTTGTCTGGGAGATTTTGTTTTTGGAAAGTAGTGATGTATGTCTGGAGACCGATCTCGAGACCACTTTTACGTGGTCTCGGTCTGTCACGGTCTTGACGGTCTTTGGTCTTGGTCTTGTCTTGGTCTCAGACCTCTCGGTCTTGTCTAGGTCTCGCTGTCTCAGACCAACATAGTGGTCGAGGGATTTAGTAATACAATACTACAATATCCATGACGATATCCACAACAGATTGAAGCGTCCGAGTGAAGACAGTACGGTGTGCGCGAACTACACGAGAAAACACTGATCGCAGCGGCAAAGAGCACTTTGATCACTTGATTTAAAAAAACACATATCATGTACAGGTATTGATGTATTAATATTTAGTAAAACACATATCAGTGACATAATAGCTTTTAACTTCATTCAGGAGATGTTGGGTAACTGGGTAAGATGACTTTGAGCCTGCACTTAAGCTTATAATTTCATTTTAAAAAATATCTATGTATTTAAAAGTTGCAGAATGGATTCATTTAGAGACTTCGAAATCAGCCAAGATAGACAGGCAATGCGGAACTAAATCTTACAAGTTATTGCTTAGCTTCAACAACACTAGTCTGTTTTTTGGTCTCGGTCTTGGTTCTCAAAGTCTCTGGTCTTGGTCTGACTTGGTCTGTCTTGGTCTTGTCTTGGTCTCGATACCCTCTGGTCTTGGTAGTGTCTTGGTCTCAGTTTAGGCAGTCTTGACTACAAGTCTATTGGAAAGAAATGAATGCTTTTATTCAGCAAAGAAAGCATTAACTTGTTCAAAAATGACAGTAAATGCTTTAATAATGTTATAAAATATTTCTATTTCAAAGTTCTTTTGAACTTTATTTATCAAATAATCATAAAAAAAATCAGTTTGCACACAAATGTTAAGCAGCAAATTAGACATATTACAGAGAAATACTGAACAATTTAAACAATTGAATGATTGTTCATTGGCCCCCTTTATGCATTCTAGTGTTATTCTTCCTACTACTGTAGTAAATTGTCCATATAATAATCTATTTGCCACTGATTGAATAAAGATTGAATTTTTTTAATAAAGACTCTGTGGCAATTGGAGAGGGAAGAACCATGATAAGAGGGGGATACTGGGACAATAAATGCATGCCAGTGTGTTGAACAACAGACAATCACAGTATCTACATTTCCATGTCATCTACTTGGGCTTCTGAGACATTTAAGTCGAGGAGGTGGACACCTCCATCGAGACCCGGCAGCTTTGCACGCCAGCCTATCTGCAAATAAATATGTAGCCCAGAGCTTGCTCTGCATGAGCAATAAATCCTGGGAAGGGAATAAAAAGGTAAGAGGGAGCAGATGGGGGTCAAGTTGTTGAAGCACGTTGTCTAGTGACTGACATTGCATAAGCAGCGGGCGCCTTCTCGGGACTGGATAGCTGACATTGTAATGGGGCTGGAATATATGCAGAGGATGGGCGTTCAATTTCGGGTTTAAGATGGAATGTGTGAAGCAGCAGCTGGCACTGGTGGGAGAAGGGGTTGGGTAATGAATTCTCACCCCGGCCGTCTGCTTCACATTTCCCGCACAACCTCCAGTCAGATATTAAAAGGTGTCATCGCCCGGCTCACCAATGAATCCAGTCTGAATTTTAAAATAGCCCCACTTGTCAAAATTAAGGGAAATATCAATGGCCACTACAGCACAGAGGGAGGAAATGGAAAAACAGGGAAGCTACAGGAAAGTGGAAGACAAGAGATTTGGCTGTGTCAATTACTGTAGGTTTGTGGGAGGAAGTTGCAGAGATGGACTGTTAAACAGGACAGATTTAATGATAGAAACAGGGAACTGGATCTTGAGGTGTACCTTGAGTCCATAAGTTGACAAGTGAGCTGCTCTTTTATCCACCGGTACATCCATCTGGAGTCATGGAAGGTGAGAAAGAAGAGATTGGTTTCATCTAGCGGGGTCTTCTAGTGCTCAGAAGAAGAAAGCTTTGTTTTTTAAAGACAGCGAAATGACACAGCTGGTTATGGTCGAAACCTTTTGTAAGCTTATAAGAACATTCTGGCAAACTTGCTTTAGTTGAGTAATTCATAAGCAAAACATTCACACATTCTCATGAAACTCACTAAACTGGACATTAGCTTTATTTTAACATCACAATTTAACCGGGTTGTGGACTTGAGTTGCATGACTCGGACTTGACTTGAGTCCCAAATTTGATGACTTGCGACTCGACTTGACATATTCAAAGATGACTTGGGACTCCACTTAGACTTTGACAACAATGACTCGTGACTTGACTCGGACTTGAGCCCTGTGACTTGTAGTATAGCACTGTATCATTGCCGCATGATCACAGCGCTGATTAGCGCTGCTTTCGCAACATTTGACTCTGAGCCAGAGAGCGTGTGATCGAGTGCGTTCTGCAGCACATGTTGTCATTTATTATCACACGTTCAGACAGTTTTCAACCAAATGTTTTCTTTTTTTCTTTTTCAGGCATTTAAATACACAAGTACTAGCAAACCATTTATAATTTTAGAAAAAAAACACTGATGTCTAAGTAAGCGGAAATAATAAACCTTTCAAATGTAATTTTAAGACGTTATATTTCCCCCACAACAAATGCATATTTTAGCCTATAGGTAACTATAAAGTCTTCTCCCTGTTCACCAGCCACTCACTTCATGTCTTTCGGGAGAAATGGATGGATTTACATTACGTTTTGTAAATGACAGGCACGTAGCCCCAAAAAGTGTCACGTGACGCTTGATACGTCGCCATGGAAATAGGAATGTTCTAGTACAATTACTGTCGCGTTAACAAAATAATTTAACCAGGGACTCAATATTTTAAACTTAATGTGTAGCAAATCATGATTAATTTTCCCAATGACCAGTTACTTTTATTTTTTTTATTTTTAAATCTGCATTGCCACTCTTTACATTCAACCAAGACAACCAACCAATCCACTAAGTTTGAATAAATATGATAATATTATACATTATATCATATTTTAAAAGCCTTTCTAATATAATTTAGTATACATTTCATTTACTATAGGCTAGTAATTAACACTGAGACAGTAATTTGTGCAAAAAGCACTAATGACTTGTTTAAGACTTGAAACTTAAACTCGAGGACTTGCAACTTGACTTGGACTTGTCTGTCTTGACTTGGGACTTGAATGCGAGAGACTCGAGACTTACTGTTACTTGCAAAATAATGACTTGGTCTCACCTCTGCAATTTAAGGCCAGAGTTAAATGAACGTGTAATGAAACGTTCAACATATCAGTGCTATTTTTATATTTGTGTCAGACGGATATATTTGGCCTTAGGGCCATATTTTTGGCAAGTGTCAAGTAAAAATATTCAACTTTTAAAACGCTAGACCCCAGAGCCCTGTTCTGTTCAGTTGCGCTCCGTCTAGCTGTTTGAAAGGGAGAACACGTCCTGTGTGAACACCCTCTAATCTCTCCCAAGTGTCAAAGCGACTGATGCACCAAACTGAAAGTCATAGTGAACAGTGTTGACACAAATTGTCTGTCAGAACACAAGGTACTGCTGTAAATGTCACAACCAACCCCACAGTTAAAAACAAAGCCCTTTTTGGTATATTTGCATGGAGATTTCACTGGATCTTGAAAATTAAAATTGATCATTGTTGGGAAACCATGGTCATTCAAAGTCACGACACACTGTATATATAAATACTTTTTCTATCTACACACACGGCCTATTTCTCTCAAATATTGTTCACAAATCTGTGTTAGTGAGCACTTTCTCCTTCACAATACATATTTTTCATGTTTAAAGCTGCAGTCCATGCCGAGATAATCAACCCATCATGATTATGTCACAGTGTCTGGTTGTGTTTTACCTTGTTTGGTCTTAAAATCATAGTTTTGATTAGAGTAATTTTCTTTTCAAACTGCAGCCAAACAAAACTTGTACAGTATGATCATTATTTGTCAGAAAAGTGAGTGTCATATAAGCTAACCAAATGCAAAATGAGATGAGAATATTATACAAAGAATAGTCAAGTTCTACAAAATAAAAAAACAGACATGCCACCACATGCACTTAAAGCCTTCTTACCTATTCAAGTCACCATCGCCTTGCCCAATCAGGCGAGACTGTGCTGTGATGATGAGTTTGGCTGCTAAAACATGTAGAATCACACATACTTGCAGAAGTGTGCACGTTTCCCATTGTACACCCTCTCCGTCTGTGATTGCCCGTGGCAGATGCACCAGTCTGTCTATTCACTGTCAATGAGAATTAGTTTAAAAAGAGCAAGGAAATTACAAATAATTTTGTTTTTTAGAGCAGCTATTTGCTCTCTTAATGAAATGATGCTTCAGAAAATGGGATTTTAGAGCCATCACCATGGCAAAGAGCCAGCCATGAATATTCACAGCTCAGCTACCGCAGTGCCTACTTAGTATGTTAACTCATGTACAAATACCAGTGCAGCTCCAGTCCTACTTTTAAAATGCCAGCGCTGTAGTCTCAGCTGCGTGTAGTTTTTAAAAGACCTTCACTCTGAATCCTACGTACAGTGGAAAAGTGCATCTGCTGCGCATTTTAAGTTAATAGGGTTGTTTTCGCAAAGCACCAGGGAGCTTGCGATCATTTGATTCATGGAAAATGAAAGTCCTCCACCACAAGTTGACAAGATGAGGCAACGTTTGATGGCAAATGACTTCATAGTCATACCTAGAATTGAAAAGACATTCTTTGTAATTCAATTGGAATTCCCTAGAATGCATAAAGTGTCACACTCAGATTCAGGCAGGAAGACAAAGACAGATGGATCAAGATCACTCAGTTTAATTATTCCTTTACCAGGCAGAAAGCAAGCACAACTTAATGTAAAGGTGATCAGACAGAGAATTAATGTGAGGGGAAAAGAAACAAAAAACATTAAAATAATTAACAATTTTTAAAGCGGCAGTCCATTACATTTTTATGTTAAAAATTATCCAAAATAATTTTTGTTGAATGTTGGAGGTGTAGATATATATCCTTTCTCGCAGCACTTGGTATAATTAAGCTTATTAATTTGATGGCAAATCCAGAAGGTTCAAACGAAAAGAATGAAGTTTCAACTGTTGTAAAATGCAAAAGACTTCAGAGTGGCCACAGGAAAAAAAGAGACTGCAACCGGCCCAAGGATAAATTTAAATTGGCCTAGAATTTAATTGGATAAATATTGGATTTTGAAAGATGGTGTGAACTCCATGTTCTAAAGTGGTTCAAAACGTACGCAGAGACAGCTCTTTTTCCTGAGATTCCGAAACTAGACTGCACATAAATGGAAACTGAACTACAGGTAGCCCTAATACACATTAAATGTAGTCACACGATGCTGGTGTTAACATTATCAATTTGAGTAAAAAGTTGGATGTGATATGATAGTTAGATTTAATTGCAATGCTTTTTTCCATTTAGTTGGTCAGGTCAAAGAGGATGTTACTTACTTGTTTAGATTACATTTTCAGCTGAAACATTTTTATGTTGGTCATACTACCAAAATGTATAATCTGTGATTCTGAATGACAGTATCCACACCGGCATGATGACTGACAGCCGCACACTCTCCTCAAACATTTGATTCATCTGCGCTGTGCCATGCCGGGGCACAACTCACGTAAAGTTGATAATTCCGCAAATAACTGTAATTGCAGATTTCTAACAGAGATGATGACAAAGTGGAAAAACTATGGACTGCAGCTTTAAACATAAAAAAATACATATATATATATATATATATATATATATACATATACATATATATATATATATATATATATATATATATATATGTATATATGACTGTCTTTCATCCCTGATAACTGAAAAGGAAAGCGAAAAGCTGCTATTTCTGTCCCTTCAACCAGCCTGTGCTCAATATTTCTTGTTCCATCTAAAGCTCCATCTCCTTCTAGAAATGCTTTTATCTGCTAATCAGAACAAAATGGCAGCTTTAAGAGCGAATTTAGGAGATTGCATGTGTTAAGAATCTGTCTCCTGTGCAGACGGCTTTAATCCACATCCAGCAGTTTGATATCTGATCCAAAACAACAACGGCAAATGGCGAGTAAGTAACTGTCCTTCATTGCCAGCCATGATTTTCCCATCAAAACAAGGACAAATAGTACATGCTCAGAGTTATCTGTATTTCATAAAGCCTATAAAAACAGTACCACACAAACACGGTGGAAACAATAAATGAATCATGAACTGACTTTTAAAAACAAGGACAATTTCTTGCAACCTGGGAAGGACAGTGATGGTTAAAGCATACCTTTAATTTACTTTTCCTTGGGAGGGTCAGTCTGACTGTGGATGTGGGAATGGGCAGATAGTCAGGCTATGGCTAGTTGGACAGTTAGAAGTTGCCATCAGCCATTTTCCATGCAGATGGCATGATCAGCTGATGATTGAAGGAAAGAGACTAGAATGTTAACCATACTTTTTGAAGAAACTTAAGTTTTAACACAGTGGAGAGTAGTATAAGCTGAAGGGTTGGGCAACTTGCCCTGAAAACTGTGATTTTCATTTGTCTCCAAACATCTGCAGTCATCCTTGCATTTTGCTCAGCTAGCCCCTTGTGCAATAAAGAGCACTCAGATGCCCCAGAGAAACCAAGTGGCCGTCACTGTTCATTTGTGCTGTATAATTTAGTTCTTCAGAGACTGGAGCCCATCAAATCATGCCTGCCTCCTTCTCTCCCTGCCACCATTTGCCAACTACCATGAGAAATTTCTGAGCAAAAATGGAGGCCAGGAATACTTCAGGCTCTACCTCATCACAGCTGACGAGCTCTTTGGCAGCGGAAATGCATAAGAATGAACCAGGAGCGACACACTGGCTCCAAGCGCGGAGCCGAGGCTGAGAAATGAGCTGGCATTCTCAATGAGACGGAAGCAGACTGATGCAGTCACTCCCAAGGCCTCTGAAGAAATTTCCAGCGCTCTTTATGGCTAAATCATCCTCTACGGTAAAGAGCACAGCATGTTGTGTAGGGGAAAAGAGTTGGTGGTTGTGGTTCTTAGGGGAGTTCGATAATGAGTTGTTGCTGTACAGCAGAAAGTTTAGATTTGGAACTTCGCTTTGCTAGCTTTGAGCTATCTTGAGCTTAACAGATCCATCCATCCAGTTGTCCATCTGTCCGTCCCATCCATCCAGTCGTCCATCCGTTCGTCCATCCGTCCATCCATCCAGTCGTCCGTCTGTCCATCCATCCAGTTGTCCATCCGTCTGTCCATCCATCCAGTCATCCATCCGTTCATCCATCCTTCCATCCATCCAGTCGTCCGTCCATCCATCCATCCAGTAGTCCGCCCATTAGTCCTGTCCATCTGTCCATCCAGTCGTCAATCCATCTATCTATCCTAAACTTTCAAATTTAAAGCTTTTAAATTCCGTCCGTTCATCCATTCATCCAGTCGTCCGTCTGTCCATCCATCCATTCAGTAGTGCGTCCGTCTGTCCATCCGTCCTTCCATCCATCCATCTATCCTAAACCTTCAAATTTAAAGCTTTTAAATTCTGTTCTGCCCATCCTTCCGTCCTTCCATTCATCTGTCCTTCTATTCATCCAGTCGTCCGTCCATCCATCCATCCATCCAGTAGTCCATCCATCCATCCAGTAGTCTGTCCTTCCGTTCCGTCCGTCTGTCCCATCCATCAGTCCATCCATTCATCCATCCATCCAGTTGTCCATCTGTCCGTCCATCCATCCATCCATCCTAAACCTTCAAATTTAAAGCTTTTAAATTCTTTACTTCCTCTCATCAATCCATCCAACTTTTCTCAAAGCTGTCAAGCAAACCAACAACCTTGGCTTTTCTAGTTAAACACAGCAGTCATATGAATTTCATTAATTTTACTAATCCTTCAGCCAGTTTGCTACCTTCAGTTGCGAAATGAATTTAAAATGCATTCTTAGCACAGTTCTGAATTGTGCACAACCCTGTAGTTTGAAACACCCAAGATGTTCAAATGCATGTCTGCATACAGTATATCATCCCTACTTCAGTAATAATGACTCTGGAAACATATTTTTCTCTGTGGCACCAGACAGTTGTGTGAACATATGGCAGCAGAATCTGCCATTCAGCATTTAGAACTGTAAGTGCAAAAAATGCTTGTTTGTACCTTAACACATTCCACTGATCATTTATCACATTTAATTACAGAAAACTACCCTAGAGCTGGTTGCACTGAAATATGACCTAATCTGGAATTGCCAGTGCAATGATATTAACATAATTATATGGACTATATTGGATCAGATCTTCTCTATTCAAATAAGAGAGCGATCTGATGTGAAGTGAGTATCTTCTTGCCAAAGATGAGGCACTCAAGCATCCTTAGGCGTATTATCTTACTGCTTATATTTCTCTTTATTAGTCTTCACTAAACAGATTACACCCAACAGTATTTGCAACACAAACTCTTCAGTGAGTTCAACTGAGGGGCTGATCTTTTAGAAACAGTGCAGATGCCACTGACAAAGAAAACAAAACCTCCCTCAAGGAAATTCAATCCATTTTTTTTGATTGGAGAAAGAGAAAACAGCAGAAAAACTTGAGTATGATTGTGTGAATGAATGGTGTAAAAGGCTAGTAGGGAAAATATTGATAGTTTAATTTTGATGAACCAATATTGATTTGTAAATTCCAAATACAACATTTTAGTCTGACACTCTTAGAAAAAAAGTTTTATGCCAAAATATTCTTTATATGGAGAAATGTCTTAAATGTTTAATGGTTATTTATTTTATTTATTTTTTCCCTATTGATAAAACATGTTTACTTTGTTCTATATATAACTTTTTTCTTTGAATAGCTTTTTTTAATGCTTAAACTTTTTTTAGTTTTTATTTACAGTACTTGAGTTGCTTGGGTACATTCCTCAGATCAGAATTTTTACTCACCGTCATGTTGTTCCAACCCTTCGTTCATCTTCGGAACACAAATTAAGATATTTTTGATGAAATCTGAGAGCTGGATCACTCCTCTATACTAGTCCATAGGTTTCTTGAGGGATTGAAACTTGCCGGCCTCAAAGTTATTAAAGACATCGTTAAAATAGTCCAAGTAACTAAATCTGAATTGGGTGAGTAAATACTGACAGAATTCTCATTTTTGGGTGAATTGTCCCTTTAATGGGTCAACTGTCTACCGTTTCTTGAAAATGGCTGATAACTCAGCAGCTTGGGTTGAGATAGACAGGTCATTCCACCAGTTTGGAACAGTTAGGGTGGTCCATGAAAGAGATTTTGTGCCTCTGTGGGATGACTTGACATCACAAGGCACCGTTCACTTGCAAAACACAAGCTTCTGGAGGACACATACACTCTTAGAAGAAATGGTTACTATTTAGAACCAGAAATGGTTCCATTTAGTAAAAGGTTCTATTGGACAAGTATGGAACCCCAGTGTTCTCATATAGAACCCAGAGGGACCCTTTTTTTAAGAGTGTATGGAACCTTTTAGGGGTTCCAAATACGTAGCAGCTGATAGATCCTTTTAAGGTTCTATATAGAACTTTTTCTTCTAAGAGTGTAGGTCTGAAGTTGTGAGTTTAGGTATAGGGGTAATATGGATAGCTATTTTTCTCCTGTAACCACTTAACACAAACCTTTAACCCATGGGCCTCTGTGCTCAACTAGCAGAACTACATTTCTACTGCTCAACATCCTGTAGAAACTCACCACAAATACCCTAATCTATAGGTATCTGCAAACACTTCTAAACCTCTGCTCTGGGGGTTTTTAGTGTAGACGGCAGCTTGACTGTGCTGCGTTTGATTAATGGAGCTCTCTTTGTCTGTGAGTGACGGATTATCAGAAGCTGAGACTTGCTCGTACATCACTGTCACAACGCTCACATGGCTACCACGTCGTCTCTCCTGTCGCCAAAACTATTCCCAATCATTCCTGCCATCTCTGACTGCCCTCTGCATGAAGAGCCAGGAAGAAGACAGACAAAAAAGAGGAGATTTTTCGCTCCTCTGCTGCTTTGTTCCTCAACTCTAGTGAGGTGATAACAGTCAATTAACAGTGCCAATGCAGATGTGAACCTCCTCTGCTTATCTCAGCAATAAAGTTAATTTGGTATAATAAAAGAGAGCTGATAAGAGCCTTCCAGGGTGACAGATAGGGGATGGTGCCGTCTCGTCTCGTCCTCGTTTTGGGCCATGGTTTTGCTTGTCCCCTCATTAGGCAGGTGCTGTGGGATGGAGCCAAGGGGATCTTATTACTTTCGGCATGCCGAGATTGTGTTTATAAGTGGCAGTGTTAATCAATTAGCTGCCACAACTCTGGGAGAGGATGCAATGTTGCCTCTTGTTCTGAAGAGCTGCTTGGCTGTCAACTCAGCAGGAAATGAGGGCCAGTCCACATACATGAAAACAGAAACAGTCATTCACTTGATCACTCTCACTCAATGGCTCTCTTCCAAAACCTCAGGAGTCACCTACTAAGGCAGCATATGAACTGAAATGGAACCTTATAAGTAACCGGATTTCCATTACAGATTTGTGCAAAACTTTTGATATTTTCTAAATGTTGCTAAAAAAAATAATATTGTGGAATGACGGTATTATCCAAATGTTGGGTGTTTCTCTGTTGGGTCTTGAGAAATTGTGGCATTTCTTTGTGGTTCAGAATCCAGTATTCCCATAATTCCTTAGTCTTTTATGAATTTAATGAAGAACTCTTCTGAACTTATGTCCAAACACACTACACCATCTATGTCAGGTGACCTGTAATTGCGCAAAAACTGTTTCCATTGGAGTTCCAAATATTCATTTTTTGAATGGCCTGAAAAAACAACTCATGTGAGCATAATATATATATATATATATATCTATATATATATATACATATATATATATATCTATATATATATATCTCTATATATATATATATATATATATATATATATATTTACATATATATATATATTTACATTTATTCACTTAGCTGACGCTTTAATTCAAAGCGACTTACCATTGCTATATATGTCATAGGTCGCACACCTCTGGAAGTGTCTCACAGTGGATTCGAACCCAGGTTTGCACACCAAAGACGTGTCTTATCCACTGTGCCATCACCACCCCTGGTGCTTTATGGGAGCGAAATCGATCGTGTTTCTAGTGTGCATATTTTCAATTCGCAATTTCAAAAGCGCGGATCTGTCTAGTGACAGATTTGGAATGTGCAACTTTGTGTCGAACAAATAATGAATCGTGTAGAAGTCTTAACCCACATTGGACTGTGAAAGTTTGGCTTTAGCATGCTGTAAGTAAAGAAAAAATAATAAAAAAAATAGTGTGTTTATTTCGAGTTGTTGCCAGATGACTGTCCTTCTGAGACCTGGAGAACCAGGATGGGCTTTTGATGGATTGAAGTGGACAGCTGTCAGGAAGCTGGGAAGGTGGCTGCATGGGGCATGGCGGCGGAGACGCACGTAATTCCCAGGTCTCTATTTTGTCAATAAACAGCAGCCAGTGGCACTCAATTACGATAGCTTTATTGACTATGTTCCTGGGCCGTGTCGAGATGTCGGCTGGCAACACTGCCTGACGACAGATGCTGACACCTTTCTCAAGATTACAGAAAATAGAAAAGGGAGCAGATAGAGAATAAATGAGAGGAGAATAAATGAGATAAATAAATGAGAAAGAGGGGACAGTATGAAGGGGACAGTAAGAGATGATGTCTAAAGAGAAGAAGAAGAAGCATAATCTAAAGTTTATTTTACCCTTCCAGTCTTGTTGTCTTTACAAACTCCAATTAAGAGTTATTTTTAACCCAATATACACTGTGTGGCACCAGTCATCATTCAAACAACTTTAAATTAGTTTTAATGATCACAGTTCTGCACATGACTTCTGCGAGTGAATTTCTAGAGGAAAGAGAAAAAAAGCAGCACTGTGCTAATTTTCAAAAATACATTCATACAATACATATCTTGACTACAGCTCTATGATGAACACCTTTGCAATCTCTGTTTAAGTTATTTATGATTTGATTTTTTATACTCAATTTTTTTTTCTTGTGAGCCTTACATAAAAATGTCCAGGTTAACTATTCAGAGATAGAATAGAATAGAATAGTAATAAGAATAGAGATAATAGAATAGAATAGAATAGAGAATAGAATAGCTGTGAAGTAATAACCCCTTTGACTGTAATGGTTAATGCTATTGTTTTTAGGGGTTCAAGCACAGTGCTGAAGTGCTGAAAACCCTATTGTAATTGTAAGGATTGTAAAACTGATCGTGCAGTTTTAGAGACCTGAAACCTGGCCAGATAGTAGGCTTCCAATTTGGGGAGAACCTATCAGAGTATGACCCCGATTGGCCCATAGGCGGAGCTACAGCAACCAAAAGTACTAAATGGCTCATAACTCCTAGACTGTTTAACTTAGAATCAAGTTTTTACAACACTCTCATCCCTGGTTCAAGATGGACAAATGTATATCCATAGGTGGCGCTATAACTGTTAAAAATCTTTGTAAACCATATATTTCCTATGGTAAATTGCCTGTATTGTCTTACTAAACAAAACAATGGCTTTTGATCATTTTTTGCTTAAAGGCCTTAAATGCTTGAACCCCAATAAATACTGCAGCTTTAATTTTATTATTTATTTATTTTATATTTTGACCATTTTGTGAAAAAGGTACATTTTGTTAAGGTTGAATGGATGTAACCTGAAGAAAACATCTTGAAATTCACAACACAACAGATATATATAATAATAATAATAATAATACATAATAATAATAATATATATATATATAGTATATATAGCTGCGAGCAGCGATTGCGGGCCCAAGCCGGTGGCACCGCACCCCGGTGCCTAAAGGCACCGGGATGGCGGTACCGCCGGCTTTGGCCCTCCATCGCTGCTCGCAGCTATATTTATATATATATATATATATATATATATATATATATATATATATATATATATATATATATATATATATATATATATAAAGCCGGTGGCACCGCCACCTTGGTGCCTTTAGGGTTATTCTGCACGACGTGCAAAAACGTAACCCCTGCTTTGGAATACATACTAGTATGTATTCCACAATTGGAATACATACTAACATACTAGTCAGAACTGAATAGTTGATATCTGAATGACAGATCACCATAGAAGTCACTGGAAAAAATGTGACTAGTAACAAAAGAATAGTTACTAGTCACCATTGAAATAAGTACTAGTGTCTAATGAATAAGTACTAGTATCTATTTAATAGGTACTAGCATCTAATGAATAAGTACTAGTAACTAATTAATAAGCATTGGTATGTAATGAATAAGGACTAGCATCTAATGAATAAGTACTAGTATCTAATAAATAAGGACTAGTGTCTAATGAATAAGTACTAGTATCTTTAAAAAGGTACTAGTACCTAAAGAATAAACACTAGTATCTAAAGAAAAGGCACTAGTATCTAAAGAATAAGCACTAGTAGCTAATGAATAAGTACTAGTACTTAATGGAATAGATACTAGTATCTAAAAAATAAGTACTAGTAGCATGAAAATAGAGACTAGTAGGTTAAAATGATTAAATGTTAAAACGGTTTGCCATACTCTATCTGTCGTTTCGACTAGTCACAATTACGTTACAGATATCTTAAATGATAATACAAACTATCCAAAATGTAATTACGACTAGAAAGACGTTGTTGATATCTACAATGTTAATTACGAATAGTCAAACTTAGCTTTTAAATGTTAAAAGGGCTTGCCATACAGAAGTGTAGGCTCAGAGAGACACTCAACATTTTCAAACCAAAATATCTGACTTTCTGTGGGTCCTAGCTCATGAGTGTAAATTAGAAAGTTGTCCGGCTTGAGGAGAATATATGAATATATGAAACGATGAGATCAACATGTGTACTGAGTTTCATATTATTACATGCAAGCGTGTTTGATTTATGGACCAAGTTTTTGGACCCCGTTCCAGGGGGCGCTGTCTAGCCCCCTTGCCACACCCGGGTACCATCTTCCCGGCTCTGATGGCTGTGGGATCTGACCTGTGTGCAAAGTTTCAAGAGTTTTCAAACCCATTAAGGGCCCCAAAAGCCGCTAAGAGACTCAAAATCATCAAAAAAAGGAATGTTAAAGTTTGATGCGTTGCTATGGCAACATTATCTTAGATATTGAATAATGCTTTCACAGCTCTTCATCTGGCGTGTGTTTACATTATACAGATGAAGTTTGAAGCAAATCGGGTAAAAGTAAGAGTGTGATTTCAAAGCATTTTGCAAGTGAAACACTTTCTGCTGCCAGTTGGTGGCGCTATATATTTGACTCACAATAGTCACATCCATGTGATCGGCCTCTTACAACGAACACACTGCTGAAGTTTCATCAAGATCAGTTAATGTATGCAGAAGTTTTAACACACTTCCTTTTTGATTTATGGACCAAGTTAATTTAATTAATACACTAATTATATAAAACTATTGTCAATGCACTACAATTAAACAGGTTATATGTCTTTACTTATAAAAAAATAAAAACAAAAACTTATTTAAAAAATACCAGGCTTAAGAAATGTATTTACTTTAGCAGGCCAGACACACAGTGAAATGATTAAGCCCCCTCCCCCTACACACACACACACGAGACTGTGTGTCAAAAGACTCAATCACACACACACACAGACTGTGTGACAGGCCTAGGCTCAGAAAGAGCATGATCATATTCAAACTACAATATCTGACTTTCTGTGGGTTTGAGCTTATTATTGTTAATTAGAAAGTTGTTTGGCTTGAATAGAACAATATACACGGCAAGTTTTGTAACTGTCAGTAAAACTAACCAAGTTATAACACACTTTATGTGTCCTTTTTTAGTCAAAAAAATCCGCCACGGCCAAACCGTTCGAGATATCAAAAATCCGTCCGGAATTTAGCATCCTCAATGTCTTGACTTCATGCACACCGAGTTTGGTGGTGATTGGTAACAGCATGGGTTGTAATTTGATGTTTTTCTAGGACATTTATTTAAAAAAAAAAACATAATTCCCGTACTTCCGTTTGAACTGTCGTAAAACTTAGAGCACGAAAGTTGTTTGGCCTGATGTGATCTATGAGTGTACCGAGTTTCATATTAATCCATGCACGTGTGTTTGATTTATGGACAAATGTTCGAATCCCTAAAAGAATGCATCCTAAAAGAATGGTAAAGTTTGATGCGTCGCCACGGCAACAGTTTCAAAGATATCAAGAATCCATTCATAGGTCTTCATCTGCCGTGTATTTACATTATACAGATGAAGTTTGAAGCAAATCGGGTAAAAATAAGAGGGTGATTTCAAAGCATTTTGAAAGTGACACACTTCCTGCTGCCAGTTGGTGGCGCTATAACTTTGACTCACAATAGTCACATCCATGTGATCGTCCTCTTACAGCGAACGCACTGCTGAAGTTTCATCCAGATCAGTTAATGTATGCTGAAGTTATGACACACTTCCTGTTTCACGCTTCTCGCCATAGTTTCGTTTCCTCGCCACGGCCAAACCGTTCGAGATATCAAAAATCCCCACACAAACTTTCATCCTCAATGTCTTGACTTCACGCTGACCGAGTTTCGTCGAATTTGGATCAGAGCTCTAGGAGGAGTATTTAAAAGTTCATTGCGTGTGTTTTACAAAAAAACCTCAATAGCCGACTTCCTGTTGGGCTGGGGTAAAAAGTAAGAACACGAGGTATAGATGAAATTCTGCTATCGACATGTGTACCGAGTTTCATATTATTACATGCAAGTGTGTTTGAGTTATGGACCAGGTGTTCGGACCCCATTCCAGGGGGCGCTGACGAGCCGCCCTGCCACGCCCGGGTACCAGCTTCAGCCCGGCTCTGATGGCCGCGGGTTCTGACCCGTGTGCAAAGTTTCAAGAGTTTTCGAGCATGTTAAGGGCCCCAAAAGTGCCCGAATAGTCGCTAGAAAAAAAAAAAAATAAAAAAAAAAAATAAAAAAAAAAAATAAATAAATAAATAATCGGAAGGAAAACAATAGGGCTCTGCGCCCTTTCAGGGCTTGGGCCCTATAAAATAATAAAGCTGCGAGCAGCGATCGCGGGCCCAAGCCGGTGGCACCGCAACCCCGGTGCCTAAAGGCACCGGGGTGGCGGTACCGCCGGCTTTGGCCCTCCATCGCTGCTCGCAGCTATATATTTATATATATATATATATATATATATATATATATATAAAGCCGGTGGCACCGCCACCTTGGTGCCTTTAGGGTTATTCTGCACGACGTGCAAAAACTTAACCCTGTTTGATTTATGGACCAAGTTTTTGGACCCCGTTCCAGGGGGCGCTGTCTAGCCCCCTTGCCACACCCGGGTACCATCTTCAGCCCGGCTCTGATGGCTGTGGGATCTGACCTGTGTGCAAAGTTTCAAGAGTTTTCAAACCCATTAAGGGCCCCAAAAGCCGCTAAGAGAGTCAAAATCATCAAAAAAAGGAATGTTAAAGTTTGATGCGTTGCTATGGCAACATTATCTTAGATATTGAATAATGCTTTCACAGCTCTTCATCTGGCGTGTGTTTACATTATACAGATGAAGTTTGAAGCAAATCGGGTAAAAGTAAGAGTGTGATTTCAAAGCATTTTGAAAGTGAAACACTTTCTGCTGCCAGTTGGTGGCGCTATATATTTGGCTGCGTTTACACTTGGCATTAATATGCGACCTGTATCCGGATGTTGTCCACATACACATTGAAAAGACAAGTGTAAACGCGCTTCTGATCGGAATGTTATCCGATCGGCGTGTCCAGGTTCGGAGGTAGTCGAGGATGCTTTGTGATCGGATCTCAGTGTAATGTAAACGCAATCCAGCCATCGTGTCTGCATTCACAGGTGGACGTAATTTAAATCCCACCCAGTCTCCCCGCGTGGCTGTGAGAAAAATAATGGCCAGACGCAGTTTAGACAAGAAATAAAAACTTATTTGAATCTTACAATAAACGTTTATCTTTAAAACAGTTAATTTAGGCTTACATGATACTATGTGTGTCATTTTTCATTTTAATTGTGCAACATTATCTGAACGAGGCGATCGCCTGTACATTCACAGTCAGTCATGAGATCTTAAATAAGAGCTGCATGCTGCTTTGCCAGAGGAATAATCGCAATCTGATTTTTTAAATGTTGAATGTTTTTATTGAATGTCTTTGCATGTTAACCAATCTCCCATTTCTGTCAATATAGTCATTGCACGCTATAACCTTAAAACCAGATGATCGATGATATGACTTGTTTTATGATCAACCCAGTTATTTTTGTATGATCAAATCTGGAAGTATAACTTTGTTAACATTTTTTTTTATCTAATTACTGGAGATTGCAAAGCGAATGAGTGAAAGCAACTGGGACATTGTTTTATTTGCATCATTTTTACTCTTAATCTGGTGTCGTGCAACATATCTAATTTAAATATTATGCAGGAAACAGAAATCCGCTCTTCTATCCAGATACAGAGGCTACTTAATGTGACCAAATGTAAACTCACCATGTCCTGATAGGCTAATGATCCGATCTGCTTGATCAGATCACGGTGATCGCATGTTAATGCCAAGTGTAAACGCAGCCTTTGACTCACAATAGTCACATCCATGTGATCAGCCTCTTACAACGAACACACTGCTGAAGTTTCATCAAGATCAGTTAATGTATGCAGAAGTTTTAACACACTTCCTTTTTGATTTATTTACTTACTTTTTTGATTTATGGACCAAGTTAATTTAATTAATACACTAATTATATAAAACTATTGTCAATGCACTACAATTAAACAGGTTATATGCCTTTACTTATAAAAAAATAAAAATAAAAACTTATGTAAAAAATACCAGGCTTAAGAAATGTATTTACTTTAGCAGGCCAGACACACAGTGAAATTATTAAGCCCCCTCCCCCTACACACACACACAGAGACTGTGTGTCAAAAGACTCAATCACACACACACACAGACTGTGTGACAGGCCTAGGCTCAGAAAGAGCATGATCATATTCAAACTACAATATCTGACTTTCTGTGGGTTTGAGCTTATTATTGTTAATTAGAAAGTTGTTTGGCTTGAATAGAACAATATACACGGCAAGTTTTGTAACTGTCAGTAAAACTAACCAAGTTATAACACACTTTATGTGTCCTTTTTTAGTCAAAAAAATCCGCCACGGCCAAACCGTTCGAGATATCAAAAATCCGTCCGGAATATAGCATCCTCAATGTCTTGACTTCATGCACACCGAGTTTGGTGGTGATTGGTAACAGCATGGGTTGTAATTTGATGTTTTTCTAGGACAATTATTTAAAAAAAAAAACATAATTCCCGACTTCCGTTTGAACTGTCGTAAAACTTAGAGCACGAAAGTTGTTTGGCCTGATGTGATCTATGAGTGTACCGAGTTTCATATTAATCCATGCACGTGTGTTTGATTTATGGACAAATGTTCGAATCCCTAAAAGAATGCATCCTAAAAGAATGGTAAAGTTTGATGCGTCGCCACGGCAACAGTTTCAAAGATATCAAGAATCCATTCATAGGTCTTCATCTGCCGTGTATGTACATTATACAGATGAAGTTTGAAGCAAATCGGGTAAAAATAAGAGGGTGATTTCAAAGCATTTTGAAAGTGACACACTTCCTGCTGCCAGTTGGTGGCGCTATAACTTTGACTCACAATAGTCACATCCATGTGATCGTCCTCTTACAGCGAACGCACTGCTGAAGTTTCATCCAGATCAGTTAATGTATGCTGAAGTTATGACACACTTCCTGTTTCACGTTTCTCGCCATAGTTTCGTTTCCTCGCCACGGCCAAACCGTTCGAGATATCAAAAATCCCCACACAAACTTTCATCCTCAATGTCTTGACTTCTAGCTGACCGAGTTTCGTCGAATTTGGATCAGAGCTCTAGGAGGAGTATTTAAAAGTTCATTGCGTGTGTTTTACAAAAAAACCTCAATAGCCGACTTCCTGTTGGGCTGGGGTAAAAAGCAAGAACGCGAGGTATAGATGAAATTCTGCTATCGACATGTGTACCGAGTTTCATATTATTACATGCAAGTGTGTTTGAGTTATGGACCAGGTGTTCGGACCCCATTCCAGGGGGCGCTGACGAGCCGCCCTGCCACGCCCGGGTACCAGCTTCAGCCCGGCTCTGATGGCCGCGGGTTCTGACCCGTGTGCAAAGTTTCAAGAGTTTTCGAGCATGTTAAGGGCCCCAAAAGTGCCCGAATAGTCGCTAGAAAAAGAAAAAAAAAAAAAAAAAAAAAAAAAAAAAATAATCGGAAGGAAAACAATAGGGCTCTGCGCCCTTTCAGGGCTTGGGCCCTAAATATGATTAGTGCAAGGAATTTAATTTATGTGATGGCTACAGCATTAAAATTTGTATAGTCGTAAACTCATTAAAAGAAAAAAAGAAAGATTTTTAACAGATTTCTTCTTGTTTATAATTCCAGATATCCTTATATGTTGTTGATAAAATAAATAAAATAATAATTAAAAGCATTTTTACACAGAGGCCCGGCACCCAAACACTTCTCTCAAGGACTCTTAAGGCACAAACATCTGATTAGATGCCAAAACTGAACAGATTGGACATAAGCTTCTTCATGCAATTTACTGGAAGGCAATTAAAACACATTATAGAAATGTAATTAATGAAACACACCTGTTGATTATTTGTTGCATCACAACCTCCTTTACACATTGAGCACTGTATCATATGTTGTTGCACTTGTGTTTTTCTTTGTGCTCTAATCAATTCCTACAAGTGTCCATGCGTACGTATTTCAAATGCCACATAAATGCCTCGAATCTCAAGTTCTTTCTGAGGGCCTTTTAAGGGCTCTTCGGCTGAAAAAGCTGTTTTCCTGGCTGCGCTTTCTCCTCGCCATTGATTTTTCTTGTTAGCATGGAGGGTACACAAACCCTCCATAAATGCATATTTTAGAAACAGGCCTGGTAATTAGCATACACAAGTTTGTTTGGAAACTTGAGAAAACAAAATGCTAATATCCTTTATCTTCATGCAAATAATTCCCAAGCTGCCGTTTCACACTCTCCCACATGCTCTTACTTCATCTTGAAGTTAATGGACTTCTACGCCTGGCATTTCTCCTAATAACCAAAATATTTGTCCTGCTTAAGCATTTAAAAAAGTCTCTCAGGATGATTTGTTCTCGGAGCATCTGTGACGTTAAAGTTGAGGGAAGCAGAATCGCAACTCTCAGTGTGAGGTAGTCCACAGTAGACCCCATAATGACATCACAAAGTGACCCTGTTGTCTGAGCGGAGACAGATCCGCCATGTGGCGTAGATTAGAATCTCAGTCTGGATCCTGCCTGCGATTACAGTCATTAACTCACTACAGGACGCAACGCTGCACCTGTTCTGGCGTTCAGCAGATGGTGCTGCATATAGAAGCTCTGCGGCGAGTCCCTCCAGTGTTTGTGTTACCGGGCAGGCTCTCCCAAACACGTCTAATACCCTCCATCACTCAGGCTAGTCGGACATTATTAACTTATGTGGTCAGCACTGATGGAGCAGACATGTCTGGATTGATCATAGCAGACGATCGCTTACTGTGAGTGCAAATGAGTGCATATATACGCAATCTGGAGCAAAAAGCTATTACGTTTTGTTTAACAAGGCCGTTTTCTCGCAGGTGAAAAAAAACGCAATAAACTGATAAAGCAAACACTTTTTCGACAGGCTAAATCCCATTAAAAAGTTGAGCTGGAAACTGTTATGGGTATTATACATGTAATTGCAGACAGTGACATACACCAGTCTTGACAGTGAAATGATTAGTCTTGGCAGTTTATGTGAGCTGTGGTGAATAGCTGAATAAGTTGAGTAGTGGTCGGCCGATCTTGATTTTTTTGATAGCTGATGCTGATATCTTAAAAAAGCAGAATGGGCGATGGCCAATATTTGATTCACTTGACTTATGGCTAAGCCACGCCCTCAAATGCAATGAGCCAATCACAGTGTGCAGCTAACCCAATACACTCGGACATTCTCTGCTTCCACGACCATTGAAATGCATTGCAGTTAGTCAGTTTTCATTAGTTTTTTCTTGTCATTTTAAGTTTAAAATGGTCAAACAGTGTGCATGGGGTACATGCAACTTTAACACTAGGTTCCCGAGAGGCTGGGCGACGGTGTGTATTTTGACAGTGAGATAAGTGTCTGCTCTGGATTAAGTTATGCGGTAGACCACCAAATAAACGTGGATAAATTAAACAAGGATGTCTACATATGTTCTAAGGTAAGTCGACAATGTATTTGAATGTTATCTTTAAAATCTCTAACATAATGCTAGGCTAATGTTAGCTTCTAGCTGCGTTGTACATCGTGTCACTTAGCTTCATTAACATATCTGTAAATAACCGAGATAACAAATGTTAACAATGTTGTGCTGAATGATTTATGTAAATATAGCACCAAACGGTAATGGCAACGATATGCAGTTTATCACATTTAGACTGTGACTTGTACATTTTTTCCTGGAGCTAAAGCTTTTAATTGACCTTCTCAACAATAAGATTATTAATATAACCCTTCAATGCATAGTTAAGGCCCTTTAGGTGACTTCAAGATGATATATAATCTTTCTGTCTTCAAAAATCACCAATTGCCTCCTGTGAAATGTCTCTTACTGTAACAGCTGCCATAGCGCATGTCCCCGAATGTTGACCGTTTGCCCGAGTGAGTGGAGGGGGCGGGGCTTAGCCATAGGTCAATTCAATTGAAGTGGTTGTGGTTAAAGTCAGCATCAAACAGAAGTTGCAATAGTCTTTGCTTCCCTATTTGCATGTATATCCGTATATCAAGAAAAACAGGGCAGGATTTGATTTTGTCCATTGGGAATCGATTGGATGGTTGAATAGTTGTGGTATTGCTATTGGTCATGTGAGTAACAGGTTGTACCGCCTTTGCACCAGTAAACATAATAAGAGAAGAGATTTTGCTGTAAGAGAGAGGTTTTGACCCTACGACAGAGTAAAGCTCAGACACTCTCCTTACGTACCTCCAAACAGAAAAACGTATCGATCAATGACAATAATAGAAAAAATACCAAAAGTTGAGGAGCATTTGGCCTTCTTAACACAGTACTTTTAAGTCAGGAAAAGCATTACTAAGAATTAGGGCTTGAACAGCCTCAGTCGACTCCAATGCTCCGCCATGACGGGATGTCGACTCATTGTCTATAGAGGGCACAACAGGATAAGACATCTTTCAAGACTACTTTTACACTCTGTTTCAGTTAAAATGACAAATAAATTCATACTCGGAGAAGCGCTTCACAAGATATCTTTGAGTATACCAAATGGACACTCAAAATTGATCTTGTGAATGCTGGTTTTACACAGTTTATTGTACATGTAAGTTAATAGTCGTTCTAAACTGCTACTGCAATACGCCCACACACAGACAACATAGCTGTCAAAATTTGGCTTCAAAAATGTGGTTTTCCACGACTGCGCCACTGGGGTAAAGGTTGCCAGGTCTGAGATGACAAACTGGTTGAGTTGTATATGGTCTGTGTGGATTGTGTTAATTAATGCATTTAATTCAAGATCTGGCAACTGGTCAACATTAGACGGGAGTGTTGACAGGTATGACAGACAGCAGTGCGCATATCACGTGAAGACCGCAAGTTCTAAAAATATATTTTTTTTGGTAACTAAAACACACTCTACTACACTCTCTACTATAATAGAGAGATGCTGTCAGGTTTAATTAACACGCAATCGCTCTCTCACACACTAAAACGCATTCATGTAGATGCAACGTTCTTTATATCTGATTTAGAACAAGCAGAAATCCATTAAAAATATAACGACCCAAAGTAAATAAGCTGTTATGATAGAGCTATGTCATATGCCATAGCTGTGCACAAGGCAACAGCTCAAGTCTCAGGCTTATTTGTTCATTAATGGTGTCATCAGCGACTAGTCGAGGTTTCATGACAGACATGTCAACTTAAAAAAATCAGTCGTTCAAACCCCAACTATGAATACACCAATCAATGGCAACTTTTCCATTTACTGTATGTCTAGTCCTTGGTTATGTTGCAGTGACCTTTGCAAAAGACAACGTGAGCTACAGTCTTGAGAGTGCTTGTCTACACTGAGAGGTCTTTAAATGAACTGCCACACTCTTATGTCACATTTGCACAGCTTGGATGTCAGAGCATCCTCAAGAATGCCAGGCTGAACTAATTACAGGAGAGTTTTCAGAAAGTAGAGAACGTGGGTAGCATCATTCACCAAAATGTCCGTTTTAATTTTGCCCTATTCCTATGTTAAGCTGCCTCAGAAATCAAATAAATGATACTCCTGTAATCACTTGGAATGAAGTGAATGCATAATGAGAGTAGCGCTTGCCAATGCTGCGTGCCATGTGGTGGCACAGTATTTAATGACTGTTTTTAACGTCGTTCCTTATCATAGATCAGTGTTTATTTGCAGTTAGGAAAACAAAATGCATTGATTTCTTGATGTTGTCGGACTTTGAAGGCAGTTTGGCAGCACTTGAGTAACCATGAGCAACTCATCACCAGGAAGGAAGAAGTAAGCGTAAGGAGATACAGCATTAGCGGTGAAATGTGTTAGAGTGAGTGGGGGGAAAAGGGAAGACAGACAGCTAGAAAGATAGAGAGGAAGAGAAGTAAAGGAAGCAATTTGAAGTTCTGCGAGCAGGCAGGTAAATTTGGATTGCTGTGCTGACTTCAATGAGAGGTCTCACGTCGATTTTCAGCACAGATGCTTCCGTGTGATTAGTTTTAGTTCCGCCAACCTTTAGATATGGAAAAGACAGCTCAGGTACTCACATTGTCATATAAATTACAGCCTGTCTGGCAGGTGGCTGGACGGACACCAATTTCAAATTCTTGCTCAGTGAATCATCGTGCAACAAGGTAATTTGTTTTCCTGCTCTTGGAATCTTCATTTCCTCCACCCCAATTACAAAGTGATCTTCAAAATTAGTTTTTCCCCCTTCCAATGCTCCGTAAATTGTATTACCTCACTCAAAAGAGACACAGAGGGAATATTCCTGCAATTCTTAATTGTATCAGAAGTCATAAGTATTTTAAAATACATCCCAGGATAATTTTATATATATATATATATATATATATATATATATATATATATATATATATATATATATATATATATATATATATATATAATGGGTGTAATGGTTCACAAAATTCACGGCTTCAGTATCGAATACGATACACTTAAAGTCACGGTTCGAATACGGTTCAGGTACGTTTTCAATACAGCAAAAAGAAAGAAATGCCAGAAAAATGTCCTTGATATATTTTTTTTAATTATATTTTTACTAAAACTAACATCATGAAGTATGATTTTTTTTTTTACTTTGAGCAATGATGGACCTATACTTGACTTTTCATAGAAGCTTATAAAACAAAAACAGCTCCTTCGACAAAATGAAATGTATTATTGTAGTAGTTCAGATTAACATTTGAGGGCAGCAAATAGCCTTTTGCCGAGCCCGCCCCCCTTAGTTACCGTTGCTACGTCTGTCAAACAAATGGTCAAACACGACCAGCGTGACAGATTGGCATGACGGCAAAGGGTACTTCCGTGCGTGTCAGTGACCTGATATATATATATATAGACAGATATTTATATGACAGATGCTGAAGTTTTATGGCCTGAAAAGGAGATAAGTTTGTGTAGAGAACTGTCATCAGAGTACCTACACACTACAATTCAAAGTATCGTATGGTAATATCTGAACCATTACACTCTGGGTGAAAAAAAATAAATAAACACTGGGTTGTTTTAACCCAATTTTGGGTCAAACATGGACAAACCCAAATGTTGGATTAAAAAATGCAATTTATAAATTTAACAGCTGGGTTTTTCCATATTTTACCCAAAAGTGGGTTAAAACAACCCAGCATTTTTTAAAGTGTACAATGTAAAATAACTTTTTAAAAATAAAACAGTAAGCAAAAATTCAACATCATTACTCCAGTCTTCAGAATTGTTCTAATATGCTGAAATCATTATAATGCTGATTTGATGCATTTCTTATTAATATAGTTGAAAACTGTTTTTTTTTTTTTTTTTTTTTTTTTGCATGGAAACTGAGATAAGTGTTTCCATGACTTATTTTTTTCACAATTTTTTTGCTGAATTATCATTTCCTCTAGAATGATAATTTTTATCAAGCAAATATTGTATATTTATGTTCAGTAATTTCACTTAAATGACAATTAATAGGTAATAGAAAATTTCAAATGGCACTTAGCTTTTGCATTTGAACTCTTAATATGTCATGCATACATTCATGGCTTATACTTTTTGAAGAATTTTTCTGACATGTTTATGGAGAAAAAAATTAAAACGAGTTCAATATTTTAGCTTTTATTTCCAATCAAGACAGTACAGTATGTTGTCACAGCATCCACTCACAGTAGCCACCAGCCCTGGATTACTGATGGAATGACTTTTCAAGAACACACATAAACGTACACATAAAAAAAGAAAGAGGTACTGGATTGAAAGCAAGAGTGGGAGAGATGCATCTGGGCAAGCGGAGGCAATTTTAAGACAATTGCTCCACTATTCATCCTGTTATTGCAGACGGCCTCACTTCATCAGAAGGACACAGGGTCACACTTCCACAACAGATTACACCGATACATAAACAAGAGATGTAGTTGTGTTCCGCCGGTGGGGAGATGTAGAGTTTGATTTGGAATAGGGAAGCTATACGACTGTGAAGACCGAACGAATTCCGTAAATCCCTCGCCTACCTCATGCGTAGCACTCAAACAGTCCAACGTTCCCCAGAGGAAATGAGTTTCCCTCAATGCAAAGGAAAACAAGGCCTCATCTCCACCCAATTTAATTCTGTATACCCAGAGCCCAGAGAGCAGAACATCCATCCATCCTGCTACCAGGAGACAGCTGATCCGTCTATCCTCTTTCCCAGTGTCTCTCTCTCTCTCTATCTCCATACACAGGATAAAGCCTGTGAAGAGATCAGGGGAAATAATGTGTAAATAACAAGGCAACAATATCCCAATATTTTTTGCATGGCTAACGTTATCGGTTATCTTTCAGTCTTCCGTCTTTGGTTCCGTAATGGAATTATGAGACATGACTTCAGAGAAAAGATGGAGAAAGAAAGCAAATCGAGGTTGAGTGTGAGTCTGAGTGGAGAATAGTGGGTTGAAATTGGATTTATGGCAAAATCTGTTTGGGGTCCAACACAATGAGACGGGTTTTATTAACTCGGAATGGGATTTGTGAGCACACCGATGATGGCACAATCGAATTAAACATGGATTTAGCCATGTAACTGTAATAACGGTCGGAAACTAAGGTCAGACGTATCGAGGACGCTAACAAGGTTAAGCGGCGAGGAGGTCCAGAGAGAAGAAAACAAAGTGAACTAGAAAAACTCTGAAAGTGAAGAGGGGGAAGCGATTGGACGTTTATCATTTCAGCTGTGTCTTTAGGGGCGTCTTCAGTTCCTCACTTGCCTCCAGTGTGTCTGCGCCCCTGTGTCCCGCAGCTCTGAGAGGGTGTGTGTGTTTGTGTGCTGGTGTGTTTTACTGTCTGTTTGACCTCCAACATAAGCTTAGTTTCAAAACCTAGTCAGCTGCTTCCCAGGTAACTGAAAAGCAAACACTAAACACTCAACATAGGGAATATTCCCTATGTTGATATGTATTATATCAACAAAGGGAATATTATTACACAGTATTAAATTGTCATGTTATGGCCAATAAACATTGTATTTTTAATTAAAAAAATATATAATTTTGTCTAAATAAATAAAACTAAAAATAGTCATTTTAAATGCTGCATGTGCATTTTGGCATCACAACAATATAATGTACATTACGAAAAATGATTCTTCACTTTGAGATTATATTTAACATTTTTATAATATATATAATATTATAAATTGTTTTTTTTTTCTTTAGTTGAGTGTTAGGTGACACCTAAAGTAATGTAAAATGTAAAAATAGAGGAATATGAGCATGCGTAATAAATTGCTCAATAATGACTGATGCAA
Organism: Hybognathus amarus; assembly: GCA_030378365.1. Taxonomy (NCBI): domain Eukaryota; kingdom Metazoa; phylum Chordata; class Actinopteri; order Cypriniformes; family Leuciscidae; genus Hybognathus; species Hybognathus amarus. Next base: position 218,614 of record JAQIUQ010005125.1, read on the forward strand.
ATACACCATTCAAACCATTAAAACGTTTAAGGAAAGTAATGTTTTTGCTCTGAAAGAAATTTGGGTTACACTTTATTTCGATAGTCACTTTAGACGTTCTACTAATTATAAGTAACTTTTCAACTACATGTCAACTAACTTTCATTAGAGTATTAGTATATTATATTAGACCGTCAGTAGACTGTTAGGTTATGGTTAGGTGTTAGGCTTTGGGTTAGGAGAATAAGTTTACCTGTAGTCACCAATTTACTTATAGTCAGTTGGATATCTGTTGGGGGACCAACAAAATAAAGTGTTAGCAGATACTAAGCTGACAATCTAATACTCTAATGACAGTTAGCTGACATGTAGTTGCAAAGTTACTTATAGCTAGTAGAATGTCTAAAGTGGACTATCGAAATAAAGTGTTACCGAAATGTGTATTTTCATAATATTTTATCATATTTTTAATATGTCTATATATTCAATAGATCAAAAGTGACTGTAAAGTTTTAAATTTTAAATTGTTACAAGAACTTTCTGTTAATCAAATAATCAAGTTTTTTTTTATAACTGTTTCCACAAACATATTAAGTATTACAACATTTTTCAACATTGATAATAATAAAAGAAAATGTCACTTGACCAGCCAATCAGCATATTAGAATGATTTCTGAAAGATCATGTGGCAATAAACACTGGAGCTGAAAACTCAGTGTTGCATTTCAAAATATATTCAATCATATATTCTAACATAAAAATAGAATAAAGCAATGCATTTTTAATTATTTTAACGATATTTGTCAATACTTAAATTGAGTATACTTACAATCAACATTTCTCCCTCATTCATTGGACTCATTTTCCCACTTAGCTGATTACAATGCATTCTGGGATTGCTTTCCAGTAAATGATACATTACCACTCGAATCAGGCCACAAGAAGATATCTTAAGAGGCAGAATTAGATTGCATTTTTCTGGAACAGCCTTTGCTTTAAGTGTGCATATGATGCCTTAAAATGCTGTCTAGGGGAGCAGCTCACTAGGTTATGGAACAGAGATATTGTTATTCACATGAGCAATATAAGGCATATGAAACCCGAACTGATTCAATCAGCTTGTGCATTTCAGCTTCCAGACTCCATAAGATGCCCATCACATAATATTATGAATATGCCATAAAGACCATAACACAAGGGGCTATTTACTTCATGACAGATATGATGACTATTGGACTTTTTTGATTTTTCAATTATAGCTGCTTTCGTTTAGCTATTTATTTGTCGCTCCCAATAACAGCCAAATGCATTCCTCTCCAAACCATTGTCTTCTTAATGATTACAGGTGTCATTTGGAAATCTCCTTGTTCCTCTATAATTCATAGCAAGCCTAACTCCACCCCTCCCAGTTTCCGCTTCCGTTTCCAGTGGGATGCTTATCCTGCTTGTTTGCTGTTGACCCATGGGGTCGCCCAATCCCTGCCTACCAATGTTTCCCACCAAAGTGATTCCGACAGGCACATTAAAATGCAAATTCCCGCTTCCCAGCTCACTGCTATTTTGTCACATTCCCTCTCATGAGAGACGCCAACCAGAGAAGGAATTAGATGTCGGGGCCCAGGGGTTGAATATTCAAATGTTCCCCTGATTGCTCCTCACCGCTGCAACCATTTTACCTCTAAAAATCCACTTACTGTTTGATGAATGACCAGTTTTGATGAGCAATTCTGTTTTTCATCCAAAGACCATGCGCTGTGCCTGGCCTTTTTGATAATTAAGCATGTGCTGCGCTGAAAAACAAACATAGCAAATGTAATAATTCTAATCTCACTTGATCATTGCCTTTCCCAGTAAGTCAGTTTTAATTGATTTCAAATGACCTCCACACAGCGTTCGGCTCCAGAGCGGCGATATTTTAACTTTGGAAAGCCTCCAAACTGCAAACGACTCTAATGCTGATACATTCGAATGAATCTTCCTGTCTGCCAGAGCAAGTCTCTCTGGTTCTCTGATCTGCTAAGCTCAATTCCTCACTGTCGGCCGTCTGTCCCACGCAGGGATGACTTACTTTTCGACTGCTTGCTGTGGTCTTCATTTTTTACCTAAAATAGCCCTCATGTCATCTGTGTTCTTAATGGTGTTTAGCAAGAAGGAGCATCTGTGTGGCTCTACGGGAGGTGGGCGGCTGGGCGCCATAATTACACCTCGCCACAGCCAATGACGTCTGCTCTCAGCTGGGTCAAACATCTCCACAAACTAACCCTGGAAAACATTCAAAATCAGTGCCATTCACGATGATCTTCACCGACAGAGGTGTGTACATTTGACTCCTTACTGTGCCGCTGTCCTCAAATAACTTTACCTTTTCCAGCGCTAAGGCAGCATGTGGTGGCAGGGACAGTGATTGACTGGAGCTATTAATTCAGAACTCAAACCAGCCAAAGACCTATAATTTGAGACTATTTTTAGACTCAAGGACTACCGGTTATATGAGAGAGCACAGAGGAGGAGAAAGTCGATATGAGGGGAGGAGTGAAGAACACTTTGGGGACCACAGTGAATTAAAAGTTTGGATATTTCTCTGATTGATTATAGAGTTACGCAATTACAGGTAAAGATCAATAGAGAGCGTTCACAAAGTAGTTCTGCTTTTCATGGGCCTGTTCTTCAGGGAAGACTGATTTCGTTCAGTGCTGTCTGATGCACACAAAACTTTTTAAAATTGGCTGAAATAGCTAATTGGATGGCTTTATGCAGCTAAAAGGCACACAATGTTTTCCTTCTACTTGGAAGCAAATGCAGTGTTTACAAAGTTACTGGGTTGATATGGGCTTTTGAGCAATAATTCTTCTGTTCCATTGCATCACTTACTGGTGGAGAGTGAATTTGAGGGGATTGCTACCGTAATGTTGTGGCCCCGGGCGCCTGGTTATCTTAAGGCACCCCTGTCGGTATTGGTGATAATCGTGATATTTGAAAAAATGAAATATTATTGTGTTAATTAGGGGTGTTCGTAATATACCGGTTTTGGATTTAAACCGTGCATTTAAAATGAGCAGTACACATGCATTAACCGTGCATTTAATGCACGGTTTAAATCCATAACCGTGCATTTAAAATGAGCAGTACACATATGATAATATGACAGCGCCAGTATCTGATTGGCAGTTGCTTAAAGGAGCACTATGCAGTTTTTTTAACCTTAACTGAATAGCTCCGAAGTTATTGCAATGGTTATACGACTATTTTCGGGTTGAATGTTGGCGTCTTGCCCCTCCTGTTGCCTGTGAGCAGAAAAAACACACTTGCAACTTTGAGCCGGCGTGTTGATATCAGGTCTCGTATCGATTTGTCTAAACCCACGTGATGGTTAGGTTTAGAGGCGGGGTAAGGGGTAGGTCATTCGTACAAATTTGTACGAGTGAGGTCGTATGAATTGTTATGAATCAGCCACCTCGTAAAATTCATACAAATTCTCGTGAGATCGGGCTGGATCACTCGCAATGAAAAATGATAACTCTGTCACGCAAATCTCATCCATGCCATAATAGATGGCGTCTCAAAAGGTGTTGCAGGTTTGATGTAATGGGATCTTGGTGCGATATATTTTTAAATCATAAATTAGACATTCGATTATCAAGTTATTCTATACAAGCTGGCGTTTGAAATATAACTGACTTTGAGCAGTGAGACAGTCCAAGAGACAACATGACACTTGTTTTTCCTCAAAGAGAACAAGAGTATCCAAATAACTGCAACACATGGGCCAGCAATTAAAAGCGATCTGGAAGAGCAAAACCATGCCAGACTTGTAATATATGCAAATGGTCTGAGAGAAGAAAGAGAAGGGCCAGTGATGCCAAAAATTCAGTTTTAGACATATCCCTTTGTCCCTCCTCCAGTGATGAAAACAAAAAAAGAGGAAGCCAGTCTTCTGTCCTCTTTGTGATGGGCACTAGGCCCAGAATTTACTTTGGATGTGTTTAGGGACACTGTGATTGGTCCCGATACAGGATGTGTACTCTAACACACTCAACAACATCAATATGGGTGTCTAATGTTAATGGCACATCCTCTCACATATATGTGCATTTTCAGACTGCTTTCAATCAGTGCTGGTTGATTTTTATAGTGTTTGCTGAAATTTCACGGGTTTAACAATGCCATTCATCCGACAAACAACAAAAAGCCACGGGTAATAGCTCAGAAGATCATTTCCATAGAGATTTAATTAAACAAAAGTAATTTCTCAGTCTCATGAAAATTGCCCTTTGCTTTCCAGTTTCCTCTGACTGACTGGGTTCAACCCCCAATTGCGAGGGCGGTTATTCAACACCTATTTCAAATGATCACTGATTTATTACCATTTTCTCTCTTGCCCCGCTGGGATTTATGGTACATTTGCAATGTAGAGTAACCGTGTCCTGACGAGACTCCTAAATGTACCTGCTGAGAACAATTATCAGTTCATTACATCCATGAGTTCCTTTTGACCTCACTTTTAAATGGATTTGCAAAAGGCAAAGAATCTGATTTCTTTTAAAGCCCAGTCTAATGGGCTATTTATGCATGCAATATTAATGCGTTTCAACTGTCCAATACAAAACATTCATCTTCTCCCTCATGGATATATTGGGCCTGCTTTGATTGTACTTCTCAACTAATCATGCAGTTTTACTTCAGCGGTTTTAGCATGCAGCTAAATCCTGCTCATTAACTTCAGACTGACATCCTTTGCCATCCAGAACTTAAACTTCAAAGGGCAGACTTCTCCCCATCACCTATTTAAAAGCCTCTTGCAGGGAGATTCATTGTTATCCACATTGCTGCATTAAGTCTCTCAGTGTGGCTTTACTTCTGTTAGCACTCTGCTCGTAATACAGGAAGATTTGTTTGACTCAAGATGGTGAATGCCTATTGTCAGAAATCAAAAGTACAAGTCAAAAGTTTGGATACACTAGTTCAGATAGCAAGGTCCAACTCATCCACCCTTCACTATATACAGTATATATAATGATAGAAAGAACTGGGGCCTCATTTATAAACGTTGCGTACGCACAGAAAGAAGGCGTATGCCGCTCTCTACGCAATAGTTGGTATTTGTAAAAAGCAAACTTGGCGGTAAAATGTGTGGTCCTTCACGCAAACTCTGACCCAGGCGTATGCACAAAAACGGGTGAAATGAGAAATGGCGACACCGTCGGCAGTTGGAAAAAACACGTTAAAGTGTGTGAAACTGTAGACCGTTGTGTAAAATAAATGGCAATACTGCCTCTCATAAATAACATGAAGACTTCACAAAGCAAGTCTTACAATTAACAGACTACACGAACACTGTTCGAATTCGACTATGCAACAGAAATGCAAATTAAATTTTCAAAAAAGAAAGTGAAATATGTTCAGCAATAATATTGGCATGTTATACAATTCATCCTCATAAATAATATAAACAGAACAAAATAATGTACAAAACTGATATTCTCGCCAATATGTCCATCTAACGGAGCAGATATAGCAATTAGTCAGTCAGTCAGATAGATAGATAATAAGATAAATAGATAGATGTATTATTTGTCCACTGGAGAAAGTTGTTTTCATAGTAAAAATGTCTTCATCAGCTACGGAATAATGGTATTCATGCGTAGCCTATGTACTTTAGTTTGTTTTATTTTTGATAAAATAGCGTACCAGACACAGGCTATGTCTCAACCATTCAGAAAGCTGCAAGAAATTACATTTGCGCTGAACTATTTCCCTTTTCCAAGTAGATTTTAAGCCGACATCTGTAGCTTGTCAGATGCAGAATTAAATGGATGGAAATAAAATGCCCATCACAATGCGTAATGACGCACAATAACTGTTAATAGTGGCGAATTAAAAGGAAGGATTTGGAATTGAACGCATCATCTTCACAACAAAAGGTGTGGAAAAAATATATTACTTATTCAAGAATTCCTCAGTGTGCAGTTTATTTCAGTTAGGACAGTCTTGATTTCACCCAACTCCTTGGCCACCTCTCTAATAGAATTAATGACTAGACGCTTTTTTGCCTCGACTTTGATGTCCAACCATTTTCTTTTTATTTCGGCCACAGTCCGACAGGTTGTGAGGCTACAGCATTTAGGGCATCTGCAACCTTTTGCCACTCACGTGCTTTTTTGGCATTAGTAATGCCCACACTGTGCCCTCCAAACAACATTTTTCTCCTCTTTCCACCTTCGCCAACGAAACTTCTACTTCACAATGAGTGAAGTTACGTTTTTATTATTTCCTCTCTGTGTTTAACATGATTTCACAATCGATGAATATTAACTTGTAGGCGTTTCACGGACTATTTATGGGCAACTATGGGCGTGACATGAAGCCGCAAAAAGCTGCGCTACATTTAGAATCGATTGTGATTTATTAAGGGAAAAATGCGTAGGATGTGTGTGCGCATGGTTTTATAAATCCGAATATTTCTGTGCGTACGCACGTCCTATGTTTCATTTGTACGCCACTTCTGACGCAAATCATATGCAAAGTTTTATAAATAAGGCCCCTGGTCTTGTTTCATTTGCCTAGCAGATGCAGTTTTAAAAGATCTGACCTTGTCCATGGTGCTGAATGTTCTGCTGACCAAGGTACTGATTATCTAAGCTTACAATCTAAATTTAATCAAGCCCACCATAGATACTGAGAGGAACATTTGTCTGATGCTCATATTGTTTTCAGACTGTATTCAATTGCTGAAATTGAGTGACAATCCAAAACAGTTATTTTTTTTCCAATAGATGCTATATTATAAACAGAGTACAAAGCAGTTTCCCAGACCACACAGTGTTCACTGCAAATTATTATGATAATGATTTTAAATGCATGACCAGCTGTGGGTAAACACTTCATCCGGTAAAAACACATTTAACGCTCAATATCTATCCAATGCTATTCCAATTAGATGCCATCATTGTTACATCATGTCAGTGTCAGTGACTGTAAGGTTCAATGACAGTATGTTGTTAACCCAGGAGGATCTATTCATCCGAGCAATGAACAATATCTGCATTTACTTCCAGTTAACACTGAACATCGGCAAATTCTTCATAACAAGCAGACAGTTTGATGTCTGTAATCCATTCCACAAAACCATTCCACTCAACCATTTATTTGCTCATAGATTTATTTGTTGACAAACTTGAGATGACAATTTTAAGTGGCTAAAAGCCTCCATGCTTACGTCTATCACTTCCTCAAGGGATCAATAAAGTACATCTGTCTAGCTATTTGTCTATCAATAGCAACTCCAGATGTCTTCGTAGCACACAATCCGCCGAGGAATGCAGTCAGATGAAGACTTTGAAGAAAGCATGTGCTTTATTGACTATTTAAAAGAATCTATGCTGTTCTGGTAAACTCATATCAGTCTGAGAGCACCGCCATTAAAAAGACAAGGAACATCAATCTCCTTTCATATGCGTGCTGTTGTCTGATATCGGATTACTGGATTGAGATGTTATGATTTTCTTAAATAAAACTAAATTATTAGTCTTCTTGGTATAAGACAACATTTCATTACTATCATTAAAAATAATTAAAAAAATATCCTTAAAACATACCCATAACACATTCTTGTTCGCAATATATCGGTTTTGGCAATAACCGTGTGTTTAAAATGAGCAGTACACATATGATAGTATGACAGTCGCCAGTATCTGATTGGCAGTTGCTTAAAGCAGCACTATGTAGTTTTTTTGTTTTTTTTTACTTTAACTGAATAGCTCTAAGAGTTATTGCAATGGTTCTATGACTATTTTCAGGGTCTAAATGTTGGCGTCCTCGCCCCTGTTGCCTGTTGAGGAGAAAAAAAAAACACTTGCAACTTTGAGCCGGCGTTGATATCAGGTCTCGCGATGTAACAAATTGCTTTACGGCAAGAAAGATCTGCATGAAACAAACATGAAACAGAAATAACCCGGCACCGCATGTGGTGTTCAAGGCGCATACAATACAGACTGCCGACAGTTCAGAATGCATATCAGATGATAAGAACAGTTTTCAGAGAATATATATTGAATTAAATTTGTTATTTCTTGTTTTAAAGGTATGTAAGAAGAGAGAGAGAGAGAGAGAGAGAGGCACTGAAAATTTCAGAAGATATTAGTCTTATTTGGTAACACTTTACTTGAAGGGGTATGCATAAAGACTGACATTACACCTTCATAACCATGTGATGACATGAAGTAGGATTTATGCATGTTTATTACAACTGTCATTAAGTGACTTTCGCTCTATAATGACATTTTGAATGCAAAATCTGACATTGTTTAAGATGTCTTTGTTATAACATCTTGTCATCCCAACTAAAGCACACACTGATCACCATAATGGTGACTTTTTCAAAAAGTGATTTTCTCCTTTGGTGATTCTGCTTGTTAACATCAGGTGTCTTTAATAAATGCTCAATCATCACTCAATTAATCACTTAATTGTCTCATTAACTTTTATCGCTGGAGTTTGTGCTGTGTGTTGTCTTGTTAATGTCAAGTTGTCATGAAAAAGACACTGACATGATGTTATGGTTTATGTCAGGTGTCATAACAAAGACATCTCAAACAATGTCGTATTTGAATTAAAAATTCTTTCATATTCATAACATGTCATGGTCATGATTATGAAGGTATCATGTTAGTCTTATGCACACCCCTTCAAGTAAGTGTTGCCTTTTATTTTTCTGCCTCTAAAAGTGATTGAGATTGCCTAATCAAATAATCTCCAGAATCAGAATGATAACTGTAGTTCGTTGTTGTGAAGTAAATGAAACACTGTTAGCTTTCTATAATATATTTGAATGTTTAAAAAACAGAAATAAATACCATTGGCCCCACAGGTAGTTTTAAGCTCTCCACCTCTTCCACTTGCTTTAAACAAAAGCCAAGTCTAAATAAGCAAAGGCTCCCAATTCCAATTACAAATGAACACTGCTATAATATCTGCCAATTTGTGTGAGCAATAACGTGAAATTATAGTAATTGCAACATAAAATGTTTCCCAGTTTAATTGCTTTCACTTTCCCATAAGGTAAATTAAATCTCAGTGCATCTCCTAAATGAACCACAGGCACATCGTTATCTTCTCCAAACAAATGGAATGAGTGGCCATAAATGCAGCTTTAACTCTGGCGACTAAACAAATGGCAGACGGGAGTTGCAGAATGAGTCTCATCTTTTCCCATCCCATTTTCACACGGTGAGTTCATCATAATTTTACCCCGTGTTTAATCAGTGGAATTTCATTACCCATACTGCTATTTAGCAACATTTTGCACTGTAGAAAGGCTTGACAGGGAGATGAAGTTATAAAGAGAACGCTTTCCCAATTAAAAATTGATAGAGATTTATTATGGCTAATCTGAAGTTTTCGCTTCTTTGAATAAACTAACTGTCTTCGGCATAATTGGCATTGTTCTCAAAACACATTCTCCTTATAGTCAAAACTTGGCATGCATGATATATAGGCCAACTTATCAGTTTTGGCCAATAAATGTTCATTTTTAATGTTACGGCCCAATAAGAAAATTTGGACGATATATTACAGATAAATGATGGATAGATAAGCACCGGCCGCCATGATGGTTTTGAATTGGAATTATTTGGGACATGGCTTTAAAAGGGATACTCCACTATTTTCGGAAATAGGCCCATTTTTCAACTCCCTCAGAGTTAAACAGTTGGGTTTTACCGTTTTCAAATCTGTTCAGACGATTTTTGATATTTAGAAGAATATCAGTAACCAGACAGTTTCTGGTCTCATTGACTTCCATAGTAGGAAAAAAATATAATATGGAAGTCAATGAGACCAGACACTGTCTGGTTACTGATATTCTTCTAAATATAAAAAAAAAAAATCGACTGAATACATTAAAAAACGGTAAAACCCAACTTGTTTGACTCTGGGGAAGTGGTAAAATGTGGCTATTTCCGAAAAAAGTTGAGTATCCCTTTAATGGTGAGACTTTTGATTTTGTAATCAGGCTTTCAAAAATTTTGAAAAATGTTGATTTAGATTTATCGGCCAATATAGCAGTTATCGGCTTTCAAACGTAAAGAATTATCGGTTATCGGTATCAGCCAACATTTTTCATATCATTACATCCCTAGTGAAAACCCAAGTCATATTTGCTATTGCTGTTGTCATTCGTACCACCCGGAGAGTAAAAGTGACAGATTACATTTGGAAAGATATATGACCCAAATACTTTGGTTTTAATGGCTTCTACAAGGCAGATTTTGCGTCACATTGCACACCAAATAAAGTTAAGGATCAATCTGTGAGACGTTTTGAATATTTGCTACATATGAAACTCCAGGTGTCACATCAGTGTCTCAAAAAGTCAAGAAAAAAGAGCAGCCTTATCCCATAATTCACTTTGACAGCACCTCCTCTTTTGACACTCTCCAGATACTTTAGAAAATCTGAGAACTACTCCATCGGTGACAATCATTTTCTCTGGAGAACAAAGCACTTTGGTGGTAGAAGAGAGAAGAGAAAGAGAAATTGTGAGCAAAGCAGCTGCAGCCCCTGGCTTCTCTGTTTGTATCTCGGGTTTGTGAAGGAGACAGTAAGAAAGCCTTCTGTCTGACAGAATTAGTCTATGATGTGTTGTCTGGCTTTTGAAGTGCCCTTATAGGTGTGCCCTGGCTGTAATGGCACCGAATTACACTGACAGGGTAATCTTCATCAATAAGCTGTGACAAGACAGTCAAGCTTAAGGTATCTGGGAACATGAGGTAGAAAAATGGAGCGTACGCATTATCTGTGTTTGCCGACAGAATTGCGTTCTCTTAAAGGGAGATTATATATATATATATAGAACAAAATTATAAATGGAAAACTTGTTTATGGCCACATATTCCAACACATTCTCACCCCAAGGCGTCACCTTTAACCATGCTTCAATATTTCGACGCCTCAGGCGTCCTTTAGCGTCAGTTACGGCATCACCTAACTGACGCCTTGGGAAGCATTTGACCATGCTTCAATATCTGATGCTTTAGGCCCCCTCTTAGCATCAGTAAGATGATGCCCTAGGATCGCGTGTAACCCTAGCCCTACCCCAGACCTAAACCTACCTACCTTTCCTTTAGCATCAGTTAGATGACACCGTAGGATCGCGTCATGTAACTGACGGCTGAAGGGCACCTAAAGCATCAAATATTGAAGCATGGTCAAAGGTGACGGCTCAGGGTGAGAATGTGTTGCCATATTACATGAGCTGAACTCAAAGATCTAAGACTTTTTCTATTTGCACAAAAGAATTAAAATGTTTGGGGGAACTATCCCTTAAAAGCGTTTTGGGACTGAACAATGCAATCTTAAGAAAATCATACATAAACTGTGACTAAACATATATACATATATTTGTGATTATTGCAGTTTTATTGCAGATTATTGAATTTGAGATTCAAGGTGAATACCAGACCTTCAGTTTAGACAGCAGTCTTTCCAAAATCAAAGTAGCCCTGACAGTGTTTCATAAATTGGTATAACACATTCCTCTCCTTATCAATAACCATGAACCACAAGGATATTGATTATAGCTGGTTCATATTCAGATGGATGTTTCATATCTCACCTCACCCCAGTTCAGTCAAAAATAAATCAGCTCTATCCTTTTTGACTGTAAAGTTAGACTGTGTCAGTGATGTGTGTGTGTTTATGGTCCTGGAGGTGATGGAGTGAGCTGCATATTTCACATGCTTTTCTGAGCTCCACAGGTCTAATAAGCCCTGATGCCTAAAGACAGAGAGATAAGTCTGTGAGAGCATTTAAGCAGACAGGTGTGTCAGACTGTTTATGACTCTTCCCAGCTGTCCATCTCTAATTCAGACATCACAGAGGAAATAACAGAGGGATAGAGCAGTGGATCTCAAGAATCAAATATAAACCTTTAGTGCAGTAATTATATTGCCTATTGTATAATTCTACAATTACCATAATCATATATATATATATATATATATATATATATATATATATATATATATATATATATATATATATATATATATATATATATATACTCACCTAAATGATTATTAGGAACACCATACTACGTGAGATTGATTCAACAAGGTGCTGAAAGCATTCTAAGAAATGTTGGCCCATATTGATAGGATAGCATCTTGCAGTTGATAGAGATTTGTGGGATGCACATCCAGGGCACAAAGCTCCCATTACACCACATCCCAAAGATGCTCTATTGGGTTGAGATCTGGTGACTGTGGGGGCCATTTTAGTTTAGTGAATTTATTGTCACGTTCAAGAAACCAATCTGAAATGATTCAAGCTTTGTGACATGATGCATTATCCTGCTGGGAAGTTTTCATCAGAGGATGGGTACATGGTGGCCATAAAGGGATAGACATGGTCAGAAACAATGCTCAGGTAGGCCGTGGCATTTAAACAATGCCCAATTGGCACTAAGGGGCCTAAAGGGTGCCAAGAAAACATCCCCTACACCATTACACCACCACCAGCAGCCTGCACAGTGGTAACATGATGATGGATCCATGTTCTCATCTTTTTATGCCCAAATTCTGACTCTACCATCTGAATGTCTCAACAGAGATCGAGACTCATCAGACCAGGCAACATTTTTCCAGTCTTCAACTGTCCAATTTTGGGGAAGCTCTTGCAAATTGTAGCCTCTTTTTCTAATTTTTGGAGATGAGTGGTACCCGGTGGGGTCTTCTGCTGTTGTAGCCCATCCGCCTCAAGGTTGTGTGTGTTGTGGCTTCACAAATGCTTTGCTGCATACCTCGGTTGTAACGAGTGGTTATTTCAGTCAAAGTTGCTCTTCTATCAGCTTGAATCAGTCGGCACATTCTCCTCCTGACCTCTCGCATCAACAAGACATTTTCACCCACAGGACTGCCGCACACTGGATGTTTTTCCCTTTCACACCATTCTTTGTAAACCCTAGAAATGGTTGTGCTTGAAAATCGCAGTAACTGAGCAGATTGTGAAATACTCAGACCGGCCCGTCTGGCACCAACAACCATGTCACGCTCAAAATTGCTTAAATCACCTTTCTTTCCCATTCCGACATTCAGTTTGGAGTTCAGGAGATTGTTTTGACCAGGACCACACCCCTAAATGCACTTGAAGCAACTGCCATGTGATTGGTTGATTAGATAATTGCGTTAATGAGAAATTGAACAGGTGCTCCTTATAATACTTTAGGTGAGTGTATATAATTATGATATATTAATTCCATATATATATATATATATATTCTAATTTGCTTAAAATATCAGTATTATTTGCATTTAGCATCAGTGTTAGCAGACCTGGAAGCCACGTTTGGGTCATGACCCACCAGTTGTGAACCACTGGCCTTGAAGACAGTGATCTAGATGGAGGCTTTTCTTTACTCTTTAATCATTTCTTTACAGTTACTCTTTCATCTCTCAATACATCCTACATACAGTATCTGTCTCTCTTCTCATCCATTCAGTATCTCTTGAGAGACTCAAAGAGATTTCCCCACATACCTGGTCTTTGTCACACGTAGGAAAAGGTAAAGGCCTTTAGTTAGAGAATGGAAAAAGCCAAGCTGACAGAGAGAAAGATGTTTCACTACAACACAGACTGGATATGGTATACAAATAAAAGAGTAGATAGCAAGGGAAGCACATTGTTTTTCCAAGATGCCTCAGTCTTTGATTTATTATCTGGCTTGGGAAATAATTATTTATAACCTTTCATGCCACAGCCTTGAGCCTCGTCAGTCATAAACAATGTGTTTTGAGTGACTTGATATTTCTGGGCTTTGAAAAGGCCGACACTGTTATCAGAGCTGAAAACAGATGTTAATGCAGGCCGGCTCTGAAAGGTGAAACCCTGGCGAAGAAAACGCCAGAGTAATAAGTGTCAGAATGATGAAAGACTGAATTTGTGTTTGAACTATTACTTCAACATATACACAGTATCTCATATACACATACAGTATGTGCATCTCATACCCTGACAGAAGTTTGAAAATGCCGTAGGTAAAGTGTTGGACAATATCAGAATACATAATTATATCTTATTTAGTATAATTAGTTTATTTTATAATATATTTTTATATTTATACTATTATTAATAAACATTCACACAGCATCTCTAAACTGTTCGGTTTGATTGGTCTGTAGTTGTCATCAATAAATCAATCCGTAGAAGCTTTAAAGTTGTGCTGTTGACCCAAAAATCAATACTCAGACATAACATTAGACTGTGATTTAACCATAATAAAAAGTAAATAACTATTGCTGGTCATAATGATAACTGCTCGCCACTTTAATGCATTTGAAACAAGAAGTAATAAAGATTTATGCTGATATCGTCTAAAACCTCTTTTTGAAAAAATGCTAAATGAAAAATTACGTTATTGACCCATAAATGCAAGCAGCATGAACAGACAGCCTTTGGCATGAGTGAAATGCACCGTTCTTGGCCTTATGTTGGCTAAATAAATATGTAATATATCATGCCAAAATAAAGAAACTGATAAGTGAAAAAGCAAAGGTTGGTAAATGAAAAACAACTTGCCGTCTCGTTCCTAAATCCACTCTCTAGTCCTGTTTCCACTACTCTTCCCTCAAGTCATTTTGTAGCACTGTCCCCTATGTTTAAACTCATTCTAGGGGATATTTCTCCATCTCGGCCTCTGTGTGTTTCTCATTTAAGGGCATGCTGTAGGCTTTAAGGGTGCAACAGATGGCCTGGCAGGGAGAGATGCTGTTCTGCTGTTCCGCTCGGATTGTTTTCCAAGAGAAACAGCTTGAAACTGTGGTTGTGTTGATGGTAGGTTTGTTCTGTTTTACCTCCACACAGGAGGGAGCGCCACTGCAGATGTTCATCTCTCTATCTCTGGCGATACCATCACCTTTCAAACACCTCCAAGCAGAACAGGCATCTGTCAGATGTGAAGCCATCAAACAAGTAGGAAAACAGGTATTTTTGAGAAATAGTGAGAACTAAACTTTCATGGCAAAAACTTTTAATTACACTGACTACTTGAAAAATGCTTTCAGAACATAATTTTTCAAACATGGTATACGTTTTAAAAAAGGATATATTTCTTCTACTTATGTACAGTATGAAATGAGTTATCCTTTAAACTTTTTATGTTTAATTATATATTACATTAAGATTTATATTTTAATCCCAGTTCTACCAGAAAGACTCGGGAGATAAAATAATGTAACAAAGCATCCATTTATTGGCAGCCCATCAGGCAATTATTTGCAAGGTTCTTTGGCGAAGGCCCCATCCTCGTAATCCGAGGGTAGCGGATCAGCATTTCCTGCCTGAAGACGAAGGCAGGAGCGCAGCCGACCCCCACGGAAGTATAGACGGGACCATCCTGTTGGTGGTGGGGAGGGTGGAGGTTGTCGCGTCGGCATCTGCAAACTCAAACATGTGTAAGTACCTATCTTTTCTACGATAAGAATAAGAACGTGATTGGATAACCTGAAGGTAACACGTGACGCGGTAATTGTCTTCCTGGCAGAACTTATGCCAAAGATTTCATTTCTCAAAAAAAAAGAAAGAAAAAAATATATATGACCAAAGTAAAATGTATTAGTTATATATGATATATATGTTAGCGATATATAGGCCTACTACTGTGAAAACAGTGTTTGTATGTCACTGTTAAACAATGTTTCAAATTTAATAAATTGTTCTGCACTGATATTTAAAGTTTTCTCAACTTGGAATGTGAAGTTGTAATGAATGTCATTTGGATATTTGAGTTATCTGAAAGTCCAATCCAGGGAACTTGTGAAAGCTAATGTAACACTCTTTTTTTACAGTGTTTCAGGGTAGAACTGGCCTTTAGATATTAATTATAATTCTCATTTCAAATTCTCATTTAAAACCTGGTAAAGTATTTGCACTGTCCGTATTGATTTAATACATTTTGTAATGGCTTGTTGCCAGGTTACTATGCAGTGCAGATTGTGACAGCAACTATGTTGCATTATCCATGTTTGTCCAAGAAATCAACAAACTTTCAAATATAAATGTAAAAATGTAGCATTTTAAAGTTATCTGCAGTGAGTTTTGGATGAAGGTGACTTCATAAACTTCTTTGTTGATCCTATTTACAGTTTATGTAAAGTTTAGGCATGCAACCAGATTTAGCTACATGTTTCTGCATCAGTGTTATTCCCTTTGATTTCAGGGATAAGTTAGAGTTAGGTTTAGGTCTAGTTATTAGGGACTGAAAATTTTGGGGCAGAAATGTTGGATCAACAAAATATGTCGATCCATGAACATTTCTTACTTGGGAAAATCACAGTGATGTTTTTGTTGCCACAACACCCTGCTCTCCATGTGTTCAGGATCATGTTTGTGCCAATATATTGGCCCCACTATATGCAATTCTTAGCTTTTAATATGGCCCGCTTTTGCTTTAATAACAACAGCGAATGAACTGTATGAACCTCCAACTGGTACAAAACATCAGTTGAGTTAGTTGTGAAGTAAGAATGACATTATTAAAGAGTGCAAACACACCATCATATTGAGAAGGGAATAGAGACGTTCAAGTGCATGTGATGTTTGATGAAACAAAAAAGAAAAGCTTTTAGCTTTTCTCCCCTAGCAAATATGCTCAACAACACATCCTATAAAGACAGAGTACAAGATCAGTGTTGTGTAATTGCTTGAACTTGGCAAAACCATACACACACACATACACACACACAAGGTTCACAGCCCCAAACAAGGATGTTTGCCCCTTCATTCATCTCAGGAGGCGGTTGCGCTTTCAACATATTGGCATTTCTGAGCCGCTTTGCGGTAATTGTCAGTCATGTGGCAGTTGCTCGTTTGTTTTGCTGACATTTTGCCTTTGCCTGATTGTGTATTTAACGGTGGGAAGGGAGGAGAAATTAATTGGAGTGGGGCATAATCTGTCTGCCTGAAATGTCACCTCTGTATTGCCCATGCCGACTGACACTGTGGCAGAGGAAGGAGACACTAAGTAAAGGGTAGGAGCACGAAGGAGAAAGAGTAAAGAAGCGAGCTGTTAGCATGCATTTACATATAATCACTTCACTGACATTCAGAGCAATTTTCGAAGAACTGAGAGAAAAGAGTAAAGAGAAAAAGAGAAAGAGGAAGCTCTTGATTTCTGCTTCACCGGGTGTTTGAACTAAATATTAGCTTACTAATGTGAGGACATTACCTCATGGTAAGAGGTGTGTCTCCTCTACGGATTGTCCACATGAAGGAAAGACAACTTAATTTGAATCGCCTCAAAAATCTCCAAATTATTAGAGAGAGAAATGAGATTTTGATTAAACCTTCTGAAAGACCCAAGCAGTCCCACCACACTCAACCCAATGTCTGCCAATTGTATAAAATGTAAATATACAAAATATAA
The DNA here is from genome assembly GCA_030378365.1 of Hybognathus amarus. Lineage (NCBI taxonomy): Eukaryota > Metazoa > Chordata > Actinopteri > Cypriniformes > Leuciscidae > Hybognathus > Hybognathus amarus. The sequence continues at coordinate 236,009 of JAQIUQ010005125.1, forward strand.
TTTTATATTATAATATAGTAAAAAAATACCCCAAAAACACACAAACTGTATATTCTATCTCCTTACACTATACCCCTAAACCTACCTCATTTTTACGTTTAAAAAAATAATTCTGTTATGAATAAAAATGCTAGTAATGGGGGCATTTACTAAGTAAAAAGAAATCGCTAGTTTATACCAAAGGCTCAAAATAGCCCCACACTAACACAGTAACATAATGAGGGTCCCTGCATGCAAAACCGAAGCATTGACAACTTTGTAAGTGTACAGACCGATTAATAAGATATTTTATAAAGACAGTCCACTTTCGTGTATACAGGCGGCGCCATCTTTGGAAAACAGTCTCGACAAGTCGAAACCACGAACGACATGCTAAGTGATCTGAACTGTATGAAGTTCGGCAAACTTCTGAACTGTATGAACGGCTAAGACTATTTTCTAAGATGGCTCCTGTCTGTATAGAGGGGAATGTCATCGACGTCACTTCCCGCCGGAACAGACCCCCTCAGCCTGACTGAGTGGCAAAACATCTGCTGCGTGACTGGATTTAATAGGGGAAACTGCGAAAATGCGACTAAACAAACAATTATATAAATTTTAACTAAATGTTGGACTCAATATGGTGTTCCTTACAACTTACTAAAGATCCAGTGATCCATGAATATTGACATGCAGCCAGGAATCGTGTCGCCTGACATTTATGTTTGCCTGATTTTGACGCCGGGGAAATAAAAGCAATATAGACGGTAAACATAAAGCAAATTTGCCATGAACGCTTTATATAAATACAATATAGGTAGGTCTAAATCCGGGTGATCACTTATATCAGTGTTATACATGTATATAGCCTATATATCATCATATTGTCCAGCCATAAAACTTTATAGTTTTTTTTTTTTTTTGGTCAGTGTTTATTAAGAAACATCCAATAATGCAGAATATGCAAAGATAAATATTTAATTGATGAGTTGTTAATATATATCTAACAATACAAAATATATGGGTATGGTTTTACAGCTAAATTCAGCATGTGTGACCCGCTCTGGCGAAATGAGTCGCAACGTTCCATTTTAAGATATGGCCTGATTATGTGGAAAAACATTTGAAATAACAAAAAAATTTTTTTTTGCTAATTTCAAATAAAAGACATTCAAAAATAATCTCCCAAAGTTTCGTAGTCCAAATAATTGAGTAAAGTTATTTAAATGACGATTAAAGTTGTCAAAGCTTTAAATTCGCTGAAATAAACATTGCTCTTCTCAACTCCCCTCACCTCTGCGCATTTCCCGGGTATCCGCTGAAATGTTGAACTCACTGGAGGCTTCTAACCTAAGCTGTGTGAGTATATTTATCTGGCAAGAAGAATAGGCTACATCTAAGGCTGTAACGATTAGCGACACTCAGATCCACGAACCTGTCGCGGTGTGAGAAGACAGAATCATCGACACATCCCTTCATCTCCCGCCGTTATCCTTCAAGTCCAGACCCAATGCTACCACATCTCTAATTTACTATTATTATTATTTGAAGAGTTAACATTATAAAATACGTAGACCTACACCACAAAACTGAGTTAAATTATTACTAAATTGTTTAAAATTGGGCAATTTCAGGCGTTATGGAGGAGGATCCATAATTCCCAGATAATGAAATATTTTAATAAATAGGCCTATTTGAATTAGCTACACTGCACAAACCAAAAGTAGAGGTCAGTTTGATTACAAATGAATTACTAATTAAGTGAAAAAGATAATCTTACAAAAGATTTCTACTTCACATAGAATGCTGTTCTTTTGATCTTTATAATCAAAGACTCCTGAGATAATTCTTTCCACAAAGCTTTATTCAACACTGAAAATAATAAGAAATGCTTCTTAAGCTCCAAATTAGCATATTAGAGTGATTTTTGAAGGATCATGTGACAATGAAGACTGGAGTAATGAAATTCAAATTTGCCAGCACATGAATAATTACATTATTGTTTGTATGAAAACACTAAAAGCGACATCTTACTGACCCCAAACTTTTAAACGATAGTGTACAATTATATACTGTTTACTCAAATGCATGCCAAAAAAACAACAACATCTGTTCAACAATTCTTTGCCCTCTTCTGAGGACATTCACAGTAAAGTGTCTAAACTAGTGTGAATGAGTGTGCGTTTGTATTTGCAGGAAAAAGGAAACACTGATCAAAAGTGTGATAATCCACGTTCCCTTCAAATCAAGTTTATCCCAGGAGACACCTTCAAAGTCCCTCGTGTCCCTGGGAGAAGGCTGGTGCAAAGAACAGGAAGGTAGACAGAGGGGAAAGTGGAAGTAGTGGGTGTTCTGTTAGTTTGAGGAATAATGAGTCTGAAAGGGTGGGAATAAAAGAGTCTGTTCCAATAATAGCGCTGCAGTGCTTTAGTAAAGTGTTCTGCTCCACAAAGAGCCTTCGTTTGTGCTCGGAGAACAGGAAAGAGCGGGAGGGAGTGAGTAATGGCTCCTACGCAAGGGTCAGGTGATTAGTGCATATAGATAATACCGTTTTATCCTTCACGAAACCTTATTTTGGTTTCCCAGCCCGCACTGAATCTTAGGTAATGCTGAAAGGGTGCCGTGATGTATCGAACTTTCATAATGTTTTGAAGGATCACGTCTGCAATCACTCTGACAACATTTCATCCAATAAGCACAGCCTCGCCACCTTTCATACAGGAAGTCAGAAAGCCATGTCGAACACCTCTCATGGACTAATGACTGATGACCCTCACCCACGGACCTCCCGTTAGCCAGACCGGCGAAGAACGCTTCCTCTAAGAAAAGGTCAGACTCTTGTGTCCAAAGTGTCAAAGCCTTTTTACAATTTTGATAAAAGCCGACCTGAGTCGGTTTTATTTTCCAGATAAAAGGCACTAAACTCTTTAAGACTGCAATGGAACAGTTTGTCTTGTTGTAGTCAGAAGTTTCCTCACCTACAAGGACATTTATATCAGCGTGAGGTAGCACTAAAATGTTTACCTGTACCCTCCATCTGGTTCTGGTAGGATTTTAAGCCTTAAAAGGTTTTCTTCAAATATACGTCTACACTATTTCTCAAAACTTCAAGCCCCCAGAATTAATAAATAAATTACTGGACAGATCCCATTAACAACTCCAACCTCATTTCACATGCTGTCAAAGTTTTGGTTAAAACCTGGCTGTTTTTTTTAACCAGCTAATGAGCAGCATAAACCAGATAGAGGACTTCTGGTCTTTAACTTTGCAATTACATGTAAACAAACTCTCAGAGTATTAGTAGACTGACTTTATTTTGATGTATAGACATTCTACTGTACCTAACTTTGCAGCTACATGTCAACTTATTCTGCTAACCCAATCCTTAACCTATGTATTTATAGTTAGAATGTCTAAAGAGAACCATCAAAATAAAGTGCAACCCCCCCCCCCCCCAAAAAAAAAAAGATTTAAGTTATTTAATTTCAGAAGATGGCAAACACAATAAATCAATAAAAACAAAATTCGAACATATATGGTACTGAAAAGTTTGCTGCCAAACAAGCTCGCAGGCAAATCGTTGATGCTCTGATGGTTGCGAGCTCGCAGAGTGGGCCCGATTTTGACCACCGCAGTAGGCTGTGCCATAATGCCAAATTATACACAACCATGTCACATGGGCTAGATCAATGTATATTAGGCTACACTCTTAGAAAGAAAAGGTTCTATATAGAATCTTAAAAGGTTCTATCAGCGCTATGTATTTGGAACCTCTAAAAGGTTCTATACAGAACCCTTTTAGGGTTTTAAGAACCCTTTAGGTTCTTTGTAACCAGGAAAAAAGCTTCTGTATGGAATCTTTTGGGTTCATTCATTATCATTTGTTTTGTCCTTTCCGGATTACATATTTCAATATTATTGACAAAAATCAAGACCCTAAAATGTATTTATGAATGCATGTGAATGATCACAAAATTCAAGAAATGGGGTTAGAAAATGTATATACGGTATTTATATCATTTTTAGGGCTGTGCAAAAGTTACTTGCGATTAATCGCATCCAAAATAAAAGTCTGTGCTTACATAATATATTTTTGTGTGCTGTATATAATTATTTGTATATATAAATACCTATGCATATATATATATATATATATATATATATAGAATTATTTGCGCTTAAATTATATATGTGTGTATATATATATATATATATATATATATATATATATACATATATACAATAATACTATATTATATATAATAATTTTATATATGAATAACACGTTTTCTTAAATATATACATGCATGTGTGTGTATTTATAGATACAAAATAATTATATACAGCACACACAAATATATAATGTAAATACAGACTTTTATTTTGGATGCGATTAATCGCAATTAATTTTTGCACAGCCCTAATCATTTTATGTAGTTAATCAATATACACACGAAGAGTGCCATTTCAGTTTTTCTCCTCCAAAAATCAGCATGATTAAAATGTGACATTAAGTTACTAAAACAGTTTAACAAACAGTAATCTAATTACAACTACAAAATGTTGCAGAATAATGAATAATATGCCTGATAATATTGACCTTTGTGCCAAAAGGATTCTTTCGTTATCATTATAGAACCTTTGGAGTTGAGTTAAGAACCCTATGCTTCCAATATAGAACCCCAATTAACCCTTTTTTCTAAGAGTGGATAGCCCAGTGCAGCAAACCCAAAGCATGTTCCAGCTGCTTTGACTCAATTATCAAGTTAACTGATGTATACAATATCTCACAACCTCCCAAGTGTCCGAACTTGCACCGTGTACACTGGCCTTAACAGTTTTTCTTTAAAATCTAATGCTGTACATTGAGATCATGTTCCACCTGTGCAAGCACATGAAAGCGTAACACTTTATTTCAGAACGAGTCTGTCAGAGGCTCAACTGTAGCATATCGTAGGCTGTGTTGTAGTAGCTGACTGCTTATCTGTTTTCAGTCAAACAAGAGTGATAAGTGACAACTTATCAAATGCCCTGAATAGTGCGAGTTCATCTTTTTAGCCTATTTAACATTAAGAGACCCAAACATTGGTATTGGTAATGTTCTCCATTATGATAAGCTACTTTATAAATACCTTCCAGTGAGCAACAAGGCTGAAACATTCAGCATCTCAGACCAGCTCTCTAAAATTGAATCAGGCTACATCAATAAATATTTGTAATCATTTTCTATGAATTATCGGACGAGCTTTTATATGCATTTAAACTGTTGACCACAAAAGACCCACTGCTGCATTTTTGCAACATTTAAATAAACACTATTTTGAGCCCGTTCTCATCCCAAGGCGTCATATTGGCTTTTGCCAATGCGTATACATCAAACGCACATGGCACCCTTTAGCGTCCAATGAAATGCAGATATATATGGGGCAGCGCCTACTCAGTGGTCTAACCCCAACCCTACACCTCAAACCCTCACCATTCATTCAAACAGAATTAAGAAAACATTCAAATATGCATTCAAATTAATCAAACATTTTTAAATAGACATATACAACATTTTATCAGAACCTTTAGTAAATTGCAATATTTGTTTAATTGTCAGTTCAGAATCACAGGAGAATCTTTATTTTAAACATGCAAACAAAAAGCATGATTCTCAATTTATCCAGAATTGTGCAGCTATAATACGATCATAAACATTTCAAGGTGTTGTCATTTTATTGTTATTTACATATTATACATATTATTTTTAGCTAACATACTACTATACTATATTTTAGCTATAATTATTATTAAAATAATTGAATTAAAATAAAACAAAATGTAAATATCAGATGTAAACTAATTCTGAAACTAATCAAAAAACTGAACTAACTGATGTAGGTGAAAATCAAAATTTAAATAAATAATAAATTGAAGGTAAATCGCTGCCCATATTCACTGCAGGGTCTGCACCTTCAGGCCACACATTTTGCAGCATGGTCACCATGTTATTCTGACTGACATCAAGTGCATCAAATGAGTCCAAAGCACCTGTGCTGTAATGGGCTCATCACAATTTCAATGCTACCACCTTCCCATAATATCCGCTATTACCCAGATGCACTTTTACTCACAGTAAATGCATGTTTGCTAGCATCACGTCAATTAACTAATTAAATAGTGAATCATTCAATTAGAGCACCACTTCACTGCAAAACAAATATTGATTCATGCAACAAAAGCTCTTTAGTTCAACAGAAACAACGGAACAATATTGAGCGTTTTTGTTTGCACTCTGTAATGAGGCATACAAAATAGCAGTTGGTGTTTTTTTTTTTTTACTTTTTTTTTGTGGAAGAATGAGAGATGACATAATGCTTAAAAAATCTTGTTTTTCACTCCAAGAGCCTCTAAGCATAATAAATAACAAATGTTCATTACTTATTTACTTTCTTAAAAATCTGTAAACATGAAGCTAGAGGCAGCTGTAAAATGTAATTTATCTAGCTTCTGCAGGAGTAGAATGAATGACTTCAAGGACAAACAGATGGTCAGAGTTACATTTCTGTAAACTTCATGACAAATAGCTCTTGCTTCAAATCTGAAGTTTTTGTGTCTATAACTTCTCTCAACAGATTCAAGCAAAGAGCCACTATGCGTGTGTGTGTATATATATATACACATACATATATATATATATATATATATATCCTCACTCTTCACAATTTCCCACAGTGTGCAGTGCTGAAAAAACAGCCATAAAAATAAGCACTCGGAAAGATGTCTTGCTGACATCATACAACAGGCAGCCATCAGTATATAGTCTCCATAGTCAAACTACGAATCGTTGGTGCTCAGTGAGCTGCAACTGTATGAAGTTCAGCGAACTTTTGAACCTATGAACGGTTCGGGTATCAGAGTTATTATACTATATTTTGAAGATGGCTCCTGTCTGTATACACTAAGTGAACTGTCTCTATAATGTATCTTCTATATTAAACGGTCGCACTCTTACAAGTCTCCATGCTTCGTCTTTGCAGTGTATGGACACTCATTATGTTACTGTGTTAGTGTGGGGCTATTTTGAGCCTTGTTAGTGGTATAAAGTAGCCGATTTCCTTTTACTTAGCTCAATGCCCCCAGTGCTAGCATTATACGCTAAACAGTTTTATAGATAAAACTCTTTACATTCGATTATCATGAAAACAAATCTCAGAGAACGATTGACTAGGTACCGATGTTTTATTAGACCAAAGGTTCATTGTTTGCGGAGTTCTCCTTTAATGTATATTACAATAGAAAAGACATTTTAAATTGTAACAATAATTTACAATATTAATGTTTTTGATAAAACAAATGCAGCCTTGGTGAGCATAAGAGACTTCTTTAAATTATTATGAACAAAATCTTTCTAACTGAGATAATGTAAACTTTACGTTTCCTCAAAGTAAATTAAGGAAATACAAGATTTGATCCAGAACATTTTGAAATGTCAGCAAAATAATCCATGATAGAGGTAAAGCAGATGTCTTCAGCTCACCATTTTCTCTACTCTGATGTTCCTCCAAAGGCCAAACACACCACCCGGAGATAGTCATTTCTCACAGCCGGCATGAGCCCTCTCCGCCAGGGACTGGGCTCCCAAATTGAAAAGAGACAATGCCATTTTTCACCCTGGCAAAAAACACATTACATCCTGCTAGCATCACCCCGGGGACGGCTCCCAGATGACGCTACCGTCACAGGAGCATCAGATCAAATACAAACCTCAGGCTTCATTCACAAGGGAGAGTGAAGAGTTGAACCTGATGGGAATCACCAGAACCGCCAGCTTTCCTGCAGCTTTTTCTGCTAATTTAATGGGGACTTTCTCCCTATAAGTTTGTACAACAGACATTGTAGACTTGGCATGGAACTACAAGAGTGCAAAGTGCATACATACTCTAGTTTTGTCCCAAGTAATCCACCTTGCTGTTACTATCTACAGACAGCAGTCTTCTGAGGGAATATCCAAATGAGTGGAGCATCATAATTGAATGAGGCCACGTCTAAACAGCAGCAGAATACAGTTATCAGTCCTGTTTTCACAGTCAGTCCGTTCACACACAGCATGGTTATGTATGCGAGTGATAACTGCATTATATTAACAAACTACACCTGTACATTTTCGGAAAACCTGCGCAGTGTGAACAGAACTGGACTGGAATACTATGCAACTTTCACATGGTCAGTTTTGGGATTGACCTTCCTTGAAAAGGGAATACAAAATAAGTTGCATACTACTGTACCTTATAGATTTAGGCCTGGGGAAGGTATCATAGACAACATTATAAGGTTACTGCCTACCTTCTGGATCAGTCTTCACATCAGGAGCATGTCGTCTGATGTCTTGAAATGCTTAAATAGGCAGCTCAGGTTTTGAAACAGAACTTTGGTTACTCTCGTGTGTAGACACTAATGTTTTTTGTTGCAGGCTTAAAAAGGAAGGTCAGTTTCTTTGGAGAGTCACGGACTATAACAAAAGAAAACATCCAAGGAAACTTCAAAGTTCAGGCAATAAATAAAAAAGCTTTTATTTGAGATGGCTATACTCCACTTACGATACACACCTAAAAGCAAAGGACATGGTTTCAAAAAGAAGGCTACTTGCTGAGAATTCAAAGAGCTGTAACCTAACTATTATGTTTGTTCTTCTTGATCTGGACACTGAATGCATACGTTGCAGTGTGTGTCAGTGAAATTGCATATTTTCATAATTTAATAATAAGTTTTGCAATTGCATACATTTAGGATTCAATTTAGAAAAACCATCACAATCCACAAAAGTACACAGTAAATACAGCTCAAGAACATTACAAGACATATAATTAATAAACAAATGTCTAATAAAATTTGCATTTAGTGTACCTAATTGTATCTCAAAAACATGTATCGTCTGATGACCACAATAGTTGACAATCGTAGGTAGATAGATAGATTTTATATGTGTTCTGGACCTCGTTTTACAATCAGAACTATTGTAAGTCTTCTAATGAAATAACAGTATTTTGTCTATGAGAGCACTACATGAGTGTGAAGTCAAGTTTTCCTTTATTAGGGCACATAACTATTCTAATCTATAAAAATGACATTATTATGACATTGGAACAACGTTGTTATTATTTTTAGTAGTCCAGATTTGAATATTAGTTTGCTCTGTGTCATACCGTAGCTATAAATAATAATAATAATAATGATATTAAATGAAGGCAAACACCACATATGCCACATTATTTCCTATGTCCAAAGGAAACAAACATATGTATAATTGAGTCCTTCTCTCTTAAGTCCACTTAGTCTTATTTTGCACCAAAAAGTTGTATATTACCAATTCCCACCCTTTTCTGAATATAACAATTAATATTCCAGCTGTGATCTTAAGACTAACATACATTGCATGTGAGATTTGCTTCATACTGTGGGTGAACTATAATAGATTTTTTGTGCCATCCTTAAAAATACCTCTTTTCACATTCGCAAGATTCATAATTTTGCAGTTCTGTTCATTTCCGATATACATTTGATCTTTTCACTTGATGAAATAAATGCTATGCTGTTCGTCAGCGTTTCTGGGCTGAGAAACACTTGAGGTGTTAGAGCTACATCTTGTAATGTCTTTAAATAGCAAGCAGCCACAGTAATGATGAACTAGAAGGTTACATAGGATGAAATTCAATAATTTGCCAAACCTTTAGCATAACATTTGCAGAGTGATGCATAAAACACAATTCTACAGTCTATCTTGAGAGTGCTGTTATGACTTTCTTTGCAAAGACATGGCGTCCATTTGGAAGAATAAAAAAAGTACTTCTTTGGATTGTGTGAATTGTTTGGATTGTCTATTCCAGATGTTCCAAAATGTAAGATTGATTGGTCTAGTCATTACTTAATATAGGATCTTTAAAAAAAACAGATTCACACAACTATGTATGGTTGTGTACTGAAATTTGCCATATTTTTTTGGCGGTACATGATGACAACAGCAGAAGTTTGACACTCACACACTTGTCAGAGTAATATAGTTTTGCTGAACTGTTATAAATCATCATTGCCAAAAAAAAAAAAAGGTCCTTCCTTTTCATTTCATACTGGAGCCAAGCGAGGAAACCTATTCCCTCATAATATGTCAGAAATAGTGACACTAAAAAAAAAACATGATTGTTGTGGCCCTCAAAACTATAGAGCTAACCAGTTGGAAACACCCTCTTGATGTGGAAGTTGTGAGATTTGCAACCTACTTTGTATTGTTACAATGTTGGTAATATTTAAATGAACAATGTTTACTCTTTTGGACATTTAGATTTGTCAGGAAAAGTCCATTCGGATGATGCAAAAAAAGAGTAACTTTTTTGACATGCTGTTTTTATTTCTGCAATATATGGTGTACAAACGCCTTTCAAATATTGCTCAGTGGGTGGAGTCAGGCTCTGACCAGGGGTTTAGTTACCCTTTAACTCTGGTCAAGCCTATCCAATGAAAGCAGACTGGGAGTGGCCTTAGATGGCAATATGCCCAGTGCATTAGTGTTGACGTTTTTCTACCTATTTGCCAAATTTATACTGCTTCAATGAAAGCACCTTTTACCAATAGTAGTTACTAGTTATTAACGGCATTAACTCAAAGCCATTTTAACGGCGTACATTTCTTTGTTCGCGCAATTTACAGTCTTTTTTGCCTAGCAAACTTTGTAGTTTTCTTTCACATGCTTTTGCAACTTTCACATGCTTTTGCATGCACGTGCTGCGCTATGAAACCCATTCATTTCAATGGCTTGCACTGTGCGAGGACGCTTTGTTGCTTCGTCGAACCCAGGCGCAAGCGGATCTAGCTAGACCGTAAACAAAACAACAGGCATGCCACACACGCTCGTTGGACTTGCGAGTTCGGCCAAATAGTTGGTTCATGTTATGTTTTGAGTGGATGACGAGCGTGAGACGCCGAAATGGATACCAATAAGATTCTGAATGGAAATTTTACTTTTAAAAAGTTTGCCAAATGGTTCCATTGACGAGACCAAAGTGATCTGTGTGTTTTGTCATTGTGAACTGAGCTATCATCATCGCTGCACATCATCGCAGTTTGAAATACCACTTGATTGCCAAGCACACACACAGCACATATAGATAATGCGAATTCTCACCCTCTCGTCAATATCAGGACCTCATCAGTATTTCTTTCACCCTTTTATTGATGGACAGTGTTACATTGAGAGATTATTTGCTCCAAGTAAGAACGTTATATGTGAAATGAACACAGTATATGGCAATGTTGTTTTCAGTAAAAAACATTTGGACAAAGTAAGTCGATTCTACATTTTATCTAAGAATAGATAAAAATATGTGATTAATTGCGATTAATCGCGATTAATCGTATTAATTGCCATAGTTAAATCGCGATTAATCACAATTAATCACAATTAATCACATATTTTTATCTATTCTAAATGTCTCTTGATTTCTTTTAATTTTTTTAATTTTAAAATATTTGAATCTAGTAGCAACTCTATTCTCTGTCAAAGTTTGGTCAAAACTCCTGGTAAACGAAGACTGGGAAGTTCAATACTCACAGCACTCAAGCTGATTTATATTTAGTTAATCCATTTATTTGTTCTCTTTTATTATTAGCTTCAGGGAACAACTAAAACCACTCCAGACTTTCCTTAAATCTGCATTGGAAATGGGAACAAAACAAACTTTATCTTCTCCACTGGCTGTAATTCTTAAAAACAAATGCAGAAATACATGTTGTAAAGCACGTCTGTTCTGAGGTGAGAAACGGGCATCAGCCTTAATTAGTCACAGAGCTGGATCTGAACTCGGACTTGAGGAGAGGGAGTCATCCACTCTCCCTGTTTGCTAAACAGCCCTCGAAAAATTCTCTTTCAAGTTAGCGCTGCGAAATTCGACGCGTTGGATGCTTAGTGCCATGGCAACAACATCAGGACTGCCGAAATAGAATGAAACGATACTGAAAGTTCCCAGAATCAGTAGGCATAAAAATTCAACAAACTGATGTCATTTTAATTGACCGCACAGATGCACATGCATGCGTGTACACAAGAAATAATTCAATGCAATTTGTCATAATCGAGTAAATAGGAAAGTGTTAATTCATTTTCATGCTACATTGAAAAAGGTCTTCAACAGAGAGAGAGAGAGAGACAGCTGAAGAGCAGCATAATTAAAATGTACTTTTTTTTCAGGTTACTGGGTGTAAAAAATAACATGTCTTTTGTTTGATAGTGCCGTCCTGCCACTACTTTATAAGTGACACTCATGAAAGCTAATAGAGGACAAATCATTTGTATAAGCTGCTCAGTTTCCGGGCTCTGCGTTTCTCTCCTTCTCGCTCTCATCCATTCTTCATTTATCTCACACAAGCTCATTTCCCTCATTCTTCACTTCTCTCCAGCATCTTCCTCATACTTTCTCTTGCCTTCTTACCCTATTATCTAATCTCTTTTTCCTCTCCCAGTGAGAAACTCATTCCTCATTTTCCACCCACTCCCTCCCCCATATTTTACCTAAATCTCTTTCCAACTCGCTTTATCTGTCTCTCTCAAACACAAAATGATTTCATATGAATCATTTGAGTGGAGGTGACATTTTAATGAATGTCAATCACGCAGATGTTACCTTGTTGACGAGCGTTATCATCATTCTACTTAATTTGTCTCAGAGACGTGTGATTTCTCTGTCAGATCTCCAATGTCACACTAAACAGCTCACTTCCATATCGCAAGATAGATTAACACCACAATCTCAGTTATGCTTTGAAGTGCTTCCTACTATGCAGTATACATGTTATATACAATAATATGTTAGCAAAAATAGTAAACTCTCAACTTTTAAAAAGAGAAATTATATTACTTAGTTTTCTATTAATCATATTTTATGAACATGCCATGTTCAATCAATCAATCAATCAATCAATCAATCACACCTATATGAAGTGAATGTCACCCATCCTTTAGGCGAGTCATGACATTATTTTTGTCCAAAATACAAAAATGAATTAATAGCATTAATATGTATAAGGCATTTATTCAATTATGTTATGTTGTGTTAGTTTTTCCTCACTAAAACATTCCATCCTGTTTGATAAAATTATGATAATAGCAACATTTTAATACATAAATACTTTTTTTAGAAATATGCTTGTGGTCAAACACTTTTATTATTGTTATTAATATCCAATATGGAACAATATGGACATAAAAGAGCTCAATTTGGCCACTGCTCAGTGAGGGATTGACAGAAAGAATACTTGATGAATATTGCTTTTATTTAAATTTTATATTTTGAAATGTTGCTATTGTCATAATAATTTCTGTAATTTTCAGAATGGAATGTTTAACACGTTCTAGGCGTCACATAGTGACGCTTTTGAAATTTCGTCTAAATACAACGCACATGGCACCCTTTAGCGTCAATATAACACACTTTGGTTATGGGTAGGTTTAGTTCTGGGGTAGTGTTAGGGTTAGACCACTAGCACTAGACCACTAGCAAAAGCATATTACATTGTTTTTAAAAGTATATCTTAAAAGTTACAGAATAAAAAAAACTGCATAAAAGGAAAGACTCATTCGACGCATAAAACGCTCCTTGAAGAGTTTGGATAAAAGCGTCGATCAACTAAAATAAATGCAAATTATTTTAATTAGATGTGCAAAAGCGAGGCTCATTTCGATTTATAGCTAAAATTAGAGCTTATCTTTGCTCTACTTAACAAATCCTGCACAAATGCCTGAACCCCAAACATTGTTTGCGGACACATGTGGGTGTGGATTGTGGTTCATGTCATCATGAATTTGCACAAAAATGTCTAACAGTTGTTAGCAGATTTTAGTTGTAGCTACCTAAAGCTTAAAATTGAAGAGCATGTCTTCATTCACTCTCTTTACCACAGTTAGCTCATCTGCTACAAGCTCACTGCAATCAATTCACACAGTAAGTGATCATTAGTGCTAATCGGTATGCTGTTTAATTGCGGTTTGAGATGTCGTAGTTCACTGACCCCTTCTGACAGTTCAGTAGTGGTTTATCAAGCTGGTTTGGACATTTAGGGCTTTAATGGAAACCTTCTGAAAAGACCAACATGAACTTAGTTTACCACTCGTTTAGCCACATAACCGGTTGACCATAATGCTGGTTAATTTAGTCAATAAGCAGCGAGCAAGCACACCCGAATCTAAAAACAACACAAGTTGGTGACTTTTTGGATGGCATTTTGTATACATGCTCACTGACAATGCCAAAACTTTCTAAATCCAGTTCCCCTGCAAAAGCTCACAAATACACTTATTAGCAATGTGACTGACAGCAGCACACCTGAATCTAAGGGTGTGTTCACACTTAGTAGTATACGGTTCTTTTGGGCCGACTAAAAAATACATTTTTAAGACCAAACCTAAAACCAAAACAAAAACATATTTTGCCGTGTGCCGGGATCGATGGCATTTTTGACAAGCTGAGAACTCATGAAGTTTTATAAAAACAGCACCAGGAATTCCTGTCGCACACAAGCGAAGATCTGCTGCACAGAGACTGAGTTCTGACGCCTGTACCGAACAGTAATGGGCATCGTTGCTCAATTGACAAGAAAAAACATGCATGAGTCAGCATTCTGTCCCTTTAAGGGTCGAATTGGTGTCATCATGCCCTGTTTTTGGTTCATTTAGATGTCTTTGGTCTTGTAGGGTTAAATTGTCTGTCGAACTGGACCAGAGTTTGTTTGGGAAGTGGACTGAGACCCATCTTTACAGGGATGGCGTGCACCAGGGTTCAGATGGCAGCGTTCACACCATTTTAACGATCTGATACAAGTGTAAAAGCGCAAAGCGCAAGTAACTTTGTGGGCGGATCCCGGCGCTGTTGCTATTTTCCCGGCGGGATAAATGCCTCTTGCGCCTGGCGCAAATCTAAAAGGGGTTGGTCTGGGAGTAGCTTCATTATTCATAGGTGTGGTTTGGGCGTAACGGAAATAAACCAATAAGAGCGTCATATCGCATTCCCTTTAAGAGCGTGATGAAGGAGGTGCGCTTGTTTCATGGCGCAATTCTATTTTAACGGCACATTTATCAGGCGCGCTCCAGCATCGGTTCACAGCCGAGGAGATCGATGTTCTCCTTAGGGCCATAAAAGAAAGAGAAGTGACATTGGGGATGGGACAAACACACCCAAATTAGCTTCGGTTAAAATGCATATAATAATTTGGGTACAGTGTATGTGCGTTGTTCACACTCTGTATTATGGCCAAGCATGTGCGCTTAAAATAGCATCTGAATGTACGCGCAACGCGCCACTGAGTTTAGACCAGGTTTTTTCTGGTCATTGGTGCAATTGTTTCTGGAACTGCAAAATACCACCAGGGATTGTTTTGCGCGACACACGCCTCCTTTTCTGCGACCCCGCCCAGGGAGCGCAAGTTTTACCGACATGCGTCTGTGAAGGAAAAATGCCCGCTTTGTGCGAGTGCAAAATATGAATGATAAATGTGTCGGTGTATAAAGTCATTTGCGCCGGGTGCAAGATAGAGCCCCTAGTATTTAAATCAAGCGCACTAACAGAGCAATCGCACCAGAGTAAGTTTTAATTGAACCCAACCTGCCAAATGTGAACACACCATAAACTATATGGCTTATATATATATGGATGCAATCTTACTTATATGATAGCAGAACTTCTGAACTGATTTTCACTGCAAAAGCTCACAGTTGCACTTGATATGCTGACTGCTTTTTCGATATTTGGTGAAATGTGAACAACAAAATGCATTTGGTTTTCCACAAATCTCTGCTTCCGTGAAGACGCCTGCCATGCACGAGATGAGCCGAGGTCTGTCCCTTGCTTCTGCCACAAGATGAATAACTGTTTACACACCAGGCCAAACGAGGCCAGATTTACCAGCCCTGTCAGTGGCGGATAGAGGATGTGCAGAGCCGCTTCACAGCCAACATGAAATACAGCCACACCGTTACGGGCAGCGTAAAGCCAGGCACTCCAACTTTTTTTAATTTGGATTGGCAAGCGAGCTGTCAGGGTGCTCGTATTTTATACCTCCCCCTCATATTTGAGGGTCCTGCTCCGGCACTGAGTGGCTCTCGATCATACCTGACAGCCAGGTTTTATTGAATAACAGTGAGAGGGAAGATGGGCCGCCTCCTGGACGGCAATGCATGGTGGGAGACTGAAGGGCTGTTGAACTGATGGGTCGCAGAAAGAAAACATTTGGCTTTAAGTACTATGCACTTACATTGAAATTAATAATTTGATACAATTGACTTAACATTGTACTTATTTTTCAATGTAAGTATAGTACTTAAAGCCAAATGTAAAGTGGGACCAAACATTTTTTTTCCCAATGTCATCATTACTAGTCATTGACATGACGTCTACATTTACACATCAATGTTCATCAACTTGTCAAATACAGAGAAGGACAGATACTATTTCTAAATACTAAAACAAAACATTCTTATTCTATTAAAGGAGTTGTTCACTTAAAAAACAAAACAAAAAAAAAAAACTTTTGCTGATAATTTACTCACCCTCGTCATCCAAGATGTCCACATCTTTCTTTCTTCAGTCGAAAATAAATTAAGGTTTTTGATGAAAACATTCCAGGATTTTCCCCATATAATGCATTTCATTGGGAACCAAACGGTTCGAGGTCCAAATGAGCGTTTCAGTGCAGTTTCAAAGGGCTTTAAAACGACACCAGATGATTAATCTTATTCATGACGATGGTCTTATCTAGAACCCTTCGAGTCATGACTTCGAAAAAGATTTGTTCATTTTGATGAACAAGTTTGAACAGGAGAGTCACGAACAGAGCAAGGCGAGCATTTGTGCTTATAAAACTTAATTTAATTTTTAAATGACCTATCGCTTCACCAGATAAGACCCTTATTCATCGTCTGGTGTCGTTTAAAGCCCTTTAAAGCTGCACTGAAACTGTCATTTGGACCTTGAACCATTTGGTTCCCATTGAAGTCCATTATATGGAGAAAATCCTGGAATGTTTTCATCAAAAACCTTAATTTCTTTTCGACTGAAGAAAGAAAGACATGGATGACATGGACATCTTGGATGACATGGGGGTGAGTAAATTATAAGCAAAAGTTTTTTTGTTTTTTTTTTTAAGTGAACTACTCCTTTACAATTACATAATTCTGCTTTGTTCAGTAAGTTTTTTTTTTAGTTTTTTTTTTAAGTTTTTTTTTAATTACTACTTTTATGCGGGAAGTACACATTAACTATTTTCAACTGTGGTAATAAATGTTTCTTGAGCCCTAAATCCTCATATTAGAATGATTTCAGAAGGATCGTGTGACATTGAAGATGAGATTTCAATGTTGCCATCACAGAAGTACATTTTGATCCAATAAATGCAACATGGGTAAGTATAAGAGACTTCTTTCAAAAACATAAAAAAAGAAGCTTGACAAACAATTACTTGAATTCCTTGCAAAACTTTGAAATTTTGTATGAAGGACACAAACTGAAGAAAATGTAAATCATTGTTGTTGTGTTTATAGCCTGATAAAAAGAAAAAAAATATCTGGCCACTAAAAAAAACAAACATGGTTTCCATGTTTTATGAGGAGTATCCATAGACATTATGATTTTCACAATGTACAATGGAGTACATTTTCATTACATTAAAAAAAAAAAAAAAAAAACTTAGTGTGATTTACAAGCCATATTCCCTAATGTCAACCAAAAAAATCCACAAGGTCAAGGATTTTGGATATTGTCATCTTTGCGGCTTGTGGCTGGCACACACACACATACACCTTCGCTCACTCTTTTTGCATACATCAGCAGGATAATTTTTGTTAAGCATCCCAATGCTGGAGATTTACTGTTCAGGGTGTCGTCAAAGGCACCAATTACATTAAACAAGACTTTAAATGAATATTTAAGTACTGTATGTTGTAGCCACTAAATGTCTCATGCACATGCAACCATAGAAAGGTTTATTATATTAATAGGCCGATAATGCTTCTGCATCTGTGGAGGAAGGGGATGGTAATTATCTGTATAAAATATTATCAAGAGCACAGAGTGATTATACATGCAGCATGTGGTGAATGTTTAGTGCTCAGGCACTAGTGCAGATGTTTTATTAGAGAACCCAGGAGGAAACAAGCAAGTGAGTTTCACATTATAGACCTTTCTGTCTTTCCAGGTCTGTAGACACACGCCCACAAAACCTGAACAACAAAGCCAAACAAGGGATGGGAAGAGAGTCATTACTTTTTCATACTGTGGCTAGTAAAACAAGAAGACCCCATTACCGCCCAAGTGAGATTAATGGCTGACATGGACCTCAGCGACTAAAGCAAGGAAAAGGCTGAGAGAAAGAAATAAAGGATAGATGGAGAGTGTGAAAGAAAGACATAGAAGAGTTATAGAAGAGAAAGGGTGAAGGGCATGGTGCCAAAGCTCATTGACTTCTTTTCCCACCTTGTGAGAGTCTATGCGTAGGTCGGATGAGTCACTTTAGAGATCTGATACTCACGAGCTGTCGTCCTCTTCTGATTTAGCCCTCGACTTGGCCAGGAAAGCGCAAGGCTATAATAACCCGTCGCACAGCCGCCCAGCGTAAGACAATGTCCCATTAAAACACTGAAGGTGATTTAGCTGATATTAATGAGTTGTTCAAATGTTCAAATCACACCCTCAGATATCCCTGAAAATATAGAGGAGTGGTTCCAATATCATGAGTGGTAACCAGGGTTTACTATAGTATAATTATGGATCAACTTAATTTTAATTTATGACCACAGAGCTGAATTAAAATGACTGGTGGAATTTATTGAATCACAATTCAGTTTTTTAACATTTACTATAATATTTAATTAAACATTCAATATTCTGGGAAAGTAAACGTTTCTCTCACCCTGGTCAATAAAAGAAACATAATAGTTTGATAATAAAAATGTGGCGTTAAAATTAGTGTCCCGCCCAGACCAACATAGTTCATCTTATATTTCATACAGCTGATTGGTGATGAACATGAAAATGCACAGTACGTGCTTGACAGCCCTAATGATAATAATATGGTTCATTCGTTAACTACATTAGTTAAAATTAACTAAGAATGAACTACTTTTTCAGCATGTGTTAATCTCTGTTGATGTTAATTTCAACATTTACTAATACTTTATTAAAATCTTGTTAACATTAGTTAATGCACTGTGAACTAACATGAACAAACAAGCTGGATTTGTATTAACTAACAGCGTTAACAAAGATGAACAAATACAGTAACAAATGTCTTGTTCATGGTTAGTTCATGTTAGTTAATACATTAAATAATGTTTATTAATCTTATTGTAAAGTGTTAACAATATTTCATCCTATTGAACTACACGCAAGTGCTGGATTACTAGGCCAGTTTATTAGATGAATTAAACTTGTGAGAGAAAACTCAGCGCTGTTCCACTTGGTCTAACGTTACACTATCACACTAAACGGCATTCAAATGTGTGTTGAAAGTTATAATGTTATTCTACGTGTTAGTTAATTTGCTATACGAAACTAGCAGCTAGATCAACATAAGAATAACATACTGACCATATTCTAACATTTCATCATGTCAAGCTAACGTTATAACATTGATTTGTTTTATACATTTGCTCACCTAATAAAGCTGTAAAGTCGTGACTCGTGAAGTTCTGTCAAGTCCAAATTAGTCACGGACGCTAGCTCTCTGTCGAGTGGAAGTCAGTCTTCGGACGCTAGCTCTCGGCATCTCAAAAACATCACGCTGATATTGATCCTCGTTTTAGTTCTCCTTGTTTGTCCCAAAGTCTGCTTGCCATGGTCTATGTTTTGAACGAAACAAAAACTGGGTGCCGCTAAAAGTTACTCACTATGCAGTTGTCCACGTCTGTTGCCATGGTTACGTCATGGCTATGGCAGTACGAGCGGAAACCGAGGATAGCGCAGATATTGCGTCATTGACGGGCATCAGTTTTTATTTTAAAATTGGAAGTTCTCTGAAATAAAAGAACTTTGGAGACTTTTGGGGTATTGCAAGTACACAACTGCAGGAAATATATCACACTGTGCAAGTGATTTTTGGATATTTTATTACAAAATTCTTACATATTGGACCTTTAATTGGGTGGATATAATTTAATTCATGGACAACAATGAGAAAAAAATGCTAAAGTGTAAATATTTTACAAACCATTAAACCATTTTGTAGTTTTATTATCAAAAACGCTTGATTTCCATTAATGTAAACCAGGATTCAAGCGAAAACTTTTTTGTTTGCCATTAAAAAATGGTATTAAATTTTAAACTCATCTTTATTGAATTTTATAAAATGGTTGGTTCCAATCCTTGATTCTGATTGGTCTGATTGGAAGGGTTACTCCACTTTGCGTCGGCCTAACAACGTCCTTTATCCGTTACTTATTCACGATAGAGCACAGCCACTTGTACCTTATTGCTTACTAATTGGATGGATACTGTAGATTTTAATTCATGGGCAACAATGAGAGAATCAAAATGCTAAAATGTAAATAACCATTAAGCCATTTGTAATTTTATAATCAATAAACCTGTGTTTAAAAAAAACAAACTGTTGTGAACCACTGCAATACACCTTGTGCTGCTACTGCAAACTCAGTCAAGACAGTGCACTAAATTTCAATGCGGTTCAGGCTCGTCTCTCTGTTTACTAAAAAGCAGTGCTCCTTTGCCCTTGTGTGATGAGCATCAAGAGAGGGTGCGAGCAGTAGGGGAAGCACTTAGCCACATGCTCTACCCGCAGTGCACTCTTAAACAGGTCCCTTATTTATGCAGGTTATAAAAAGTGCATTAAATAAAAGCGGGGAGTTGCCCATGCCTGGGTTTTGTCATGCCGCTGTGATGCACTGCTGTCCATAAGTCACTATGACAGACAGGCACACAAGCCACAGTCCTCTCAAGAAAAAAACAAAACAGCAGTTGATCAACCTGTTCTGTTCGTATTCAATTATTTTAAGGTTTAATGCATTCAGTAGATTCAGCTTGTTTACGCATATTGCACACATCTCAAAGAAATTGTGCATTCACTCAACAACAATGGTACATTTATCTATTTACATGGATCATGACGGATGCGGTGCAACAAATTCAAATGATTCAAGGGGGATGAAATGACCAATAGCACATTTAGTATTCAGTTTGACATTATGACTATTTATTTCTAAAGTGAGCAAAACAAAATACCCCCTTACCCTAAACCCACCTGTCAAAGACAACCTTTAAAAAAAAAAAAACTTCCCTGAATTTGATATATATAGTATGCTGGCTTACAAAAATTGTCTGCACAAGAACAAGGATTTCAAATATTGGCATCTTTTGTGGGGATATTGGATATTTTTATAAAAGATGAATTTTTTTTTTTTTTTGGCATACTCAAAACTTTAGTGTTCCACAACACATTCTCATCCTAGGGCGTCATCTTACTGACACTTTTGACCATGTGTCTAAATCCGACACACATGGCAACCTTTAGCGTCAGTTACAATGACGCGGGTAGGTTTATGTATGGGTTAGGGTTAGACCACTAGGAGGCGCGTCCTCATATTGACGCTAAAGGGTGCCATGTGCGTCGGATGTTGACGCATGGTCAAAATACATGACACCTTGGGATGAGAATGGGCTGTGTTCCATAATTTTGCAATAGACATTACAAAAAGTAGCTTTAGAAGTAGTTGTAGCCTGCCATGGTTCGGTTGGGTTTGTGAATCGGAACCACAAAACCGAGTTACTGAGGCAAACAACGAAGTTGAAAGGGTTTATCTGAATGAACATCTAAAAGAAAGATCGCTGATATTGCTAGACGCGCATGCATTCTGAGGAAACAGAACAAGGTACAAGCTCAAGAAATTGCATGTGATTATCAGGATAAATGGAACACCTGAAGCTCACAATCTCAAGAGAGATCTCATTGGACAATGGAAACTGATGCTTTCATTCAGGATTCTTTGAATGAACAGAATTCATATCCTTGATGAATAAAAGTGTTCTACATTCTTTTTGAATGATAAACGTTGAAGAAGGACATGTAAAATATCACTGTTGCAGTACAGTTTTGTACATCACATTCATATCACACACATATCACATTGCTGTATACATTTTTCAGAAACTTTGTCATTTTTCAAAACTCTAGACACAAAACTCAAAACAGTTATCACTGGCTGTCTAATGTTCAAAACATTGCATTGTGCGTTCACATCTTTAAAGAATTCTAGCACTTGCACAATCATCGGTTCAAAAACAAATTTACTGTGAAAACCATTGAAACATCATTGTTCGTACAATCATCAATCACAATCAAAATAGCTGGATCCGAGAGTACCTCCCTCTCCTGCAAACACGGCAAAAATGGTCTCGAGTCAGAAGCAACTTCTGTCCAGGAGACGTTGTGCTAGTAGCCGATAGCACAGCGCCAAGAGGATCATGGATGCTGGCTAGAGTAACTGAAGCCTTCCCTGATTCCAAAGGCTTGGTCCGCAGCGTACGGCTTCAAACTAAAACAAGCCATCCAGAAAGACCTATCAGCAAGATCTGCTTGCTAGTAGGCCAATGATCTAAAGCTGATTGAGAATTTAATGAACTTGTGCACGTGCACACACTGTCATACAGATGCATACACTGAATCTTTGCACTCATTTATTCTTGTGGATAATGTGTAATGAGTTTAAGGAAATAATATATAGCTCCTTGGAAAATTACATTTAGTTAATTATAGCTTGCCTGCTGCAATAGCTATAAGGGGTAGCTATGTAGGAGCTATTTTGAGTTTAGTTTAATCTAAATTGTTGTGCTATTGGAGCACTGGAATGTTTTGTTAGATTTTGAATTCTTTATTTTGTAGGGACTTTTATTTTGACAATTGGTGAGAAAGTTTGAATAGAAAGATGGCCGCCTCTCACTTTTTCAAACACAAGAAAAGAACAAGGAAGCTGTTGGAATGTACAAGCATACAGTTCTTTACTTCACTATCAAAACGCTATTGAATCACAACTGAACACTACTTGGACATTAGTTTTGACATTTAAGTTGTGCCTTTTAACCACCTTTCTTCAATCAACTGCCAGTCATTTGTTGGATTACTGGAAATCATCTTTTGTCTAGTACAACCAACCTACAAAACTGCCCGCTGCCTGCCTTGCTCAGCTTACCAACCTACTTACCTACCTGCTGGAATTTCATCTCATCCACCACAAAAAAGGTACAATTTAAGTTTAATTTGCGTTGGATAGCTTGTCAAAGAAGTTAACCAATACGTCCCAGCTGTGAGTGGCCCGCCATCACAACTGTATAGAAGAGAGAGTAGTGGAATCATTGAACAAAGTGTGTGATATATTGATGCAAAACACTACAGTACAATCACAACAGGTTTATTGGGATCAAAGCAAAAATATAAAATATTACAGTAGGCTACATCCATGGATATTGTAGTCGAATTGGTTTATGCTCTATGATAATTGGTGACACCGAATCTCGTTAACTTGAGACTTTCATGATTTACTGTAAACATGGAAGATTGTGTGTCCGTTTCCATACAACTACGCATTAAGAGTAATGCAACACTTATCATTTTGAGCAGTTGTATCAATTGATAGTTAGATCATTGGTAGGAAATGAATAGACACTCATTTGAAATGTAATGTGTGAATTGAATTAAGTTGTGTCAAACTGAACAGGTGATTTATGTTGAATGAACAAATGATCTATGTTGCATGTGTCTTGTATCCAAGCAATTGAGAAAAGGGTTAGAGTTTTGGAAAATTTCCATTTTGATCATTGGTTTTGAGTTTTGTGTCTAGAGTTGTGAAAAATGACATAAAGATTCTGAAAATAGTAACAAAGTGATTGCAAAAAACTGTAATTCAGTCATCCACAGAAATTGCCAAATGATCTCAGGAAATATATAAAATATTTTGATCCACTGAAAGCCTTAAAGACCCAAAAGATTAAACTGACGCTTTATAAATGGTTCTCCTGTGTGTGATGGCGACCATAACCATAGTCAGTTCTATTAATGAGGTCTGTCACTCATGCTAGCCATCTAGCCGTGGACCTCCACGGATGTTGCTAACCTCAGGGTCAGCAGACGTTGTAAAGTTTTAAACCCCTCTCCATCATCGTACTCTCATACCGCTGTCTCTCACATGACGGAGGAACGCTCTAGCCCATCCATAACCATCTACCAGGATGTACGGCACGCGCTGTCAGACCGAGGCACGCGGTGATTAGTGACTGACCATGTGGTGACATTATAGCCATAGGCCTCAGTCTGAAATATAAAAGGAAAAGATAATGAACAGAACTGGCTTTGATGGTCCGAATAAGGCGTCGGGAAAGGTTAACAGCTTCCCAGGCCAGACAAGGTTTTCCCGGCTTTTGCATTCGAAGGAATGGAAATGTCAGGGGACGTTGGGGGGAAGGGTCCCGATGACCCACAGGACGGTGTGACGTTTCCACGGTTCCACTAAAAGACGCTCATTAACCCTGGCGACTGGGCTGGCGTGACATTTCACAGCTCCCCGGTTAATTTTATTTGCCACACTTGCTATTTATGGCGAATGATTAAACGCAAACAGTGCTGATGACACAGTACAAGAGAGTAAATTGCGATTCGCTTTTTAATAAAGGAGTCCAAATCATAAGATCCATCTGCTGCGATCCAGTGTCTCTGTGGGGAAAGAAATGTGTCAGATATTAGCATTCAAATGAAGAACTTTAAAAGGCCCAGATAAGATGCTTATCGCAGATTCAAACTTTCGGAGCGGCAGTATTTGGATTTCAGAGGCTGTTTATTTATTTAATTTACTTGTACGTTCATCTTCAGGGTGGAGAGGCATGGATTGATCTTCCGAGCTGATTTTATACACATGCTTCATGTTCCTCCGGGCTCTTGAAACCGCATGCTCCTGCATATTGATTGGCGAGATGCCTTTTGGGGGACAAGAGCCGTGGTGCGAGTTTCAGCGGGCTCTCGGGAGGCTGTGAAAACACAGCGTAGATAATCCATACGCTTGCTCTGAATGATTTATTAACAATCATTTTTTGTTGGAACCAATTTGTTTCATTAAGCACCTTTGTTTGTTTATTGAGCAGCAGGGACGAAGTTAAAAATTAATAGGCAAATAATTGCCTACAAAGCACACCTTCATAGAGCCTTCCCGGTGAAATATTACTTGGCGGAGCGATCCGGGATGACCCCCAATGCATAGAGAAGTGTACCCAGCAGCATCAGCCTTTATTAAAAAGCCTTCACACTCAGGGTAAATGGGATATAATGTGTGACGCCGGAGCTAGCGCTCACTGAATGATATTTGCTGTGAAGATTTGAGAAGCTAATAATAATGTATGTAAACATAATTTTGTATGACATTTCAGCAGGATTTCCCACCTTTAAAAGCAACTTTATGCACTGGAATTCTTATTGTTATTCCCTCACTTGCCAATCAGCTTTACTGAAGAGTGTGGCTTTAATACAAATGCAAATAAAAAAACAATCTACCAAACAATCTTCTGGTTTGCACTACTGTAAATGTCAAGTATATATCTAATAATATACAATCATGGCAATATTTCCTTCAGTTTTATAGATTAAAGAACTTAAAGGGATAGTTCACTTTGAAATTAATGAAGGTGAAATTAATGAAGATGTAGGTGTCTTTGTTTCCACAGTATTTTCAATTTTGATATTTTTAGGTCAAAACGTTGTTGTCAGTCATATAATGGAGGTTTATGGTCACCACCTCAAAGAGCATGCATAGAGAAGTCCAAATTAAACATGATTTAATGACTCGTAAATCTAAGAAGTGGTTTGTGTGAGAGAACCGAAGCGCCCATGCCTTCAGATCAGTTGGAATTGGCTGTGGTTAAAAGAGGTAAAAACTATATAAATACTGCTCGTTTTCTCACACAAACCGCTCGTTTCGTGTTCTTAGGCCATCAGTGTGTACTTACATTTACAAGTCATTAAATCATGTTTAATTTGGAGTTCTCTGTGCATGCTCTTTTAGGAGATCCCATAGACTTCCATTAGATGACTGACAGACAAGAACGGTTTGACCTAAAAATATCAAAATTGAAAATACTGTGGAAACAAAGACACCTACATCTTGGATGCCCTTGAGGTAAGCTAAAACATATCAAAAATTAATTTCAAAGTGAACTATCCCTTTAAGTACAGTTTGAACAATTTAAATTGTTCAGTTTTGAGAGGAGACTGTACCTAAAGGAGAGAAAGTTTGAATATCTCCACTTTGCTTCCTCTTTTACTATGATTCACACATCTCACTAATACAGAGAGTTGAAGAGCAGAGGGATAAAAGAAGAGATTATACCCAGCCCTCGCAGACCTCCTTCCTCACCAGGGTCTCTAAAAGATATTCAAATAAATTCTTTTCAAGTGCAGGTGACCTTTAAGGATTTTAGAGCTCAGGCGCTCGGAGGTCTCCATTGAGTTGCCTCAAGCATTTTGTATTAGATACCCTTGCCTAAATTCAGTTATGAACTCCTGTACTGGAAAGGGATGAGAGATGGAGAATGTATTATCTTTGAATCATTGTGTGATGATTCCTTTTATGTTGTCCATATCACAAAGTGGGTATTTTACACCATTTGTACAGTTGGGTGCAAAGGTCTGAGAGCATGTTACATTTTTTTTTCTTTACACCTGAAAATAAACAGGTTTTAAATAATTCAAAGCTATATCAATCAATTAAACCATTTAAATAGCATTTCCACTGTAGTGGCCTCAGACTTGTGAACCTCACTATATAACCATACATAGGTAAGCCTTGGGAAACACAAGCAGACTCAACCCAGTGCAACGCAATGTTATATTCATGAGGTTATATTATATAAGGTTGTATTTACAGTGCAACGCAAGCAGCATCCAAATGCTTCACCGAAAACCAATTCATACACAAGTGCAAAAAACCAAGCCTTCGCTAGCTGAGAAAGCAGATGACGAGAGGTGTGTCATATGAGTACAGTATATAACCTATGGAAATATGCAACATTTTGTCTGTGAAAGACAATGCATTGATCTGATGGGCCACCATTTTAGTAACTCCGTGTCTACCGCCAGGATGGCCTTTTCTTCCCTGTCCTCAGAGAGAATCATCTTTGCTTTCTGACATTCACAGGAACTGACAAAGAATTAGATTAAAGTCATGCTCAGCTGATCTCTTCCCAACACTCCTCCTAATAGCTGTCATCGGCTCTGGCCGCAGAATTAAGCGAGCAGGACATGATTTACCTGCGGACTCTGAGAAGCAACAACACTGAGTGTCTCAGTTGCTCTTCAACAGGAACATGCTCATATACAATATATAATACATGCAGTCACCTAAAGGATTGTTAGGAACACCATACTAGTACCGTGTTTGACCCCCTTTTGCCTTCAGAACTGCCTTAATTCTGCGTGGTATTGATTCAACAAGGTGCTGAAAGCATTCTTTAGAAATGTTGGCCCATATTGATAGGATAGCATCTTGCAGTTGATGGAGATTTGTGGGATGTACATCCAGGTCACAAAGCTCCTGTTCCACCACATCCCAAAGATGCTCTATTGGGTTGAGATCTGGTGACTGTGGGGGCCATTTTAGTACAGTGAACTCATTGTCATGTTCAAGAAACCAATTTGAAATGATTCAAGCTCTCAATCCTGTCAGAAGTAGCCATCAGAGGATGGTACATGGTGGCCATAAAGGCTTGGACATGGTCAGAAACAATGCTCAAGTAGGCCGTGGCATTTAAACGATGCCCAATTGGCACTAAGGGGCCTAAAGTGTGCCAAGAAACATCCCCCACACCATTACACCACCACCACCAGCCTGCACAGTGGTAACAAGGCATGATGGATCCATGTTCTCATTCTGTTTGTTCCTCTCATGTTTAGAGGTGTGAAAATGCAAATGGCTTTATTCTTCCATAATGGGCTTTGGCATCACGACGGCTATACAAGCTTGATAAAAATGCTCATTTTAGAAGAAAATGTCAAATGACATTAGTGTGTGTGTGTGTGTGTGTGTGTGTGTGTGTGTGTGTGTATATATATATATATATATATATATATATATATATATATATATATATACACACACACACACACACACATATACATATATATATATATATATATATATATATATATATATATATATATATATATATATATATACAGTGAACAGAAACTTGTATGTTAGCTGTTAATCGTTCTGACAACACTAATAAGTATATATATGTTTGGTGTGTGCTATGTTTATGGAACAAAGGACTACCGTCAAATAAAAATACACATGCATTGTCTATTCTTGACTGTTTACATTCACTTAAGACATAACCTACTATGTTTGCTAGGATACTCACCAGACGGGGCTGTTGACGACATAATTTTTGTGTTAATTAGCAGAAAATCATGCTGTTGAGAGAATTAACCTATAATTGATTCCTATTGGGATGTCTTGGAAAGCTTGTCTGTGTTAGCAAAAGTAACTAAAGGAACTTAACAAATTTCATAGGTGTGCGTGTGTGAAAGAGTCCAGAGCCATGTAACAAGGATGGTTGGGAAAGAGCTGAAACCTACCCTTGAAAAAACATACACCCTTGAAAATTCATGGTCAGTCTCTCGCATGTGGCAAGAGATGGACACAGAATCAAAATTAGTAGGATACGACTGATGGTTACTGAGAGAGAAACACATTAATATAATTAGCTGTGCTTTGCTCTTCTACCAGTACAGACCTGCGACCCACCTGATAAGAACGACTTATAGCAGCAACAGCCTTATCCAGGCGCCTGTGTTTCCAAGACATTTGATAAAAACATCCTTCTCTCCGAGAAAGCCCTTCTATCAATCTATAACATCCATTTCCCACAGATGAGGGTGTGATGCATAGTCTTTTTATCACTGAAACTTTCGTGCCTCAGTGCAGTAAATGATTCATAGACCCCATGAGGTGGGACCAGCTCCTTTTATGAGTTTCCCGCTGCACAGACAGGTGATGGGATGGCTCATCATTTCCCAGTTTTGCAAGGCTAAGTGGAAAGAATTGATTGGCCGACGATGGGCGAGAGCGTTCAAATGAGGGAGGCTTTCCTCACAAAACCTACTTAGCGCTGGTCGCCTGTTACATCACCGGACCATTATTCAAATATATGGCTATATGAGTGGGCATATACACCAATGGCAGCTTCCTTTTAGTGCCAATTGAATGGAAGCTGTTATATATCTATTAAAGTCCAGAATGCACCTGGCTCTCCCTTGTTTGGGCCACATACACTCTACATCATCCTTAGCACTGTGGCTCTATCCCCTGGTGGAAGAACAACAAACCAATCATCTAAAGTGATGCCTGGCTTTTATTGGGGAAACGTTCCATGTTTCTAAATGTAACTAGAATCTTATTTGCATGACGTGGACTTAAAATTGTATCATTTATGCATTTATTTTGGAATGTCTAATTAACTCACAGCCACTTTATTGAAATATCTGATTATTGTAGTATAGTTATTTATTAAAGTGATATTTACAAAAAACAATCTAATTTGCCATTTACCAACCACAACAAACTCCTGACGTGTTTCCAATTTTGTGCGGCATAAGCATCAGACTTTCAGCCAACGTTCCCTGGCCGTGACGTCTAAGGCTAGGAGACGCATATCAGTGACAAATCTCTTCAGGATTTAAAATTAATAAAATAAAGTGGTGTCTAAATTCATATATTTAAAATGAAATCATGCAGAAGAAATATTGGCATGTGTTCAAAGCCAAAGAAAATACACATCACTGAAAAGAATATTGCTTCCCGCTTCCATTTGCTTTGCTTCCTCTGATAATGCATGAAACAAATAAACAGCTCGTCGAAGTAAACTGTGACTTAAGTCATTCCTCTATTACTTTGGTCATTGAACTGAGACGGTTGCTTTGATTCCTGCTGCAAGAGGCAGAACCCTATTTCGGATAAAGCCATATGAAGGAATGAGCCGGTCAGTGACTCAGACACAACTGAAAGGAGTTACATGTTTTACCTGTCTTGGCACGTTTGACACAATTTGGTGTCTGAGTTAGTGATAGAAGTGTGTGTGGAATATAAACGCATTTGATTTTGGATTACAAAACACTTACTGGGAAAGAGACTGGTTCAATAATGAGAATGTGACCCAGTTGAGTGAATCAACCTCTGGTTGCTTCAACAAACTAATGTGAAAGTGTGATAGTTTGCATGGTCATCTGATTGGCTGAATTATACACGATTCACATGAGACTTGTGTGTATTGTGCTTTAATGGCCTGCCTGGAAACCAAGCCGTCGTGACGCCAAAGCCCATTATGGAAGAATAAAGCCATTTACATTTTCACGCCTCTAAACATGTGAGGAAATAAACCACAACCACATATTTCATTATTAATTAATTTTACTTTAGATTGCAAATGGGTAAGCCTAAACCATGCTGTTACCACCATTACACTATTCAGAAAAGGACTTTAAGGGATAGTGCACCCAAATATTAGCATTTCTTTTACTTACCCTCATGTCGTTCCAAACCCGTATGATTTTAATTCTTCTGTGGAAGAACACTCAAGGAGATATTCAGAAACAGTTTTGAGTGAACTTTAGGGTTGGGTATCGAGAATCGAGTATCGATTGGAACTGGGACTAACTTTTAGTTTTTTACGGAATCGTTCAAAAGTTTAAATTTTGATTCCTAGTTTCGATATTCACAGTCCGCGACCGGAAGAAGAAACCGACGAACCAACGAAGAAGCGTCTACCGGAAGGGTTGGCATAACCGCGCGAGTCGAACATGAGTAGCTTACGTCGGCGGTCCAAAGTGTGGCTTCACTTTTCTAAAAATAACGAAATCTCGGCAAAATGCAAAATTTGTGTCAAAAGGAGTATTTGTGACAGGAGTATTTCCTTCAGAAAGACCGTTGGTTAGCAAGGTTATCGAAACTTTTTTGATCCTGCCTCTTAAAAGAATTCGGAATCGAGAATCGTTAGGAACCGGAACCGAAACAAGGAATCGGAATCAGAATCATTCAAATTCAAGCGATACTCAACCCTAGTGAACTTTGATATTGACATTTGGTCCCACTTTATATTAAGTGGCTTTAAGTACTATGTACTTGCATTGAAATCAATAATTTGATACAATGGACTTATTGTGTACATGCATGTTTTTACATTGTACTTATATTTTGAAAATACCAGCATGTAATTACAGCTGTAATTAATTTATGTAATTACATTTGTAATTACACAGTTGACCCTTCCCTCACACCTTAACCTACCCTTAAACCTACCCATACCACCACACCTGTCCCTAACCTTACCCGTATCATACCTCAATAGCAGCAAAAGTGTTTTACAATACAACAGGAACACAATAATACTGTTGTACTTATTTTTTGATGTAAGTACAATGTACTTAAAGCCACTTAATATAAAGTGGGACCTGACATTTTTTTCAATGGCTTGACGAGAAAAAATATATTTTGCATTTGTATTCTATTCAAACAGGAAGTTTGAAACAGTAGGTTATTTTTACATGCAGGAAAAATTATAATGATAATAAAAAGTTAATGAAGCTAAATGCCATATACAGCGGGTTATTATCTGTCTTCGCTTCTTTAAATCACAAACAATTGACCATGCTTAGACATATTCAACATAACATAACTTTTTGAAAATGTGAGAATATGATTAATGACGCAAACAATAAAGCACAAAATAAACTCAGACACAGAACGCCTAATTACCTCGGCAAACAATAAACCAAAGGTCTGAAGCTCCACAGAGAAATCATTTTACACAATAAAACAGCAAACACAACTGCAATCTAAAAATGCTGGGTTGTTTCATCCCAAGTTTGGATCAAATATGGACCAACCCAAATGCTGGGTTAAAAATGTAATTAAAAAATGTAAAGTTAAAAGTGAAAGTTGAAGTTGGGTTCAAATTTTAAATTACATTTTGTTTAGAGTGTGCTCAAGAACAGCCGTCAGACACCAAGGTAAAACCCTTGCTGAAAATATGGTACAAAGTCAGAAATATGATTGAATCTTTCAGTTTGTTTGTAATTAACCCTTGTGCGACCTTATGGACATTTTTGTCTTTTTCAGATTTTTATTTATTAACCATTTTGTTGGTGTTAATGCCAACTGCATACATTTTGGCACAGGTGTGTATTTTTATTGAAATTTTACTATTTCATCTCCATTTCTTTTAATAGATATATTTTGCACTAGGTGGTAGGTACACAAAATAGTTCCACTCAGGACCTTTCAAATTTCAAACGTCCCAATTAAATCACAGGGCCATTTAAATAAAATGTTGCAATCATTGTGAAGAGGCTTTCATTCTGTTTGCAAGGCTTCACTTTTTTTTACTTGCAATTTTTTTTAGGTTTGCCTAAAGTAAATACTCGCTTTGTTCCTATTTTCTGATATTATTAAGCCAAATGAATGAATTAGAAACATTAGGACAATAAATAATAACGATCATAATTGCATCCATAAACAACAAAAACAAAGAATGCTTATATAGCAGCAAACTAAAAGAGTTTAAAAGTGTCGAACAAATCTCTACAGTGAGAAAGAAAAAAGAATCCCACCATGCAGAAGTATAATGATGTATGTCAAGGTGTCCCAGATCCAATCTACATGTAAATAAGCAGCTTCAACATCAGGTGTTTTTTTTCATATCACAGATTGTAATTTTGCTGTTTCAGGGTCTATTTTATGCCCTTTCTCCTCATTTTGCACTCGCTGGTACATTTGTTCATTCGTCAACTCATCTGCTGTTCACCTTGGATAGTTACCATAAAAAAATGATGTATGAGAACAAATGTAACAGAATAGGTGAACTGAATTGTATTTGTTGAGCTAAATGTAGACAGTTTAGAAAGTTTTGTATGTACACAGGTTAAAGGGATAGTTCACTTTGAAAATAATTTTTGGTAGTCTATGGTCACCATAGTAATGCAGGTCTATGGTCACCACCTCAAAGAGCATGGACAGAGAAGTCCAAATTAAACATGATTTATGTAAATTATGATTTAAATGTAAGTACACATTGATGGCCTAAGACATGAAACGATTCGGGTTTGTGTGAGAAAACAAACAGTATTTATCTTGTTTTTACCTCTTGTAACCACAGCCACAAAGCCCCCTCAGATCAGTTGGACGTGGCTGTGGTTAAAATAGGTAAAAACAATATAAATAATGTTCGTTTTCTCACACAAACCGCTCATTTCGTGTCTTAGGCCATCAATGTGTACTTACATTTATGAGTCATTAAATCATGTTTAATTTGGACTTCTCTGTGCATGCTCTTTGAGGTGGTGACCATAGACCTGCATTATATGATTGATCGACACAAACGGTTTGACATAAAAATATTGCGGAAACAAAGACACCTACATCTTGGATGCCCTTGAGGTAAGCTAAAACATACCAAAAAATAATTTCAAAGTGAACTACCCCTTTAATAAATAAAAGTATAAATTATACTAAAATGTTTAACATTAATTACGTGAATGTGTGGGATTATGCAAACGATTTTTTACGATCAAATTAGTGCCAAAATAGCTTGAAAATTATTGCTGTCCATGACAGTCTTTTCAGCAGGGAAGATGTGCATTTTTTCCTTTTCATTTTTTTTTTAAACTGCACTTATAATTCCCAGTGTTATAGTCTCCACATGCTTTGGGTTAATCTCACAAAAACACCCATGCTGCCCTGCTAGACTAAAGATAACAACCTTCCAGCCAAAGTGCCCAGAACATTGCTTCTTCACCTGTGAATGAGACATTTTGGCGTCTTGAGTTCCCAACCCTCCTCTTCAGTGGGAATGATAAGAACAGAAAGGACACTGAGGTAGGGCTGGCTCGTCTGCAGACGTAGAGGTAGTAAGCAATCTGCTGGGTGCCCTTCCCTGCCCGTAATGCATGCAGAAGTGTGTGATTGATTTTCAGCAAGGGAGTGGGTGTCTTAATGTCCTAATGCATTGCTCTGTCACAGTCGCCGTGGCTTGGCAGCCTGCCCTTTTCATGGAGGGATCTATCGCTCCGATTGGATGAGACCTGGGCAAATAAATAAAGAGAGGGGGGTCTAAGGAAGCGGAAAGCAGCGAGCACACTAAAGGAGACAGGACGGCTTTTTTTTTGAAATCATCTTGACTGATGGCGATTCAAGAATCGATTCTATTTAGCACCACTCTGTGTGTTTTGGTCCACATCTGCTGTTGTCACCTTGTCAGCACGAACTCAATAACATTTCAGTTATATTTCAACTTTCCGTAATTCCTCAGAGTAGAGCGGTGCTCATCACTTTAATCGCACACAAAGGAAGCAATGGAAACTCTCAAAAACCATCACAGCTTGTCTTTAGGCTATTAAACGCAACAACAGCCTCTCTGGAAGAGCTAATGACTTTCACACGCTAATGAGCAACATGATGGAGTCTTGACATTGATTTGAGATGGAACGAAACTATGAAAGTTTTCACCGGGTTTCAAAGTGACAGAGCGACTGTGACCATGTCATAAATCTCATGAGCATAACCGTTACATTAATGAGGTATAGTGAGGGTTGTGAAGAAGACAAATGTTTAATTGTTGACATGTACTTTATGAAACATTTCCAAACCCTACAGGAAGCCAAAACTTTATAATTACTCATCTGTGATGTACATTTTCATCTAAAGATTGTAATTTGGATCTAATGTGTGAAAATAAGAGGCGAGATGTGCAAAAAAAAATACACAACAAGGTTAAACATTATTATTATCTTGCGAATAATGTCCCTAATATTGTAACTAGCTATTTATAGTAATTCCCTGCCTGTTTTAAAGCTCTTATATCTTTCCACACTTACCTTGTGTGAAACAAGAGACTGCCGTCATGCTCTACTCTACAACGTGTTAAAGAGGCTGACATTATATATCGCAGTGAATTTAATGAGTACAGCAGTGGCGTCCTGGAGCTCAGAGGCTGATGGGACGAACGCAGGCCAGCTAAAACACAATATTGTCCTGTACCAATTACTGTCTGAAAAGGTCTAACCCTCTGATGAGAAATATTTTTGTTGCCAAAACACCAATTTAGTGCATCAGTGGAGTGTTTCAGTGTAATGACTGTAGGTGTGCAGCTGTAGCAAGAGGGAAAAATTATGGCAAGACAGCTGTAATGTGTGATGTGCACACAGGGTTGAGAACAGATCATTTAAAAATGTAGTGTTATTTAAATAACATAACCAAATGTTTTTCATGACATTATGTTTCTTAAAGGTCTCAAATGTTCTTCAGGTAGTGGTGGAAACCTGTGCCAACAAACTAAATATAAGACAAAGTAACAATAAATAAATGACTCCTTTAGTGAATCTTTTCACTCAGTTTGACTCGTGTACTCCAATTCTAGAACGAATGATTCTTATGATTTGGTTCTTTTTAGTGAATCCAAAACCAGTGCAATCAGAGTAGACTCTTGAGCTGGATCGTTTTAGCGATTCAAAATCATCCAAAAACTGTACAGTGTGATGATTGTACTCTGATTTATGTTTATGAAGTGAATCATAAACAAAGAGCACAACCAGTGAAGTCCGAATCCAAAATGACTCTTATGAGCTGGAATTTAAAACCCATTCGAGAATTATACTCTTATGAACCAAGTATTTCTTATAGAATCAAAAACATAGTGTTCACAGTACATCCATTGACTGTTAATTAAAACGAAAATTATCTTTCTATCCACCAAAAGTAACCTCAAATATGAACTTTAATAAAAATGAATCCATGACTGAAATAAGTCACGTGACAACAGCCTGCAAAAAGAACAAAAAGTGTTTAAACAAATGTTTACTCCTCAAAAGTACTAAAACAATTTATTGAACCATTGAGGAATTGTAATCAGAAACAGAATCTCTAAATTCCTTAAAGTCCCTGTAAAGCCAATTCTACAAAAAAATTCTAAACACATTATAAATGTTAAAATGTGTTGCTAAAACATATTGCAAAGACTGTGAACTGTGAAGTACTGAAATACGGAGTTAGAACGTTTTTCACCATTGCTTTACTGGTGAACCAACACAGTCTGAAAATGCGTATTTATACCACAAATGTAATTTCTCGTGGCATTCACGCCAAAAATGTTTTTTTTTGCGTGCAAATGCTACGCACTAAAAACCCTGGGGTAGGTTTAGGTTTAGGGAGGAGGGGGGTAGGAGTTCGTGCGTATTATACGGCAAAAAGTGCGTATCATATGCACGTGAAAACGCATACCATATACACGCAAAAACTGGTTTTGCCGTATAAATGCCACGAAAAATGACATTCGTGGTATAGATAGGAACTTTCATGAGATCGGGCTCATGTCAACGGGGCCGAAATGACCATCTCCCGCCTCGGGCCCTGTTTACACGAGAACGCTTGTGGGTGAAAACATAAAAATATTTGATCGGATGTGCCTTTCGTTTACACGGCGACTGCGTTTTGGGGGCTTAAAACGCGAAAAAGTAAAACCACCCTCCTGAGTGGAAATCTTAAAAACGCTCCACCGCCGCGTTCCCGTTTAAAGGGTAAAAACACAAAAGTATGCTTGGCAGTGGAGGTTTTACGCAGGCGCGCGGACTTGGTGGTGTTGTGTGGCAGTGCTTCACGTTGCCACCTAGCCGCCTGGAGTGCATACTACATTGAATTTCATGCACTTTTGCGTCACCGTATGCACACGGATTTCCCAACAAAAACGCTTGTCTAAACGCAGAATAAAAAGTGATAACGCAATGCCACTTTTCCGTTTTCTCTTCAGAATTGTTTCCGTGTAAACATAGCCTCAGCGTTCATCCTCCCGTCCCGAAAGCAGCGTCACCTAATATCACCTTTGGCAGCTCACCTCTGGCACCTTTGGCGCCAGAGGACGCGCCCTGCGTTTGAGAACAGAGATAACTGCTCATTTTTTCAAGATTTTGATAGCTTATTTTATGTACTTTCCGACTTTTTTATCATTCAAATTTGCCTGGGTGGCTAGTAACACATTTTCTGTGGTGTGACAAACTCAGAACACATACTTAACTTTGACTTTACAGGGACTTTAAAGGAGAATATTTTTTCTTACACAAACTCATCATTTTGCTTCAGAAGGCATTTATTAACCCCCAGGAGCCGTGTGGAGTTTATTTAAAATGGGTTGATGCACTTTTTTGAGCTTTTATCTGATGGTTGCAATTATAAAGCTCTGAAGTGTCATGGTATTTATTAATATAACTCCGATTGTATTTGTCTGAAAAAAGAAACTCATTTAAAACATAGATTGGCTTGAGGGTGAGTAAACATAAGTTTATTTTCATTTTAAAGTGAACTACTCCTTTTAGATTCCCATCCCTGCACGCATACACATTCACACACACTTTTGCACGCATACCTCGTCCTCTTTCACATGCTCTGTGATTCATGGCTAGGGCGGTGTGCGGAGGGCAATTACACTCTATCGATCTCATACTCCCGTGAGCTGAAATGTATGTATGTGCATGAGCTGTCAGGTGGACTTCCACCAGCACATTCAGCCTGACACACTCACTACTTAAAATGTCCGTTGGGGTTTCACCCTGGTGGTCTCGCTAAACCCGTAGAAATGACACAAGGTCAATTTACCCTCAACCCTTCATCTTTCCTTACCCAGTCTCAACTCTCAAAGCTAGCTATGAGTGACGTGAGCGCTACAGGAAAGGTCATCGGAGACGGCTGCCGCTCTGTCTACACTTCTTGTGCAGCTTGAAACAATGCAAAATGATGTGCAAAATGAAAACAAACAACCCTTCAAGCTAATCTAGTGGTCTTTGCATTTTCAAAACAAAAACATATTAGTATGGACAATGCATGGGAGGCCTGCTGCCATGTGCTGAAAAGTAGTTTTGACAATATGAAACACGGAACACAAAGTTTTTGTGATGTGAGAGGGTTTGCATGTCTCATCTGAACAGGGCGAGTGATATGACTTTTTAAGTGTCAAAAAACAGAGGAAGTGAAGTGGGAGAGGTGTGAAAGAAAAGTGTTAATCCATGTCACGACTGACGGAGCGTGATATTGAGAAATGATTGTGTGTGCGTGAGTGTGCATACATGCTACCAGTGAACTGCAGGGGCTTTGGTTTGACAAAAGTAGCACAGGAGTGTCCTGGTTATTGTATTTTGAGTGGCTGGCTATAGCATTGGTGACTGCCCTATTTATGCCTGGGGCTGGTGTTCACAAGTATTTCAAACAAGTCTCTCTCTTAATAAAATATTAAAGTGTAACTTTGCCTATTTTCAACCAGGTTTGAATTGTTACAATGCGAAGACTACAGATTATATTTCAACATTTTTGTATCACTCTGATCCCTACGGACTGGCGGATTAACAGAGGGTTAACAGAACAGTTTTTGTAAGGGTACTGTATTATCACTGAACATTTTTTAATTATAATAACTCTACTCTTTAACCCTCTGGGGTCGGAGGTGTTTTCTGGGCCCTGGAGGTGTTCTGATATTTGTGATTATTTCTGTTACTTGTGACATTTCCATGGCTAATCTAAATCTGATTACATTGTATTCAGCACAAACTCTGCTACAATAATATGTCAGCAGCATGCATGTAAAAGTTTGTAGTTTTTGGATTATGACATTGATGTGTGGTTTGTGGAAAAAAAAAACTAAAACAAAAAATGTCACTGAGATAAGGTCACAGCTGTCTCCTCTCCACCAGTAAGCTGGTGTGTGGTGGGTGTTCTGGCGCAATATGGCTGATGCACATTGGTGGTGGTTGAAGAGATTCCCCCTTCTATGTAAAGCGCGTTGAGTGCAGAGAAAGCGCTATATAAATATAATGAATTATTCTTATTACTAATTCACAAGCTCGGGAGATAGAGAGCTGATTAAGATGCATCCTAGCCATTGTATTTCTGGTGGGCATTTATTAAGCTAGTTAGCCTGGTAGAGACACCAGCATATACCAGCAACGACAACATGTGCTGGAGTTTTCATCAGGGTGGTCTGAACATCTCAGCAATTAGTAGAATGTATTCATGCTGTATTTTCAAGGGCTGAACTCATGTCCAGGAAAAGAATAACAGAACTGCACTACAAAAGACCTGATCTGTAAGATCTGTAAGTCAAACTAGACACTCTGATGCCTGAGGGCAGAACTTGGTATAACTGATCTCTCGTACCCATGCAATAAAAGCCATCTGGGAAGCCTGCTTTTGATCAGTATGAGTTTCTTTGAGCCGATCAGTGGCGCTGTAGAGCACGTCATCATGAGAAGTCTTCAGCCTAACAACTTCATCAGGCGAGCTGCTAATTATGCACAAGGCTCATTAGCGAGGCCTGAGGAAAACGTGGAGCTCTAAAACTTCATTAATGTAAGCATTCAGCCTGAGCATAATTACATCCCCTGCCCCCCTCTTACCACGAGACGCCACATTAACCCGCGACTCCATCCGGACACTGCATGGAGCAGACTCTCGACAGAC
Source organism: Hybognathus amarus (assembly GCA_030378365.1). Lineage (NCBI taxonomy): Eukaryota > Metazoa > Chordata > Actinopteri > Cypriniformes > Leuciscidae > Hybognathus > Hybognathus amarus. The sequence goes on from JAQIUQ010005125.1 coordinate 275,550, forward strand.
TTCCTCCGCAGCTGCTCCGGGTGGGATCGCACGCTCCAGTGTGGGTAGAGCATGTGCACTTTTCCCTTCAGACTCCATTGTGAACCCTTAATCAACACCGTAGAGCAGACCTCGTCCCATATGACCGACTTACCGTTCCCATACGATCTCGCATGCTGTCATCACTAAAAACCTTTCTGATGGGACCAGAGAGCAGAACACGGTGAGAACAGAGAAGCGGTTGGATAGGTCTATTGATCTGACAATGCTTCCATTCTGTTAAAAGTGTGAGTCCCTAGGTTATAAGGTTTGAGGTTTCACAGCTTTGCAAGTAGATTTCATCACCATCTCTCAGTCGTACGCATATGTTAAGCTGATATCTTGACAGCCATGATGAGACCTTTATTTGGAAAGGATGAATAATTTACTGGATCACATCAGAAGAAAGTATTTGATTGTGCTTTGTGACCACTATCACCTGTTTAGCTGTCTCTAAAAACGTGAAAAGAATTCAGCCAGGCCTGTTTGCTCATTTCGTCTGATCCTATCTGCTCTTTATTTGAAATTTGAAGTTTGATGGACAGACAAAAATAGAAACGGTGAACAATAAACAGAAGACACAAAATTGGCCTATTTTAGACCATATTGCGGCAGAAAGACAGATTCATTGAAACATTAAGACTGTCTCACCAGTTGATCAAATGTGTGCTCCCAGCCAGCCACCGAGGACAAATTCAATCTTGCCAACATTTTCTCTGGTTACACCATATGAAATTGATACTTCACAATTCACTCTCAAAAAAATATGCCAGGCAGACCAATTCAGGTAAAAAACAACAACAACAACAACATAAAGTTCAAAACATTAAAAAAGGATGCTTGTACCTGATCAACAAAATTAAAGGGTTAGTTCACCCAAAATGAAAATTCTGTCAGTATTTACTCACCCTCATGTTGTTCCAACCTCGTAAGACCTTCGTTCATCTTCGGAACACAAATTAAGATATTTTTAATTAAATCTGAGCGCTGGATCACTCCTGCATACTAGTCCATAGGCTTCTTGAGGAATTGAAACTTTCCAGCCTCAAAGTTATTAAAGACATCGTTAAAATAGTCCAAGTGACTACAGTGGCTCAATCTTAAGTTTATCAAGCGACAAGAACACTTTTTGTGCGCAAAAAAACAACAAAAATAATGACTTTGACTTCAACTATTCATTTACTTCTCTCACATGACCAGCGTCGGCCAATAGTGAGCCTACGTGTGACGTAGCTCTACGCGATCACACTACGTTAACTGACTAGATGCCCATCGAGAAGGAAGTGAATAGTTGAAATAAAGTTGTTACTTTTGTTTGTTTTAGCGCACAAAAAGTGTTCTCGTCGCTCTGATAAAGTTAAGATTGAGCCACTGTAGTCACTTGGACTATTTTAACGATGTCTTTAATAACTTTCCTGGCCGGCAAGTTTCAATTCCTCAAGAAGCCTGTGGACTAGTATGTAGGAGTGATCCAGCTCTCAGAGTTAATAAAAAATATCTTAATTCATGTTCTGAAGATGAACGAATGTCTTACGGGGTTGGAACCACATGAGGGTGAGTAAATACTGACATTTTTTTAATTTTTGGGTGAGCTAACCGTATAAGATGACGTTTCAGTTCTGTCAACTGGCCCGAAACTCTCTTAAACAGGCTCCGGGTCATCAGGCCATATTTTTGGGCCAACCTTTTTATCCTCACTCACTAAAGTCTGACATCAGGTTGAAAATGACACTGACATGTTCTGACATCTCAGTCTTATATCCCTATAATCAGGTGGGCCCAATCACACAGACCAATAAAAAAAAAACTGAGGGTCGGTATAGAGGGCAATACTGAGAATATGATGCCTGACTCGGTGTGATGGCTGGAGGCAGTTAGTAAGGACAAGAATAGGAGTCTCACTTCCAATCTCATCCCGGCAGACTTGCACAGGTCATGGGGTCAGAGTGATTACATGCTATTACATGCAACAGCGCAGCTCAGGTTTGTTGTTGTACACAGAAGAGGTCACGAGGACCACGCAGTGACTTGGTGTTGGACATATAGATGACAAGAGTGCAGCTCTCAGGAGGAATTGCTTTAGAGAAGGCAAAGAGGGTGTAGCTAAAGAGAGGGCAGGAGGTGATGGCAGAAGAACACAAGAACAGAAGATGAAAAGTGAGAGCGACATTGGACAGCCACCGAAATACCTCAAAGGACTAACTTCTTAAATGGAGGTCAGAAAAAAATATCATTGTTTTGACATAAAATGCTGTTGTAAGCATTGTTCTTAAATAGATCTCTTTGGATGTGAATGTCAGTGTCCCTGAAGTAAATAGAAGTTTTACAGGATAAATGGATAATCCAGGCTAAAGAAGTCGGTATTGTAACGTTAGTTGGTGTCTAAAATACATAAAGAGACATCCCTGTGACTTTCTGCTTGTGTGTAGTGTCATTATTGATCAAAGTGTGCCTCATTCACACAGAAAAAAAAGCTCTTTCCAAGGCTTTCACACAAAATATGGTCTTGTGGTCCAAAACATGGTCCATCATGGCTTGTTACCATTGTGCAGGCTGGTGGTGGAGGTGTAATGGGGTGGGGGATGTTTTCCCTTAGTGCTAATTGGGCATCGTTTAAATGCCACAGCCTACCTGAGCATTGTTTCTGACCATCTCCATCCCTTTATGGCCACCATGCACCCATCCTCTGATGACTACTTGAGCTGCAAAGCTGCATGTTTGCAGCCTTGTAGCTCCGTCAAGCTGAAAGGTTTTAAGAACAGTAAGGATCTGTTCTAATTATGTTTCCACTTTTCTTGGTTCGGCACGGAATGTAATGGCCAATCAATGAAAATGGTTTTGGCCCAATGATGGAAAAGCGGCTGTACATTCTAATGTTGATGAATCCAGATTATTCTAAATGACAAAGCCCAGGGCGGTTGTATCATGATATGCACCTAAATCATTCCCATATAAGGATTTCCACACAAGATCCTCTGTACGGGTGCAAATATAAAAAGTCTCAATCCCGTATTGACCCGAAGTGAAGCATGCCCTTCACAAAAACAGTAGGAACACAAACCACAAACACCATTTAAACATGCACAATTTGACATATCAATCATGTTTGCAGCTCTAATGGTGACCGAAATATCAAAGTTCTGTAGAAAAAAAAATAAAAGCTTTTAAAAAAGGATGGACGACAGGCAGATTTGTAACCTTTTCTGCAAGGATGCATTCAAATTTATCAAAAGTGACAGTAAAGACTTAAATACTAAAATTGTAATAAATAAATAAAAAATGCTCTTTTTAATTTTGTTCATCAAAATATCGTTGTGGGGAAAAAATGAGTGTGTCCATCAAAATAGTAAGCTGCACAACTGTTTTTTAAATGTTTCTTTACCAAAATCAGCACATTAAAAATATTTTTGGAGGAGCATGAGGCTCTAAATGTAGGAATAAATTGCATTTTAAAATATATTGACTGATATATTGGCGAAAACATCCCCACACCATTACACCTCCACCACCAGCCTGCACAATATAGAAATATATATAAGTTATTTTAAGTTGCAATAATAATATAAATGTTTTTACTGTATTTTTTTGATAAAAAATGCAGCCTTGGCAAGCATATATAAAAGACTTCTTTCAAAATAAATTACTCAAGCTAACAACCCCAAATTTTGAACAGTAGTGTTATATCATATCTTTCAGCTCTACTAATAACCAGGGTTAATATTCATTTTGTATTCACATATTCAGAAATAATGCATTTTAAGTGTGCTTGAACAAATTCATTGCTATTGTCTCTGTGTAAGAGTGTGTAGAATAGAAGCATTAATCATGTGATTATCAGGGATCAGTAGCATTATTGAGTTTTATCCCTTAGTGTTGTACTGTAAGCCAGAGAGTGCATAGCAGGGGTATTTCATAACATAAATTTGTTCTTGTTTTGCGAATTGCTGTGATCACTTGACACAGGTCGCTCTTGGTTCCTCAGGCCTGTGGTGCGCTTGTCAGCAAGTGACAGATTTAAATAGGATTTGCATCTCAAACCAGCCTGTGAGGAATATGAGTGTGATTTGTTGAGAGAGAGAGAGAGACCATAAAAGATGACAGAAAGATTACATTACAGCTCATACAGAGAAAAAAAACTGTCTCTGCCAATGACCTTGAAGAAAATAGTCAGAGGAACTGATTTGCGGAGGAGGAGGAGAAATGTCTTGAGATGAGGAAGATACCGATGTAGAAACGGATAAGATAAGAGACAGTACAATAGGACTCCAGCTCATATCAAGTTTACGGAAAGTAGCAAAGATGAATCCAACCCAGCATGAGAACCAATGGTACAACGTTTAAACAGATTAGTCACGCAGTCAATGCCACATGGAGTCCAGGCAAATGTAGTGAATGAAAACTCGAGTGTGCAGCGAGCAATGACCAAAGTGGCTCAATTTGACAGTGCCTGTTCGGGCGCTGTAATTTTACTATAGTTAATTTGCAGGATTAAAGGTGTGCAAGGAGTGTCACACTCGGGTAACATTAAGGGAACAAACAGTAAGATGGAAAAATCAGGCACAGTGAAGCAGAGAATCATTTTTTTTAAGATGCCAGAAGACTTATGATATTTACGCTTTAGGTGTGGTAATCTTGCTTTAATTTTGGAATTATGCATGACTGGTACAAGGATGCGGTGAAATGACCAGGTTTTGCATAGAAGTTTTGCTAAAGCAAATGTCAGAGTTGTGCATTACTTAAAAATGCATGTTGCAGACATTTATTTTGCTTTGCCTCTAGTAGTGGAATATATCAGAGTTGGTTTAAACCTTATCTGATAAATAGATCTAGTTTACAGGCCTTTGTAAAAGGGTGTAGCCTATGATTCAGCGTAATGTGATGAATGATTATTTAGAGTTATCTTACAAACATCAGAGTAACCGCCAGAGTAAAATCTAGGGTTGGAAATTAAAATAACAAGGAATTAAATGACTTTCAGTTCAATTAAGATAATCATCCAAAAAACTTGTGAAGACCATTAGGGGGAGTGATTATATTTAAAAAGAAATAAATAATGCAAAAGTGCCATAATAGTGTAATGTAATTAACTCATGCAACTTAATTTATGCGTTATAGTCCAAGTCTTGAAGCCATGATAACTTTGAGTGAGGGATAGACTGAAATGTAACTGTAAATGTAATGGATCTAGAATTGAAATATCAGATACATATAATGCTGCACTCATTGTCTTTAGTCTTCCAGTTTGTATTTCCACAGCGATCTTATGTATTTATGAATAAACTGCTCATTTCACTGTTCTACGGTCTACAGACATTTGTTATGACATCTGTTTTAATCATTACAATGCTCACGATAACTTTCATTAACTCTACAATAAGTAAATCCACTTCACCAGCTATCCACCACATCCTCTTCACCACCATTACAGTGATGCCATAGAAATATACAGAGCTACCGCAAAAAAATGGAAGTTCAAAGACAAAATTCGAATTATGCGCCAGATTAATAAAAGCACAGAGCCATAAGGTCTATATGACATACTTTTTCAGGGGTCGTGAAGTGATTACTTGTTCAAAATGAGTACCTACTCGAGAGTCTACTATTTTGGACACAGCCAGACAGTCACCGAGTGTCACAAACAAACAGCAGCTGCCTTTTACACTTCCTCCTGAACCAAAACAATAAGCTTATGCTGCATTCACGCTATGTTGCAGCCCGTTCTCTTTCCAAGGCGTCATCTAACTGACGCTTTTGACCATACGTCAACATCCGATACACATGGCACTCTTTAACGCCAATATGAGACACGCCTCCTAGTGGTCTAACCCTACCCCAGACATAAACCTTCCCGCGTCATCTAATGGACACTAGCGGTTGCCATGTGCATCAGATTTCAGACGCATGGTCTAAAGTGTCAGTTAGATGACGCCCTAGGGTGAGCGTCATCTAACTGACTCTAAATTTTGCCAGGTGCGGCGGATTTAGACGCATGATCAAAAGCGTCAGATGACACCCTGAGGATGAGCATCACCTAACTGACACTAAAGGATGCCATGTGCGTCGAATTTAGACGCATGGTCAAAAGTGTCAGTTAGATTACACCCTAGGATAAGAATGCGTTTTATGTCGGAACTCGTAGCCGTAATTAAGAGATGGCAACTTGTGACGTTCTACTCAAAGCAGTTTACATCCTCAGACTCGGATTTAGGTGCTATATCAACACTATCAATGGAAAAAATAAATCTGCAGCAGTCAGGTATTACAAGTAAGAGCTCTGTTGTTTATATGCATTATTCTTGTAACTCCATGTGCTTTGAGACATGAGGTAGTTTAATGCAATCTCCAATTTCATAACCCTTTGCAGACTCTGCTGTATGTGTTCATGTGTTTTGAAGGAGGTGTGGCTTTGGACAACTCTGAAGGGAGTTCTCATGCTTTCAAGGCAAGGCAAGGTCATTTATAGCACATTTCATACACAATTGTAATTCAAAGTGCTTTACATAGAAGAAATGAAAATAATCAAAACAAATAAGAGTAATTAAAACAGAGCTTTTTAATTATTAAAAAGCAAGCTTTATTGCTAGGCTCTCTGAAAGTGCCTACACTACCTTTAAATCAAAATGAGGGAACGATTTCAACATGTCCACATTTACTTAAACAAGGGAACAATTTATTAATTTCTGGCCACAATCTAGCCTATATTTTTATAGCCCATATTTTTTATGTGCAGGGCTTGCATAAAATATTTGTATAAAAAAAACTGTCCTTATCAGATTCTAGAAACACAACTCTGGTTAGATTTCATTACTTTCAAGTCTCACTACTCATTATTATTTCATAATTTAGTTTTATGAAACATTAGATCATGCCGTGCTCAAAGGCCAAAATAAATCTACTCACATAAACCAAACACTCACTCACCCCTGATATGAGCCAATGCTTTATGTTTCATCAGTCAAACAGTCCAGCAGCTGACCACTGAGGAGCAAATGTACAGTAGCTGCCAGATTTAAACTCATTTTTTTTTTCATCTGGCGCTGACCCAAAGATGGACAAGCTCATCATATATCACAATTCATTGTTTTTATCATTGTTTTTTCATCGGGATTGTGATGCCGGCTTAACATAGTGATGGCTGTCAGCCATTGCAAAGGACGATGGCATTGTATATCGGCCCAACCCTAATTCAGACCCGTTTCAAAAAACAGGGTTTAGATTAAGCCAGGGTTAGATTAAGCTGTTAACATGCATTAGAAAAAACAAAAACATTCGGCCTAACTGGTATGCATCTTAAGACAAAACAGTGACACTGACATCCTTTAAGATGTGTCAGTGCAAGTCGCTTTTAGATAAAACAGTTTAAACATGCATTTTAGTCTGGGACGGGACTAGTCTTAATCTTTGTCTGTGAAACTGGGAATATGGTTTGTGTAGCACACTGAACTCAGCCACTGAGAGCAGAGGCCTGTTAACTTGTCTCGCTTGTCTCACGGATGTATCATTAAGGGCTGCAGTTATGCCCTTCCTGGAGTAAATGATTATCATTTTGACACTTGACAAATCAGAGGTTTTCACAGTTGCTTGAATTTCTTTTTGCAATTCGCTGGTGGCAGCCAAACACATGGCATATTTTCTTAAGGGGATTATTTTCACACATTCATTATGTTCAGTTGATTTGACAGTGCTTTGGCTGTAACAGCATATCAAGAAACCTGTCATAGACAACCAGTTGTAATTTGACAGTGCTATATACAGTAATGCACCTTCAGTTGAAGCACCTTTGTCTTCCAAGATTTGTATCCATTAATGTACCCCGGCTAGCCTAGTCTACTGTTTGCAGTTCCCCTTTTCTCAGACATCGTTCCCTTTTGCAGGGTTTTTCATTTACAATTAAATGCAGTTGGTAGACAGAGCTAACCAAGAATTCTTGCACTTATAAACGATGATAGGGATAACCTAATAGGTATGTTTTATGACCCTGGTGACTATTGGTGTATTTAGTACTGTAAGGTAAGGGGGTGTCTTTTAGGGGTACAGACCTCCAAACATTATCATGCTCATGTGTGGGCCCGCCATCCTAAAACTGTAAAGACCTCTATCATTTATAAAACAACTTGTACAGTAAAAAAATATATATTATAAATCTAAAGTTACTTTCTATTATATATCTTTTTATACTCACTAAATTACTGTTTAATGTATTATTTTAATGTATTATTTGATATAATATTATATATGTTATATTTTTACTATATGTTATATATTATTAGGCCCCTCTAAACATTTTATATACTGAAGGTCTGACATCACATATAGGCATGTTCCAGTAATGTTACTAATGACTTGAATTAGTGAAAAATGAGAGGCAGAAACCTCAGATTGCTCAGATATTCATATTATGCAATGAGAGTGGGGCTAGTTGTCACACTTCAATAACTCTCTGCTTTTGTCTGAGAAAGAAATAATAAATAAATAATGATTGGTAAGTTGTTACAATGGAACATGGTATCTTTCTAGGAAAATCTATGAAATCTAATGTAATATACTGCATCAGACTATTGTTTTGACCAACAACATTTTTATTAATATATTTATAACACTTACAACATACTGAATGTGACATCTATCCCCAGTCTGACTTACTTTTGTCCTGATTACAGTTCAAACCTACAGTTAAAATGTACCGAAGTTATACAGTTGACTTGTCTGAATGTAAGTGTGTATTTATTGTGTTCAGTTGTTTACCTTACAGATCCAGAAGTGTAAATACTTTATGATAAAAAAAAAAAAAAAAATATATATATATATATATATATATATATATAGGATTTGAATAAGTGCTTGAAACTAGCATACAAGTTTGATTGAGCAGATCTTGCCTGTTTATAGAAATATATCCTTGAACAACAAACTGGCATATTAACTTTTCTTTTATAGAAAGCAATTCCTTGAGGCTTATTTTTCTGCATTTTCCTGTTTTCTTTTCACATTTTCAATTGTTTGCATGCAAAAGAAAGGGACCCAAAATTTTTCATTAAACTTCAGCAGTGTGAAGCTAGTAAAGTTTGCACAACGAGGCTGCTTCTTGAAAGAAAATTGGATCTCGGGTCATAATCCATAGACTCCATGTGTGAGAGTGTTAAAAAGGCAGAGCATGACAGTGAGAGAGAGAGAGAGAGATCTGTGAGTAGAAAGAGTGAGCACATAATGTTGAAAGAGAAAAGATAGGCCAGATAGGAAGATGGAAAGCACAAGGTTTTGCAGAGGATCTATTTTTTTCCCGTTCTTGTCAGCAGAAGCCTCACTGGGTTTCTTTCCACCCAGGATTTGCCTACACAAAAGCAGCCCAAGTAATACGATCTAATCCCTCAATCCGAGCCTGGTAGGGAGTACGATAGATTTGTAAATGGTGCCCTTTACAAATCTGTTTTATTCCTTTTTGTCTTTTCACGTCCGTGTCATTCACCTTTTCATTCCCTTTCTCCACAAAATGCTTTATCTGCGTTTCTTTGCTAAATGCTTTCTTCCTTCCTCAGCGCTCCAAAACGATAGAGAGCGCTTCACAATGTTACGGCTCAGGATTGGATGTTCCACATTCGAAAAAAAATTATATATATATATATATATATATATATATAGAGAGAGAGAGATATAGATATAGATCTAGATATAGATATAGATATATCGTGGAACCACTTCAGAATTTTTTTAAATATATAACAATTTAGTCTTCTCTACTTTACATTGTCCAATGAGAACACGATCAATGTGATGTAACAAATTTTTATATTCTTGAGAAGTTTAGGTTTGAAGTTGGGTTTGGATTATGGGTTCAAACACTATACACTCTATACTGTATATATATGAATGATTTAAATATAATATTAAGGATGCATATACATACTTATGTTTTTAAAGCTGTGCATGCATTATGTAAATACTTATACATTTTAGATGCTGTCAGTATATCCATATTGAGTGTTTCAGTGGATGTGTTTGGATGTGTCTTAATCCGACGCACATGCTTCAGTTATGGGTAGGTTTAGGTGTGGGGTAGGGTTAGGGTTAGACCACTAGGAGGCGCCTTCTGGCCTCTAATATTGACGCTAAAGGGTGTCAGGTGCGTCAGATGTAGACGCAATGTCAAAAGTGTCAACTATATGACGCCTTGGGGATTAGTCTGCTTGGCCTTTATTGACTTCAGATGACCTCATCTCCTGTGTGCTCTGATTGAAGTCTCGGAATCATCAACCACTGTCCGGCTAGAGTTTCCACACTGTCTGAGTAGGATTAATCTATTCTACACACTCTCTCTTTTCGGCTGTGGCTGCGTCCGAAAGTTGAAGAGTGCTGCCTTTGCAGACAGCATATGGAAGCAGGAAAGTGTTGAGGCACATTCAGATATATTTTCAGTTTCACATCTGTAAAACAAAAATATAGCATTCGTTTCTGCAGTTAAAAGAATGCAAATAGGCTGAAGGACCATCTGATGAAGTAAATTAATGAAAACATGTTAAACTGCATTTTTTTCATTGTGATCCAATGTAGATAACATTATTGTAAGGAAATATTTCCTTGGTAATGACAAAAGCTCCCTTGAATTTGTTCTAGGTCAGCAATTTGGAGCAATTTATTCAATGTTAAAAAAATCTGTCTGATTAGAAGCACTTGAACTGTTGGTTTTGTTAAATGTTTTAACATGTTTTAAATGTTTTAAGACCATTTAACAGGAAATCAAGCTCACATAATATTGTCTTGACCATTGGTTGATATTGCTTTTTTTTCATACAAAAGTAAAATTTTGTCAAAGAGAACATTTAATATTCACCTTCACTGCCTGTGAAAGGCATTTTAACATTTACAACAGTTATTTGGGAAAGTTACATGGGGAAAAACTATATAGATATTTTTTTTTATATTATCTCACATTTTTTATCCATCTATTGAATGTCTAGGGCTAGGCAATACATATTTTTTAAGCTTCAAAAAGTATAACGCATCATAAGAGCTGTCCACAATCAAGCTGATCAAGCTGAGACATGATGATGAAAATATTTTAATTTAGGCTTTATTTTAATTTTAATTTAATAATAATGAAAGACATACAGCAGCAGATAGTGTATATGGTGTGTGTCAACTCAGAGAAGAACAAGCTAGAAAACGGTTTGGTTTATTGAGTATTGGAACCATTTCAGGTTTCAGTGTCGATTTGTGTCGAAAAATCAAACACTACTGTATTTTGTACTATATTTTATATTAGTGATGTCTTAATTTCAATTCATCTGTCACAAAAACAATTTATAACATCCACTGTTCCCACTTATGAGTAGAAACATAATTACGTCATTGGAAAGTTGATATAAAACATGCTTGTACAGTATCACTGTAAAAAAAATATTTTCATGATTTGTAATCACAACATTATGTTTCTTTTTGTCAAATCAACTTAAATCATTTATGTAGTTCAGGTAACATAATATTTTGAGTTTCTGGTGCTTAAATCATACTATCAATTCTATCAATCAATCATTGTATCAACTCAACTTTTCCATTTCAAATAACTTTTTTACAGTGGTATACTAGTTTTTACTTTTTTATGTACTTTTATGCATGTACAAAGTGAGAGGGTTCCTTACAACATTAGTTGAAAGAGATTTTTTTTTCTAATCGAAAAAAGTTTAGAATCGAATCAAGAGATCTGTGTCAAAACCCAGCCATACTAGTTTTAGAGTCATGATGTGTTCCTCCTCAGGGTAATCCGCTTGCCACCAAAGTTATGGTGGATGGAAAGTCTGTCTGAAACCACTATCCTTCATACTAAAATGCTGTCTGTGAAGTCATTGAATTGGCTTTCAGACAGGCTTTGTGAGGCTCAGGGCAGCAAACAGGCTAATACCGGCGCTGTGGAGTCAGCACAGAAGGCCCTGAATTCGCAGGCCGTGGAGAATATCGGGTCATTGTGTTATCCGTACTTGTGATGCTCTGCGAAACTTCATTTTGGTTGTTTGTTGGAAATAGTGTCATGCATGGGGTGTTTGGTTGCATCTGTTAATTTCCCACTGGTTGAGACATTCATAACACTATATAATTTAAATAGCTCTCGAAGGCAAGCAAGGGACTGGAGGAAATCTCTGCAGATTGAGCAGGATTTAATTTGTATAAAGGAAGTATCTGTAAAATGTCTGTAAAATGTCTGCCCACTCCATTTCTGGCCTTGGAAGATTAGAAAGCTGCAATCTTGGAAGAAAATGAAGAAACTTACCAACTGCTCTTCCCCCTAAAATGATTCATTTCTGGTCCTCATATCACAAGTGATTGCAAAGCTGATTAATTCTTTTATAAACAGCCATTTGGCACAAAGTCATTTGTAGTCATTCTTAACAATATAATCAATTTAACAACCCTCCATTTACAGTCCGACTGCAATTCGCAGAGAGGTTTTGATAATCCAATACTGAATATCACAGTTGCAGCACTAAACCACAGATCTTTTTTTGTCCTGAGAAATTCTGACGACATGTCTGCCCGTCACTTTGTATAAATATATATATACACTCAAAAAATCGCTGGGTTGTTTTAACCCATTGGGTTACATTTTTTTTAATAATTTTTTTAACCCATTGTTTGGGTTTGTCCATATTTGACCCAAAGTTGGGTTAAAACAACCCATCATTTTTAGAGTGTATATATATTTTAAGATTATTTCATATTATCTTAAAATATATTTATATATATATATATATATATATATATATATATATATATATATATATATATATATATATATATATATATATATATATATATATATATATATATATATATATATATACCTCATATAAAATCATATTTTAAGACATGATTTTAAGGAAACTCTGAATGAACAATAAATAAATAAATAAATAAATAAATAAATAAATAAATAGGCAATTCGTAAAAAATTGTTCATCTCTAGTTTAAAATACATATCACAGAAATGCTTTATGTAATAATTTTCATCATTATTTATTTTAAAAAAACACACCCTAAATTTTAAATATATTTAAATTACAGTGTAAATATCACAATGAATGGCAGTTCACTGTACAGTATATATATATATATATATATATATATATATATATATATATATATATATATATATATATATATATATATTGTTGGTTTAACTTAAAAAAATGAAGTAATCCGGTTGCCTTAATTTTAAGTTCATTGAACTGGAAAAATTGAGTTAATATAATGAAGGAGATTGATTTAAGCATCAGAAACTCAGAATATTATGTTATCTGAACTACATGAATTGAAATATAGTAAATCAGAGGTGAAAAGTGGATCGGATGTTCACGGCGAGTACAGTTTTACAAGCAGCGACAGTGAAACCAAAAAGTCGAGAAGAGTTTTGAGGACGCTTGCGTAATGCCGTCTCCATTTTAAGCATGTCTCTCAGTCATCAGAATGCTGTGATCTTTTTAATTCTCCACCTGCTCTCACTTGATTAGCGTGTGTCTGAGTAATCCCATTAAAGTCTGAAGTTTCCTCCAGCAGTGCGGTCTCTCTGCTGTTGTTGCTCAGCTGGAGGTGAATGCGTCCTGAAACAAAGATGCAAGAAGATATACGTCCATTTCTGCCTCCTAGGGACTGAGTGGCCTACATTGTGCTTTTCAAAGCCAATTTGTTTTTTTTCTTTTTTTTCCATTATGAGCATTTGGACGTGTAGAACTGCTCCTTCTGTCTAAATGTAATTGTCTTACAATGCACTATAGGACAGATCAGCAACAACTTTGAAAGCAGAGGTAGACAGTAGTCAAAGGGCTAACCAGCCTAACCTTTTAAAACTGTTATTCTGTTATTCAGTCGGGGTGATAGAGACTGTGGGATGTTCATGTATTGCTGGATTAGGGAGATTGTGCAGTCATGCATCAGCTTTGGAAGTTATGAAGAAAAGAAAAACCTTCATTTTGTTTTTATCTGTGATTTAGTAAAAAATAACGTGATCAGATTACATTTGATGAATGTGTTTTTTTTTTTTCGATTTAGTTTAGCGATGTGGGGATGAACCAATCTAAAACACATGGCAAAAAAGCATAGACCAGACTTGAATCTGAAGTTGGCAGCCGGAGTCGTCGTCATGGCAGCGCGCTTTGTTTAGAGCAGAATCATAGACATATACACTAGACCTCACCTTGGGGTTCTAAGCATGCGTCAAAACCGCCGCCATCTTGGAACAGGGATCTTGTCATAGGAAGTAGCTAGGTAATGCTGCTATCTCTGCCTTTACTTCAAATTCATTGATGGTGGTGGACTTTTGTGCAGCTTATGATGTTCACGGATGAAATCTGAACTAGGAAGAATGTTTTAAAAAAAAAAATTCTTTTTTTTCTGGAATCAATGATAAATACTTGCCTGACCGTTGGAACAAACCAAAAAAAATAAGATAAATCGCATTCATGATGATTTATGGTGATTTTATTTCCGTTAGACCCAAGTCTACATTTTCGCTTTTTTTTTTTGTAAGTCTGTCTTTTGTGCCTTGTGTATTTATTTACAACTTATTGTTGTCTTGTATGTATATGTATATATGTATAAATATGTATATTCACACGTGAATTTAAAGGAAACTAATTTCCTTAATAATTTTAAGGAATGAAATTTTAAGGAATGAAAAATAAATAGGCAATTTATAACATTTTTTTTTCATCTCAAGTTTAAAATACATATCACAGAAATGCTTTATATAGAATCATTTTCATCATTCTTTATTTAAAAGAAACACACCCTAACTTTAAAATATATTTAAATTGCAGTGTAAATATCATTTATGGTGTTTTTATTTCCGTTAGACCCAAGTCTACATTTACGCTTTTTTTTTTTTTTTTGTAAGTCTGTCTTTTGTGCCTTGTGTATTTATTTACAACTCATTGTTGTCTTGCACTTTTTTCACCTTATCTTGGCCAGGTCACCGTTGTAAATGAGAATTTGTTCTCAATCGGCTTACCTGGTAAAATAAAGGTTAAATAAAAAAAAAAAAAAAAAACGCTGATGCATTAAAGTGGAGGGGCTCCCCTGTTCCAAGATGGCGGCCCTATTGACGCATTCGTTCCAATGTACTGCCGTAGCCAAGGTGACGTCTTGTGTATATGTCTATGGAGCAGAATAAGGTGGATATGACCTCTGTATAAAATAAAAGTTCATATTTAGTTTCTCTGTTTCTTTTTTGATTTTTTACTCTGTGGCAAAAGTAGAATGGACAGTGTAGATAGGAAGTCACAGCTTCTGTGTTTTGTAGGCATGTAAAGAGAACCGCAGCCTGACCAGAGATCAGTGTTAGTCTCGCCGTCCTGAGAAGTCCTCTCCCACCATCATTAATCTTACTTTCCCCTGCTTTCAACAACCCGTTTCGGGCAGACTCCCATGGGCTCTCGTCTCTCTATCCAAGTGTCTGTTTTTTCCCCACTTCTTTCTCTGTTGAACCGAGATGTGATTAAGTAGCGCTTCCCAGCTTTTCACATAAAACAGTATGACTCAGCAGGGACTCAGTCTTCCTGACACTGTGTACCTGTGTGAATGTAGGGATCATGCATATATGCACGCTTAATGTATAAGGTCACACTGATAACATTTATTTTGTGGTGAAGTAAATACTACAGAAAAAAAAACAATGTAATGTACATGAAAAAAGTTAGTTCAGGCAAGAATTAAAAAAAAGTAAATTCTATAGTAGAACTCAATTCAATCGTGTAGAAATGAAAGTGTAAATATCAACATTATAAAATTAAGTAAAATTACTCAACTTTTCTGATACTGGTGTTCCCATTATGCACTGGGCCATGAATAATTATTTTTTTTTTACTGTTTTCCAGCTGTATTTACACTATTTTATCATTACTTCTGTTGTTAGGATTAGTAATTTGCCATTTTGTGACATTTGGAGTTAATTTTCTACTTAAAATGACACATTCAAACACAAAAACAATCTATCAAATGTTACCATCATTGTGTATTGTCTACCAAGTATTGAGGTCTGTGTTCACACATGCTTTATCAAAAGTAAAGACGTGATGAGACACACTGCAAGAATTGATTACTTAAATAGTGTTGTGTAATTCAATGTTATATTGTTAGAATGAAATGATGTGCTAAGAAAAATTAGCTAAATTAAAATTACTTAATTTCCTATGTTACTTTCACTTAACTTAGTTAAGTATAGTTTACTTAATTATATGTGTGAAATTCACTTATTGTTTTTTTACAGTGCAGAACACCTATTTTGGAGATGTATGTCAGGTATTGCTGACATTTAATTTGTGAAATGCAATAACTTTTTAGGTGTTAATAAAAGGACAGTTCAATTTGAACAAATTAAAAATCCTTCATTATTTACATACCCTCATGTTGCCACAAACCATTATGCGATATATATATATATATATATATATATATATATATATATATATATATATATATATATATATATATATATATTTCATATTTATTTAACCACTGAATCTTCATAATTAAAGATTTCAGCAGACAGTATGTTTCAATAGCTGTTTTCAGTCATAATAACTGAACAACATGCTGGACTGGAATTATTTCATTTATTAAACATTGTTTGTAAATACTACGCAGCGCCTCTGCATTCCAGCAGTTTGTTAATCAAAGCTGGATTTATTCTTTTAAAGAATGTGAAAATGTTATTGGGCTACACAATACCGAAGCATTCCTGAACTTCACAGAGGAAGTGCCTGACAAAATTGGTTGACCTCTCTGAATAGTGTGGTAAGTAAAAGGGCAGAAGGTGTTGTTGAGATATTTCAGCACAAGCATTTTTGCCGTTCACAGTTGTTTTCACAGGTCCTCAGTCCTTGTGTCCACACTTTGGTGATGTAAAGCTGCATAGACTAGAAACGTTCTGTAGAGGCCAACTGTGGCATTTGTGAACGCCTTACATGACAAATGGCAACCTGTGAACAACATAGGGGGAGCGCGGGGCTTGTTGTAACTCACTTGTTTTAAATACTTACACACATGCTAGCATGACAAAACTTGGTGTATTTAGTTGCCATTTCAACACTATAGAGAAACAATTGCGTCACAATTCCGAAATCTTTGTAAGATATCACTGAACATTTATTTAACCATAGTAAAAGTACATTTCTTACTTAAGTTAATTTTTCATCTCTATTTTTTTGTGTTTATTTCAAATTAGACAAATCTGATATATTTTTTTAATCTCCAATCTGTTGTTTAACAGTTGATAAAGTTATTTAATGCTTCGCTTACTAGCGAAAACACTAGCAAGGTTAAACCCTTGGGGCATGTTGTAACACTGCGTTACAATGTGCCCCTATTAGAAATATGCCATTATATTCTACACTTTTATGAATTCTATTGAGAAAACAAGAGAAACATGTAAATAAAGACTGAGAGTCAATGTTCAGACATTATTCATTATTATTTTGTTTTCCAGTGTGTTTGTTGTCAAACTCAAAAATTAGTATATTTTTTAATTATTAAAAAATGCCATTATTTTATATGAAAAAGTTAATAATTGTATTTTATTAAGAAAATATTTTGATTTGACTTGTATATATATATTTTTTTTTATTAGATCAGATAGCATTTTAAGCATATGGTGATGTTACAATGTGCCCCTCACATGATGTTACAATGTATCCCACCTATGGGGCATGTTGTCACATTTCACTTCCATTCTTTCAGGGTAATTCAAGAAAAAAGTATACACTGCATTAATAAAACTAAACCACATAATTGTACTAGACATGTGGAAAATTAATGTGGGGATTTTTTTTCTTTAAACCCTAAGTAGATTTACACATTTAAACAAAGTCAAAAAGTGTTACGTTGTGCCTCGCTCCCCCCTACACGTGTTGGCTTACGGCTATTACAAGTCCACAAGTACACATCAAATGTGCCATTTGCGACAGACCCATCATTTTAAAAAGTAACGTTACAGTTTTTGAGAGATTAGGCAAAAAAAGCATGGGCTTCAGTCTACACCTTTTTCGGTCGTTATGCATGTAAATATTGTTTTATTTTTTATTATTTTCACTTTGTGTTGTTGGAAAACTATGAATGAGGACCGAAATAAACTAAACTAAAAAAAAAAAAAAAAAAAAAAAACAAGATTAGTGCATCATGCAGCAGAGAAAAAAAATATTTTTATTTTGAAAAAAAAAAAAATATATATTTTTATTTGAACTAGGTGTTACAGTAGCCTAGGTGTTATGCATGTATGTGTGTATAATACAAACTAATAAATTCAAATTTGGGTTGTACCGAACCGAACCGAAAAACCGTCATACAGAAGTACGTTTCAAATCGCGAAACTTTCATTGCGCACCGAACACGCCCCGCCCCCTGCTATCCCGGCTCAATGTTTACAGTAGCCTACACAACGAATCCAGTTTTGTAGCTTAACCACCATTAACACCAAATAACAAGCTCTGTGTTTTGTTACTTTCGATAATAAGCTATGTGTAATCTTTCAAATTCTTTCTATTTGAGCAAGAAATTCAAACAATAATGGCGTTTTGGCGCTCTTTGCTGTGGCGTGACAGATCGCGCTAGGCCTACCAGCTCCTCATGTCAAGCGGCAGCGCGGCATGCGAGTAAACACGATCATCTCTTCCTCAGTTACAGAATGGACACCTGAAGGTATGTTGAAAGATACAGTATACTTACTAAAAGGCATTATAACTCGTGTAATCGCTCAATCAGTGTTTCAGCAGCGGAAAGACGTCAATAAAACAGCATAGCTTGTCACTAGCATTGTTTACATCAACAGCCAAGTGATTCAGTGTCCACAACTAACTTTTGTTCCTATAAATGAAGACTTAAACTAAATAAATGCACTATGTTAGCCTATATATTATATTTTACTTAACCTGTTAATGATATCTTGATTATTTAATGCATGTTTAAAATATCTTTCATGAAAATGACAACTGTGTATATGCAAACATCATTAACAACAGTTTTTGCAACAGTTAATGCAATGTTCAGTTTAACGTTACATGTTTTCATATAATGTGTTGTGTGTTGATTATTATGTGTGTGTGAATTTAGCTTATAAGTCTTGGCTACAACCTTTAATGTTATAGTGATGTGCAGCTCTATAGTTTACACTTACAGCATTAACAGATTTTTTTTTATTCTTTTGAAACGTTTAATTGTAATTTAATTAATTTCAAAAACAAAGACAATTTTTTTTTCATTAAACCAATTTTAAAAGAAAGATTTTCATAACTTCAGTCCATGATCTGATAGAAGCTTTTATTACTAGGTGATGGATGACATCGTGTACTCAAAAATACTCAAAATAAATAATCCAAAGAAATCCATCTTATTTAAGGTGCACTGTTGAAAATAAAGCTGAAATGACACTTTGATGTCAACTTGTTCTTGAACTTTTAGACTGGTTTGGCTCTTATTCCAGTTTTGAAGCACACCCCCAAATACATCCACGGTACAACTAATCCTACTCTTGTCTAACAATGCGAAGGCAAGGAACAATGAGATATTGCATTGACTTTAAATGTCAGGAATTACACGACTAGGCTTCAACACCTCGCTTTGAGACCTTTATTAAAATGAATGTCTGAGGATTTAGCTTTCATGTTTCCCTGCTCCCCGACATCGGTGTCTTATTCGTAACATTACTGGTCACAGTTTTGAGGGATTAGTATGGTGATTTTAGCTTATCGTCTCTGGCAGAGGCGCAGGATGCTAAAACTGAGTCTCTGAGCAAAAATACTAAAACTAAACATGATATTATTAATATACTGCAGTCAGTAAGGAGTTTAACTAAGCGGCTCTATTTTATTAGAGGATGGGGATGGCAGCTAATGTTTTTATTAGCTCTGAGTGTAGCAGTTTGTGGAAAATGTCACCTACTGGTTTATACATTGTGATTTTTTTTATTGTTTTTTGACACACCAAGTACATGGATACTGTGGTCAGCCATTCTGTCTTCCATAAAATGCTGTATATTAGAAATGTTTTAGATGAAAGTGAAGTATTTCACTCACTTGTTTTCATTCACTCTTTCAAGTGGAAATAGTGAAAGAGGTTAGGGCCATATGAAATCCGTTGTATTTTTTTTTCCAAAATTCATTTTTTTTCCATTTTAATTTTTTAGGGATGGGCAATGATTAATCGCATTAATCGCATCCAAAATAAAAGTTTGTGTTTACATAATGTATGTTTGTGTAGTGTGTATAATTAATTTGTATAGATAAATACCCACACATGCATGTATATATTTAAGAAATATGTGCATATATATATATATTTATTCACAATTAATATTATATATAAATATAAATATTTGATATATTAATAACACATTTTTCTTAATATATACATGCATGTATGGGTATTTATATATACAAATTAATTATACACACTACACACACATATATTATGTAAACACAAACTTTTATTTTGGATGCGATTAATCGTTGCCCATCCTTATTTGGGGAATTCATTTTTTGTTACCCTTGACTGTTAATTTAAGTCGTAAAAAGAGTGTGCTTTTAAAGTTAATGATTAAAATGTATAGAAATAAAATAGAAATGACCTTAAATTTATCTAGGTAACAGATATTTACTCAGTAGCCTTTTCAGGACAAATACTGCATGATGCAACATAACACTGCACTCTTCAAGTAACAACAAAATATGGTTGTGAGCTTTAAACTGTCCAGTAAAATACACTATATTAGATTATATAAGTTTAAATAAAGTCACAATCTGTCTCTCTCGCCCAGTGACGCTCATAGAGTTCGCTTCGCTTTTGCCCAGTCCGACGCCTTATAGACCGACGTGGTGTGTACGTTGTGTGTGTGAATGTGAGAGAGACGCGTGAGTCGGAGGGAGAACAGGTAAAGGAAATACAACTGAAAGAATACACTGTGTTTTTAATAGTGTTTAAAAAATGAACGAAATACAATATGTGGCTGCAAATTAGTCTATGTGTGGAAAACACTGCATAAAAGTCACGTGCGAACTGCTCGACTCTGCACTGATGGCTTTTAGCGTTGAGTTTCTTAACTTTTTTTTGCCGACGAAAGCAAAGCCGTGGAGAGCCGCTGACGGGATGGGGGTTGTGTCGCCCAGATTTGCTTCCCCTGGTCTGCATTTTCACCAGACATACGTTCTTCGCCCACAAAAAAACTGAATTTCAACCAGATTTTTTTGTAAAATACCATGTTAACACTAGATTCCGTGTTAATTTGCCAGTTCTGCAATTACGTTCGTGATTCCAGGATCGTGGAAATCATACGGACCTATTATAGGGGGTGATTTTGCCCACGACTACCAAGGAAACGGGAACTAAATGAAAAATTTCAACCAGGAAAAAACGAAATAAAATAATCTTCAAACTATAAGGCTACATTTACACTGCAGGTCTTGATGCCCAAATCCGAATATTAGATTGTTTAATGTTTTTATAAGTAGTGTCTTCTGCTCACCAAGGCTGCATTTATTTTCTAAAAATAAATAATAATAATAAAAAAACGAAACAAACTCGTAAATGTAAGTACACATTGATGGCCTAAGACACGAAACGAGCATTTTGTGTGAGAAAACGAACAGTATTTAGATTGTTTTTACCTCTTGTAATCACAGCCACGTCCAAGTGATCTGAGGCCACCGGCACATCGGTTCTGCACAAAAAAAACAACGTTGTCTGTTGATATATTGAAATTCCATTGTAATTTCCTGTATATCTAAGTATGTTTAGATCTTCACATTGAAGGATAACTCTTCTGAAATCTCTGTGTAAGCAATGAGTGACGTTTACGCGCGAGAGATCACTTCCCACGCTTTCCGGCACGCTTGCGCCCTCGCCCTCAGATCACTTGGACGTGTGATTCCAAGAGGTAAAAACTATATAAATTCTGTTTGTTTTCTCCCACAAAGCGCTTGTTTTGTGTCTTAGGCCATCAATGTGTACTTACATTTACGAGTCATTAAATCATGTTTAATTTGGACTTCTCTGTGCATCCTTCCTCTTTGAGGTGGACCCCATAGACCTGCATTATATGACTGACTGACAAGAACGGTTTGACCTAAAAATATAAAAATTGAAAATACTGCAGAAACAAAGACACCTACATCTTGGATGCCCTTGAGGTAAGCTTAAACATATCAAAACATTTTTAAAGTGAACTATCCCTTTAAACCATGCAGTGTAAATGGGGCCTAAGAGTCTCTGAGCTCAAAGAACCAAAATCCGCGACACCTGCCTGAACTTCCTGTCTCAGCAGGAAGTGCGTCCCCTCAGCAGCAGCTGGTAGCCCCAGGCTTAGTTTTTAGAAGGTTCTCAGTGAAAAGGACATGGGAGTATTACAGATGACAGGATACTGCTAATGCAACAGAACACAACATAGACAAAAGGAAGAATGGGACAGAGAGGACACGTTTTAAAAAGGCTGAACAACATCAAAGTGCAACTTTAAATATCACACCAGGGGTCAAAAAAGAAGAGCACGAAACAGAGTGAAAGAGACACCGTGAGCACAAGAGAAAAGAGAAGGCAGGGGCTTTGATGTTCAAAGGTCTCTTCAATCCACTCAGGAAAAACAGACAATAAGAAGTACTGTATGTATTAATACTGACCTAAAGATGAGGAGCTGTTTATAATTTTATTCTGTGGTTTGTTTTAGATGGGGGAGGAGACCCGCTCTATGTCCATAATTTAATCTGATTTCCTTTATTTATTTTTTTCAAATCTCGTTGGAGAACTCATGATCCAAGCCTGAAATATGGATAGCCAGTGAGCCACAAATGCTGACCCAAAGCGCAATTACAAATTAAAGAGGGTGAATATTAATTATCAGCAGTTAATCATAACGCAAGAACCAATAAAATAGAAATGCCCTCAATCTCCTGTAAGTGATTTACAATGATGTAGTTCAGAAGTGGCAGAAAAACGTTAATATCAATGAGCTCTTTCCAGCGCGTCAGCCAAATGCTATCAAACCTGGAAGAAGAAAGCTGAGAAAATCACTGTTTAATGAAGGGAGTGGGGAAATGAGGCAAGAGGATTGAGATCGTTTGGTTTGCAAGAACGAGAAACGGAGAAGAAATACTTTTGAAGGGTTTGTCGGAGCGAATGAGAAAGATGACAAGTCTGAAAGAGGTTTTCACATGCATGCTTATGTAAATAATGTGTTAATTACAGAGCATCCAGATTACAGACATGAAACAGAGGCCTCTTGTTGTGACCTTTCTGAATGGATATGCAATCAGACTCCAATAAATAGACCTTCTATTTCAAGTGCTCAGTCTCGCCCCCTCCCTCGCCCCAATCAGTGACTCCATTTCACTCTTTTTTATGGCTGCATCTTCCCATCAGCTCTCCTTGTCCTCTTCTCCTCTCATTTCTCATTTGCTATGATCTGTCTTGATTTGGCACTATGAGATCTAAGCCATGGACAGAATTTTTTTTCCTCTTTTTTTTTAATGGCAAAGTTACAGCTGCACTGCAGTTTTTTTTTTTTTATTGCGGATGCATTGCCGGTTTAGTTAAAGTAATACCTTGATTTTTAATTTTCTGTCACATAGTCTGTTAAGGAATTTTGAAGTGATTGCGGTTTTGCTTTTTGTTTGAGTGGGAACCTCTTAACACAAGATGAGCTGCATTGACCTCCAAAAGCTTGAAACAGAATAAAGTCATAGGCCCCAGATAATATGTGTAAATTTGATCTTGTAATCATGTTAATTTGTTCTCTGGCTAATTTGCCTCTTCAAACTCATGCGTGGCTTTGATTTGTGTACTGGATTGAGTTGTGGATTGAGATAATTACACGTTTCTGACTGTGTTTAAAGGGAAAGGCACATGCATCAATATTCAATACTTTAAACTATGATCAACAATTAGCTGGAACCCCTGTCTGGGAAGCCCTGACACAACGTAATGTTTAATGCACCTCATGCTATTGATAACAAAGAATGGAATATATTTTCTTCTTACTGGGTATTTTTCATCAGGCACAAGATAATTGTAATCAATTCAATGAGATAAATGAGTTAGGTCAAGTCGCTTAAAAGCAGGGCTTAAAAAAATATATATACATATCAATATGTTCACTCTGAGAAGAATCGAGAATTCCGTTTTTGTGTTCCTAATTAAAAATTACTACCGTTCCGAAAAAGGTTTAATTAGAAAAAATAACGGTTAATAACGTTTTTTTTTTAATTTAGCCGATACTTTAAACAAATATGTATGCATTTTTTTCACGATTTTTGAATATTTGATTAGTTGATTTTATTATAGGTCATGCGATTGTTGTTGTTTTTTTAAATCCCCATGTTTTCGGTTCTGATGGGGTGGTGACACGTTCATGTAACCAGAGGGTGTCGCTGCCAATAACGCAAATAAAAGCCGTCAATGAACTATGTCAGACAACAGAAGAACAACACATTTTATGTAGCCTATACTTGCATGTCGGGGAAGGGTGCAATTTTAAAATAATAATCCTCTAATACCCAGCGATCTTCCAATATTGTCTTTGCTCGAAATGTCCATCCCTAGTATCAAAAAAGAGTAATTTTCACACAAAAAAAAGATAACTCATGATAATTAAACTTGAACAATTTTTTCATAACATTGTTAACCACAACAGAAATACCTGTGTTAATTACAAAGCATAAACAGCTGGAAAAAAATATTAGCCTGTTTTATTTATTTATTTATTTATTTATTTTCAGAAGAGCTGATACAATTCTTTGTTTTTTGTTACAAAACTTTTTTTGCGAGACAAGTTTTTTCAGACATTTCA
Source organism: Hybognathus amarus (assembly GCA_030378365.1). NCBI lineage: Eukaryota > Metazoa > Chordata > Actinopteri > Cypriniformes > Leuciscidae > Hybognathus > Hybognathus amarus. The sequence continues at coordinate 300,379 of JAQIUQ010005125.1, forward strand.
CTCATGCTCGATGCGTCTACGTCACATACTGTACTACTCAATTCATGATTGGTCACTGCCAAATTAAAATATTAATGAGAACGATAAAATAGCGCTATTAACCGGTTAATGGTCCTTAAAAAAAAAACAAAAAAACGTTTCAGTTCAGAACTATAAAAATTGATTTTGTTTTGATTTTTTTCATTTTGATGAGCTGGCTTTGACAAAACGTATATTTATTCAAATTTAGCCGGCCTACCTGAAACCCTAACCCCCCATGGTATTTATATTGACGTTAAAATGACGCATATCTTAATTATCAAACATTTTTCTACAATTTCGTGCAGCACTATAATCTTCCTAACACTATATACAGTACATAGTTAGAAAGTGGCATGCAACGTGGCATAAAACTGATCATTTTTATAATAAGTAGTACATGTATATAATTGTATTTTTTATGCTATGTGTTGGACTCGGGATGTTCTTGGTGAACTGAATTCGCAGTCATAAGGCATTGAGCATCTCTTCGTATGGTTGGTAAAGCTTTTACTACTTTTCTTTGCCCTCTAAATGTCATCTTGAGGCAAAAGCATGCATGAAAATCATAATCATGGTGCAAAGTTGGGCCTGTCATTGCACAGAGAGATATTGCATATGTGATATAAACGGTCTGCACTTTGAAAGGTCAGAGTTCCAACTGTTTCAGCTATGAGAAGCGTATTACACAGTTAATGCTGTACAGTACAGTTCAGTTTATTGTGGCACGATCCGATTAATGTGAAAGAACTATGTTGTTGTTTCACACCAAAACTTTGCTGTGACCTACTTTTATTGTTCTATAAAATGGATTATATGATAATGTTACTGGGAAATGAGATCGTTCAACCCGTCATGGCTCGCTGCGTAATGTTAACACATCTGCACTAAACATCCCATTAAAAGAGTACATAATCTTTCCGTTACCTACTCCAAAACATATTACCCTTTGCCAAATTCCTAAGTGTGTTCCAGTGGAGTTATCACCCTTGAAAGGCTTCATGAGATTTTAAAATGCCTCTTCACCTTTTGAGTAGGCGCTAATTACCCATGACTGCCTGCCACACTTTACACGAGGCCCAGCTGCGCACAGCGAACACCCACCAAACAAACCCAAGGGCTCGTTTTATTTGGTTTCCTTTAGAATGACTGTACTGCTAATTTGAGCGTGCATCTGTGGCCAACGTTGGCCTACAGGTCTCACTAAACACACAGTTTTAATGATCTCCCAAAAGAGAAACAGCCCCAAACAACTCCCAAATTATTCTGTAATTGTAACAATTATAATGCGAGGGGAGGGGTCACCTGTAGGCTAAAGGACACGCTAGACTTCAGGTTGGGAAATTTCCAAAGCCCATGCTTATCAACATAAGTTAACTTTGAAGTTATACAAGATTCTACTTATTTGTTAGTCAGTTTAATGTAATTTAAGTTGAAATGACTTAATCTTTCATGTTGAGTCTACTCAAATTTAAGGCAGCAACTTTTTTTTAGTGGATGATGCAATGATAAGCGGAATGATGAGACTTGTAGCAGATGAGCGGATTCATAGGCGGATGAATAACTAATGTACTCGCACAGGTCAGTTTTAGGGATGCACCCAAAAGAAAATTCTTGGCCGAAGCCGAATAATAATGAAACACTTGTCCGAAGGCCAAGTACCGAACAGTGGTGTTTCACATTTTTTTTCCATTTAATTTTCCATTTTTTTCACCATTGCATTAATTAAATAGAAAAAATGTGCTTTTTGCTATTTTGTCTTGCTTTTATAAAAAAAAAAAATAAATGAATATTTTATATATATATATATATATATATATATATATATATATATTATTTATTTATTTATTATTTTTGGCCATCTTGCCTATAAGTGACTGTTACCTTAAATTATATTTTTATACTATATATATATATTTTTTCGTAAAGCTGCTTCGAAACAATCTACATTGTTAAAAGTGCTTTATAAATGAGGATGACTTCTACTTGACCTGCTGAAAGAATGCAACTCTGTATGCTTGTCATCTGTCAATGGGTTATTGTCTTGGAGGATCTCATTCGAACATTTCAGACAGCGAGACAGTGCCAGCAGCCATATCACCCAGTAGCCCAAGACTCGGTCGCCCACTGAAGCTAAGCCAGGTAGAGCCCTGGGAAAACCAGGTTGCTGCTGGAAGAGGTGTTAGTGAGGTCTGTGTGTGGGTCCTGACGCCCCAATATAGTGACGGGGACACTATACTGTCAAAAGAGCACCGTTCTTTGGATGAGACGCAAAACCTAGGTCCCGTCTCTCTTTCTAGTAAAAGAGTAGGGGTGTAACCCTGGTGCCCTGGCCACATTCCACCCATTGGCCCTTGCCAATCATGGCTCCCTAATAATCCCACCCATTGACTATGGCTCGGTCACTCTCTCTCCTCTCCACCTGTAGCTGGTGTGTGGTGAGCGCACTAGCGCTGTTGTACTATAGCTGCCGTCGCATCAACCAAGTGGATGCTGCACACTGGTGGTGGTTGAGGAGAGATTCCCTGACATGATTATAAAGCACTTTGGGTGTACAGTAGTACATATGAAAGCGCTATATAAATGCCTCATTCATTTATCTGTATAGTACTACGAGCCCATTTTTCTCTCTGGACTGTTTTCATCTCATCACCTGACCTTCTCCATCAACTAGCGGCTATCCCAAATCCAACTCGGCCTGGATCATTTCTTGTGTGCGCAGCTTTTTCCCCACATCCAAGTAATGATCTTTATATCATGGGTCAAGTACAGTCACGATGCAGTAGCAGAGTCCGCCTGACTAAAATCGTGTGCCGACAGCCTCTAAAATTGCACTTTTAGTTGTTTTCAATCCATGGTCTATTTCAGGCTCTGTTAAAAATATGCTTTAGTGCTGCAAGTAAGCGTATGTCTGCCACAGATGCATCAGATGAGCTTATCTCTTTTATGATCTGCTAAAAGGGGCCCGAGAAGATAGAAAACGTTCTCGATTAACACCCACTTCCACACCGCCGACATGTCTGCTGCATTTATGCCGGCGATATGTTATGCCCTAAATATTACATGATTAATCAAAAGTATTTTTCCATGTACTTTTCTGTAATGCACTTTCTGTAAAGCTGCTATGAAACAATATGTTTTGTGAAAAGCGCTATACAAATAAACTTGAATTGGATTTATAAAGCAACCACCTCTTACGCTGGTTACTTTTTGATCGCATCATTAAAAACATTCACTGCACCGGAAGTTAGGGTTGGGTATCGTTTAATTTAAACGATTCTGATTCCTTGTTCGAATTTCGGTTCCAAACGATTTTGATTCCGATTCTTTTAAGAGGCAGGGTCAAAAAAGTTTAGCTAACCTTGCTAACCAACGGTCTTTCTGAAGGAAATACTCCTTCTGTCTCAAATACTCCTTTTGACACAAATTTTGCATTTTGCCGAGATTTCGTTATTTTTAGAAAAGTGAAGCCACACTTTGGACCGCCAACGTAAGCTACTCATGTTCGACTTGCGCGGTTTTGCAAATACTTCCGGTAGACGCTTCTTCGTTGGTGTTGTTCAGCGGTTTCTTCTTCCGGTTGGCGGACTGTGAATATCGAAACTAGGAATCGAACTTTTAAATTTTTCAACGATTCCGGAAAAACGAAAGTTAGTCCCGGTTTCCAATCGATACTCGATTCTCGATACCAAGCCCTACCGGAAGTGCTTTTTTTTTTTGCCATTTTCGGACGAATAATTTCGGTTGCTGAACTTTCAGTGCATCCCTAGTCAGTTTATTTGACAAAGTAAACTTATGATGTAACGCAGTACGATTTCACTTGATCTAGCGTTACACTACCATACTAAACAGCATTTAAGTGGGTTTTTAAAGTTTTAATGTTATTCTATGTGTTAGTTGTTTTGCTATATAAGACTAGCAGGAAACTATATCAACATTAGAATAACATACTGACCTTATTCTAACATTTCATTATGTTGAGCTATACAATTTGCGAGCCCATTCTTATCCCAAGGTGTAATATACTATGCTTTTGTGTATACATCCAACGTACATTAATGTAATTACCTTTAGCGTCAATATGAGAGGCAGATATATACTGTATGGGCCAGAAGGCGCCTCCTAGTGGTCTAAACCTAACACTACCCCAGACCTAAACCTACCCCTAACCGAAGCATGTTATATTGACGCTAAAGGGTGCCATGTGTGTTGAATGTATACGCATTGGCAAAAGCATCACTAGATGACGCCTCAGGATGAGAATGCGTTGAATTTGCTCACCGTCTAATAAAATTTGTTCTCCGACAAGTTGTGACTCGTGAAGCTCTGTCAAGTCCAAGTTAGTTGTGGACGCGGAGCTCTCGGCATCTCAAAAACGCCACACCGATATTGATCCTCATTTTAGTTCTCCATTTGTCCCAAAGTCTGCTTGGCATGATCCATATTGTGTGAACGAAACAACAGATATCCATCCATTATTTTATCATACCTTTGTCTGTCTGTTTATGATCTATCCATCCATCTCAATATCCATATCTGAGTTTTCAAGAAGTCATTTTGGAGAGTGAAACAAAAGTGAAAACTTAATTTAAAATAAAACTAACCTTGACTCAATTCTTCTCCTCTTACTGTTACACAGAGGACAGGATGGCTTTATTCAAATTTATGATGTGTCTGTACAGCAATATGTGAATTTCTTTGATATAATGGTGCGATCGAATGCACTATTATCCAAAGCACCCTGCTGAATTCTCAGATCTGTTTTGAGATCACAGTGAAAGCATGTTCTCCTGACTACGAATTCTGCACGTGTCGAAGACGATGAAGACGGATTCTCAGAGTGTCTCATTACACCAGCCTAATTTAACCTTTGCGGGTGAGCAGTTCATAATATTACCTTCTTTTTAATTGGCCTGTTTGAGAGTTTGTTGATAGTTATTGTAATTGCCGTCATGAACAACTGGCTTTGCGTTTATAGGGAAGATCATTAAAAATCCATCATGGAGAAAGGAAGCAGAACTTCAAACGTTCACCAAGGGGAAGGCGTTTAGGGTTCTCCCACGCCGACTACAATTACCAATCCTGTTGCCTTCCAATAAAAACAGAACAGGCAGAGTGTGGGAGAGGGGGAGATTCAGAGAGATAGATGAATGAGAATTAACTACAAACAGATAAAGGGTAAGATGAAATGAATGTGCATGTTGGGGACATGAACATGCACTAGGGGACGTTTGCCAGGGCAGGACAAGGGGAGGCTCGGGTTCATTTAATCAGTTCTAACGGCTACACTCTTTCCTGTGATTCACCAACGTATTCTCAAAGACGTGTGTATTCAGATACTCTGTCCCTCCCTATACTGAATATATTTCCCTACTTTTTTATTTCAGTGTGGTAACATCTAAATGATTTTCAGTTATATTAGGGATTTAATCGGACTAAATTAGGTTACTTCAATGAAAGAATAGTTCATCTAAAAGGTCAAATTCAGTGACTTTGTAAATGGTCATGGATTTGCATGGTAAATAATTAATAAAAAATTTAAAAAGGAATGTTTGATTTAAAGATTTATGACATATAGAGATGTTCCGATACCCTTTTTCCCTTCCAGATTCCGATACCTGGGTGTGTATCTATACAATTTAGACTAGCCCTGTATGAATTGATATAATTATTTTATGGTGTGCGACTGTGCGTCAGACTTATTCCTTAATAAAACATGAACAAATACATATGTGAAATTGAGTACTTTCATTATCTGACATACATTTTACAGCAATATAGTATTCATTTTTCTTGAGTGAAAAAGAACTTAAAATGCAGCCACACATCTAATACATTAAACTGAAAAAGGTATATATATTTTTTTATTTACAATATAACTGTATAAAAAAGTGTAACAAATAAATCTAGGAATCTACAAAATGATATATGAATAATATAAGAAGATAACCTCTTTATAACTTAAAGTCCAAAAACAATTTTGTTAAATACACAGCATTTCAGTTTCGAACTGCGACTGGTCATCCAGAAAAATAAACTCGATCATTTTGTTGGTTATATTTATCGCTCGTTGGCTGTCTTTTGTAAACTTTTGTCTTCGTTTGAATGAAGCTTCTAGAGATTGTTGATTTTGGCACGGATCATCTTTCTCTGCCCTTGCCATCGTGTTCTGCGGGGTGACGTTTCTTCAAATGCTTTATTAAAGCTACACTGTGTGATTTTTACCCCCATCTTGCCGTGAAAAGGTATATGACCATCTCAGTGAATATTCATTTCTGTTCCTCTCAATTCCGATTTCGTTTTAACTCCTACGGTGGCCATTGTAGTCCAAGATTAACATGGCTTCCAGTTCGACCTCTGTCCATGAGTGTTAACTCAAACGTAAACGCGAAAGGCGACTGCTTAAATTAACGGGTATGTCCCTCTTTGGCTAATGTACTTTCAAGATGGAGGGAAAACATGGCGACCGACATTAGAACCCCTTACCCGTATGTATTTCCAATGGCATATTATACACTCACGAGAATACTTTATTACTTGAACGAAGTAAATATACAATAATGAGCACACATATTTTTAAAAGAACTACGTTTTTTTAGCTAAGAATAAACAAAGTTACACAGTGTAGCTTTAAGTGTTGAAGCTGCTAATCTTGTGCCACCCCTCGAAACTGCACTATGACATGTGAGACATGTTTCCATTTTAGTAGCTATTTGGTCCAGTCTTAAATATTGCCAAACAATGGTCATACCGCAGCGAAGAAGAATTGATCTCCGATTTGCAACGTTAAGTAAAGCTAGCATGCATAAACTAGTTGTTTAAGAAAAGGGCATCAGATCGGTATGCAGGGCAGAATTTGTATTCGTATTCGCGGCATTTCCAATACTGGTATCGGAATCAGAACAACTTTAATGACATTTGCACTAGTTGTTTGTGAGAGCCAGAAAGTTCTTGAAAAAAAAAATCATTAAAATAACTGTTTGTTAGAAAGTGGCAGAATGTGCAAGCGTAGGAGTTTTTGGAGAAATCAGTGAGCAGGGGGTTGACGGTAATTGTCAGAGTAAACAAACCTCTATGACTAAACTCAATGTTCCACAACAGGGCCAAATCACCAGTTAACAAAATAATGATGAACGTAACCTCAGGGATCCAGGTGGGATGTCCACAAATGAGAGAAATAATTGAAGGACAGTGAATCATTGACTTTGGCTTGAAGTTTCAGCCCAGTTCTGAGAGATGAGCATTGTGGGAAGTTGTAATTTAGAAAGAGCTTCAACCTTTCGGTCCTTGATGAGCATGCCTTCCCTTGTGTTGTCAATGATTTAAACAATACAACCGATTGCTCCCTTCGTTTCCTGCGCTGATCTCAATAAAGTTGGAGGGGACAGTTGTCAGTTCTTGCTGTTTCATACTCATGACATGAGATGTTCATGTGAAGCGTTTTCCAGTATAGCCCGGTTTACAAGCTTTTGTTGTGAACTTTATGTAAGAGAAAGCGAGGATAACAGTGTAGAGAGAATACTGTAAAAAACGGTAAACTACTGGCAGCTGTGGTTGCCAGCATCATACTGTAAAAATACGGTGTGTTACTGTTTTTTTTTTAAATAATACCATATCAGCTACAGTATAAAACTTTAAATGAACAGCTATGCTCTAACACAAAAACAGTAACACAATGTATAGTTAAACAGAATTGTTTCAGCGATTTACAGTATAAACCCATTTTTCGAGGTCTCCCATTGCCTCAGATGTGACTGGATGAAAAAAAAAAAAAACAGAAGTCAACCTGATAGTGAAATCTTCAAATACCAGCTGTATTGATTTTTGATTCAGGTGCAAATTCTTAACCTACAGTCTAAACTTTTTGTCAGTTCATGGTTCATATCCTTTTTTCTCCATAATGACATTATAGCTGTATCCTGATGATATAATATCTTCTTTAGTATTCAAATCAACAATGGCACCTACTGTTATGTACTGTTATTTGTGTTACTACTACTGTTATTGATTGTACCATACTCTTATATAATGATACACTATTGTTCCTGCCAATACTAACAAAAGAAAAATCCAAGTACCATAACTGTTTGAAGAAGAAAAAAAATCTTTTTTTACAGCAGTACCCAAAAAATTACAAGTTTGTACCTTAAACCTTACACCTTGTACCTTAAAGTACTACTAATCTTTTAGGAGCAAAATGGTGCAACCATTTCCCTTTAAGGGTTCTGCATAAGTAGCTGTATATTTACTCTAGGTTGTGAATTTACAAAATAAGAAATATCGAATATACTTTTTAAGAATATACTTTTTTCTCTAAAGTAAAGGGGAGCGCGGGGCACATCCTAACGCGGGGTTATATGTAACACGGACCGTTTACATAGTTCATCAGGATCAAGCAGGTTGTCTTTCCGCTATTTTTCTCTTGCTTCCAGAAGACGGTCTCCGCAAATTTGCGGAAAGTTTTGATTATATTTCGTGAAGATACTGGACAAAGAGTGTTTTGACACCATGAAAGTAATTTTTTTTCATCATAGTTTTTTTTTTGGGTTTCTGAGTTGGGTGTATGTTTCCAAATCTAACTTTATATTGCCTTAATTACTGTCTTGTTGGCTCAAACATAGCACCGTTTTGAAACATGTCAGCAATTCCTAGCGACTGTTAGATAGGCTTAAAATATGTAAGTTGTATACCTATAGGGTAAGTTGTAACATTTGCACTTCTGTCACTTTCAGTGCAACTGTACGAAAATGGTAGGTCCTAGAAAAAAAACTTTCAGTGGTTATTTGTAGCAGAGATGTGTATGTTGCTTGTGTAAAAAAAGTATTAATCTAACCTAATTATTTTTTAATGAATTGAGCCAAAACCAAAAAGCGTTAGGTTGTGCCCCCGCTCTCCCCTAGTACCAAGTGTTTTTTTTTTTTTTTTTTTTTTTTTGACATGCACCATGTAATTATTTAAAGGACTTTGGAGTAAAAATATGGTGAAAAATGTTGTCTTTTTTAAAAGCTAAATGTTGTCTTTGATTTAAACTCTTTATGAAAACTCCATCAGAAAGTTATATTCTGTTGGGATGTTTGATGTCTCACAAGTAATTAGCATCACTGAATTAACATTAGACTTTAAAGAAGGTGGGAGAACGTATACATCAAGAACTCGACTGTAGTAAAATTACACCGCAGCTCTCTGTAGGGTTCCAGCACTGATCCAATACTCTGATACCACCTTTAGTGAAGGGAAATCACCAAAGAAAAACTGAATACAAGAGAAAGAGAGAGAGAGAGCCCGTGGGGGAGAGCATGAAGGCTGGTGGGCGTTTGGTAAGTTAGAGATGAATAAAGGACTTCCATAATTAAGGTGCTTATGAGTGTGGGCCTGCAGGGAGAGGAGTCTTTAATAAACATCAGATCTGGTTTTGAAACACTTTTAGCCAGTGTCTCCCTCAATCTTGAGTTCTATTTCGAAAATACAGTCATTAATTTTGTCACATTAAGTACTATATTTTTGGCCAGTTATTTTGTGTGTGCTACAAGTACAAAGCACAAGCAGGGTTTCACTGCTCATGTTTATTAATGTCCCTGTGAATCGCAAACGTGACATCACATGTCAGGAACGTGGGTAATGTGTGCACAGGAAGGGAGAGTGGAAGGGTGGCAGGAATACGACACACTTTGTATGGAAGCTCAAAACAGAAATGTGATCAAATAGTAAGAAAGCAGAAGAGAAAGAGGAGGTCAGGGAGGATGAGTCAGGATAGGTTCGCCGCAGGATGTTTATATTCCTGCGGAGCGCGGAGAGAGGTGAGGCTGTGTCGCACCTTCTGCTCACCTGTCACACTCACCCACTCCATGATTAATGAGCAGGAGTGTGTATGCGTGCAGCCGGACACTGAGAAAGGGCTGCCGTCAACCTCTAGAGATCTGAAATGTGTGTATAACATTATGCGAGAAGCCAAATGACCTGCCTTTAATGCTTAATTGATATGTAAATCATCTTTCTCAAAGCATTTCACATTTAACGGTGGATAAATCCCCTTTAGACACCTGGCCCACCACAAACAAGCGAGCACACACACACACACACACACACACACACATACACAAACATGGCTGAATTTAGAATATGCCCCTAGGGAGGCAGAACATTGCATTACTGCACTCTGACAAGTTGGTTTGAAACTAATGAGAGAGATTTTTCATGCAAAGCCCATGTGGGTTTGGGCAGTTGTGGGTGTGATGTTGTTGGTGAAGAAGAAAGCAGAAGTAAATAGAGGAGAGAAAAATGCACAGGAGTATATTTTTTTTCTTTTTTTTTCAGTTTTAGGTAATTCAACATTTAAGCTAAATCCTTGGTGGCCAGCAGTTTTACTCATCTTTCATCATCTGGGTTTTTTTCTTTTCTTTTTTTTGTCTGCCTGAACTCACTTTAGTCTCTCTTCAGCACTCTTCAGACTCCAATGTTGTATGTAACTGGAATGAAATGTATGCTCAGGGTTTCCGTGAGCGTCTTAAAAAGTCTAAAATTTCAAAATCACAATTTAAGGCCGTAAAAAGTCTTAAATTTGCTGAAGTATTGTGTTCTAGGTCTTAAATCATTTTAAACAGGTCTTAATTTTCCTATGTCCATGTAAATCTCATTGAAATGCTCCCACAGCGCTTTGGAATGGTTTTTTTTATTTATATTACATGGTTGTAGTTCTTAATTCGCTGTATTACGACTACAAAATAGACCAACATGCAACAGCAATCAGTTTTGAGGTTTCGTGTTATTGGCGTGTATTCTCAGATACCACAGACACCTAAAACTAATTTTATTCAGCTATGGGAAAGTGGAAGTTTAGCGATACTTGGCTTAAAAAATCTGAATTTTGGATCAGATTTTGCTGATTTGGATTTTGCTTTTGGATCAGAGCCAACACTAAACTTCTCCACACGGCAACAAGACACCAGTCCTATTTTGTTTCAAACAATGTTTCCGGACTCTGAAATCGCTAAATCCTTCTGGTGCGGGAAAGATAAAACGGCCTATATTACGTGCTTTGGAGTAGGGGATTTTATAAAAACAGAAACAGAACTAATTTACAAAATCACAGGACCATTCGATGCTGATTTTCGACGAATGTTCAATTTGAATAAATTAACTTTGCGGATAATTTTGAGACTCTGCGTTTCCTTTGTAAATTTTTTTTGTGATATACAGTAGGTCTTAAATTTCATTCCTAATGGTCTTAAAAGGGTCTTAAAAAGTCTTAAATTTCACTTTGTGAAACCTGCAGAAACCCTGATGCTAATGTTTACACTATACATGCTATATATAATGAATAAAAAGTTAAGAACAACAGCGTTTGTTTAAAATAGAAATCTTTTGTTACAATATACACTACTGTTCAAAAGTTTAGGGTCAGTGATTTGGTTACACTTTAATTTGATAGTCACTTTAGACGTTCTACTAATTATAAGTAACTTTTCAACTACATGTCAACTAACTCCCACTAGAGTATTAGTATATTATAGTAGACTGTTAGTAGACTTAGGTTATGGTTAGGTGTTAGGCTTTGGGTTAGGAGAATAAGTTTACTTGTAGTCGCCAAGTTACTTATAGTCAGTTGAATGTCTTTTGGGGGATCAACAAAATAAAGTGTTAGCAGATATTAAGCTGACAGTCTACTAATACTCTAATGACAGTTAGTTGACATTGTTGAAAAGTTACTTATAGTTAGTAGAATGTCTAAAGTGGACTATCAAATTGGTGTTACCAGTGATTTTTTTTTCTATATTTTTCTATATTTTTTTCCTGACCATGTTTATCTTCTCTCTCTTTTTTGTTGCTTTTTTTCTGTTGCTTTAATTTTATAAAAATAAATAAAATAAAATAAATATTTCTGTTGCTAATTTTTTTTTCTGTTGCTTTAATCGCAAATCTACGCCTGAAAAAAAGCCAATGTGGGAAGAAAAATAAACATAATTCCAGTTTTGATGATCTCTGACAAGTAAAATATCCAATTTTGCAAATTGAAATCTCTCCAATATTAGTATGCATTTGTACATTTGCTCAAATTGTTAAATCAAAGCAGTATTTATATGCAAAACACAACAGTGATCTCAATCAGGGTAACAGCAATTAAACTTGAGCATATTCATTCACTGTTAATTAAAGGTCCTGTTCTTCGCGATTCCATTTTTTAAACTTTAGTTAGTGTGTAATGTTGCTGTTAGAGCATAAATAATACCTGCAAAATTATAAAGCTGAAAGTTAAATGCCTAGCGAGATATTTTATTTAACAAAAGTCCCCTTTCAAAGCCTACAGCGAACGTCCGGTTTGGACTACATCCCTCTACTTCCTTTTTTAATGACGTAATTAGAACAGTTTTTGGACTAATCTCCGCCCTCAGGAATACCTAAAACATATATTACTAATCAAAACTCGTGCACACGTGTAACTAGGTAGGAATAAACATACTTATATTAAAAATTCAACAACACCATCATTAATTCGACAGATGAAAAAAAATGGTATACAGAAAAGTGAATTTGTGTGAAAAATACTGTTTTTTTACACGCGAAACATGAGCACGTTATATTTCACACTGTAAACACAATCAAAGCTTCAAAAAAAACATGACGAATGGGACCTTTAAATACACTTGCTTATATCGGAACTTTTGTGCATTCACAAACCCAACTAAAGAAATACACAAACATGAAATTATAGACATATCAGAGACAATCCTTTTTAGTGGAGTGAGTTTTCTAAGCTCACTGACTGTAGAGCTGAGTTTGCAATGTGACAAAAGAAAACCATGTACCATTTTGTCATTCCATACTGCTACTCATTGCACAAACTAGCTTGTTACCAGAAAAGCAACTCCATTTTGAAAACTTCTGAGCTATAGATAAATACATTGCATGAAGCCAGCCAATCACTGTGGGTGGTTTGTAGGCATGCAGTCCAAAGCTTAGACTACTTATTCAATTACACTGTCCTGTACGACATGCATTTACATTCTTTTATTGTATCCAATGTGCACTTTCATGCAATTAAGAACATCTGCCAGAAATGTAAATGCAACCTCAGGAATTGTGGGTAACAGTAATGCTAATGGATACAAGTGCCTGCTTTCATATGCTGCTGTTCTCTTAGCCCATGATTTCAAAAACATCATTGTATAACATAATCGGACATGAAAGCTTAAATAAGACATCCCTTCGGAAATCTTGCATGTGATGGAGCTTTGATGCACTGTTTTGTAGCACTGGCAGGCTTGTGTGTGTGTGTATGCGAGATTCAGTATGTCAGCCAACACTCAGCGGGTGTGTGGGAGTTGCAAGTATCGATCTGTTACAGATAGCTTGTGGGAGTTCTCTGATAGCCGCTCCATGCTGGCCTTTGTTTCAGAGGAAGGCATCCAAGAGTAGACACTGAAGTCTAATGGGGTGCGAGATTGATAAGACCAACTCTAATCCCTATCATTACTTGCTCTAAACTTTCCTCAGACTCCCACCTCAACCCAACAGTACTTTGTCAACAATCCCCCTTATGTGTGGGAACTGTATGGACTGAATTTGATTCAGTGCTCGTGAGTTTGCCGATCTGATGGTTGCAGGGTGTGTATTCATACTTTTACGTTTGACTTCTGCAATAGCAAACAGCACCTGGATCTGCTTTCTAAACTTTCCAGGATATGATTCATGTGCCTTCTGAACTGATTGCAACTTAATCTGACTGCTTTCGATGATAGGGCTGAGCAAAGTTGAAATAAAATTCTTTCCATAAATGTACCAAGTATCGAAACTCTAGATGCCACAGGCTGATGGGCCCTTAACACAATCTGATGATATTTACATCCTTAACCACATTTCCTTTAGGACCAAATGCGATTAAAAATTAGCATACAGTTAGGATTGGCGGTATGGTTCGTTTCTCAGACGAGAACTCACTGTGCAACCATGCAGCCTATAGCATGGATAAGAGCAGGCAGAGCTACAATAACCCCTCTTAGGCCCCGTCCACACTACTGCGTTTTCGTTTAAAAACGGAGAATTAAAACGAATACAATCTCCGTCCACACCAGCGTTTTATCGGCGTATTAGAATTGATCTCCGTCTACATTAAAACGTCTGAAAACGCGGATCAAGTGACTATTCACCAACACTACTGTAGGCATGCGCGTGCTGGTGTAAATGGTCCCTACACCTTCCTTAGCTCCACCTGTAGATCTGCTACAGATATCAGATGGAAATATAAAGCAGAAAAAAAAGGAAATATTGCAGGATCAATATCATGCAGCCCTAATGCATAATTTGTATTTTTGCATTCTCCTGGACTAACTTATGTTATAATGCATTTCTCATAGTTACTTGTATTCTGATTATTCGTTTGTTGGTCAGTGAAAAGAGAGCTGTGAAGGTGGAAGTTCAGACCAACTGAAAATGCCTCAGGTTTCTATCGTAACCTTGGTTTCCTGAGTCGCACGTGTTATCCCCCCGTCACCTAAATATGAAACTTTCTCCATCCCAGTAAAACCAATGCAATTTATTTTTGTTCAATAATATTTTTTCTTTTTAATTTTGTATTTTGAGAGAATTTGATGTTACTTATTAGTGTTTATGCAATATTTATGGTCCATTTTTACGGAAGCATATTGCATTCACAGGAAACCAAATCTACTGTTTTTTTCTGAATTAACAAGTTAATTATTCTCAGAATTGCAGATAATTTTTCAGCGGAAAAAAAGTTTTCGCTATATTTTTCTGAATTAACAAGTTCATTATCTGAATTATGATATATATTTTTCTTGAAAAACTTTTTTTTGGTAGAGATTTACTGTTAATAATGTATACATTTTGATGCTTCTAAATTGTGCAGCTATTGGCAAATTCTTTCTTTACTGGATCAGGCTCGCGTTGCACTAACAATAGTCCAAACTCATGAACGCAAATGGTCCATTAAGTACAAATGTACAAAAAATGGTCATGAATAAGTCAACTATGACTTTTTTTTGTTACAAAAAACCTTTTAAGTGACAAAAAAGACCCCTATAAAACTTGGATTAAATTGATATTTCATGTTTATGTGTATTTAGACAAGCTACAGATCCAGCAGCCATAAATTGACTTGAAAAAACAGAGTAGATTTTGTTTCATGTGAATGCAATATGCTTCCGTAAAAATGGACCATAAATATTGCATAAACACTAATAAGTAACATCAAATTCTCTCAAAATACAAAATTTAAAAGAAAAAAATATTATTGAACAAAAATAAATTGCATTGGTTTTACTGGGATGGAGCAAGTTTCATATTTAGGTTTCCAGTTTCGTTCCACTTTAATTATATTTGCCATTTGATGATGGGCAACATTGTGGTTTTGTTCAGCAGGAAAAATGGCCAAACGAATCGGTTCGGTTTGTAATGTGTACCGAAACCGAAAGCCTCGTACCAATGGTTCAGTAGAAATGCATCTTTTGTTACACCCCTAATACACGCGCCTACTGCTGATTGGCTACAAGTGTGTTGTGGTGCTCAGTCCGATCCACTTTTAACATCCACTTTCACTTTTACTCCACCGTTAAAAAACCTATTTGGAAAAATTGGTGAAAAAATGGTCATGAATAAGTCAACTATGACTTTGTTTTGTTACAAAAAACTTGACTAACCTTATAAGTGACAAAGACCCCTATAAAACTTGATATTTCATGTTTATGTGTATTTAGACAAGCTACAGATCCAGCAGCCATAAACTGACTTGCCGATAGACATCACACACTTTAGAAAAACCGAGAAGTTTTAATCTCCACCGCTTAACACGCCTATCCATGCACACAAGATGATATTTATTAAGGTTCAGATTTGTTTCATTGAGCCGAAACTGAAAAATAAACAACAAAGGAAGCCCCAGGTTAGAGAATAAGCAGCGGTTGGCGGCAGCGCAAGGCATGTATTGATCGCTGCGTTTCAGAGCGTCTGAAGAACATAGAGAGGGTGTGACCGCAGGCTGAAAGAGGCTATCAGAACACAATCTCAATCAATAACACCGGCCTTTGTCAGACCACTGTCTTTGAACAAGGCAATGTCTGTATGTTTGTTTGTATACCGAACATTTCTTTCAGGGATCCAAACTTTTTCTCTTTTCTTTTTGGACAGTAGTTGTAAGCGCAAAATACTGTTAATACTTTATAGTCTTGTGTCATTTAATACGGTGAAAATTCTTGTGAACAGGGCATTATGAAAAGTGGTCATGC
The DNA here is from genome assembly GCA_030378365.1 of Hybognathus amarus. NCBI lineage: Eukaryota > Metazoa > Chordata > Actinopteri > Cypriniformes > Leuciscidae > Hybognathus > Hybognathus amarus. The sequence goes on from JAQIUQ010005125.1 coordinate 316,635, forward strand.
CATTTTAGAACAGAGCCAATAGTCAATTGTGAAGAACTGCTGCCCTCTCATTAAACCCCTGGGATTCACATTGGAGGAAGAGAATAGAAAAATTTCAGCATTGTTGGAGGCTGGAGCCTGGAGGTCAAGTTCACCGTCAATCTCAAAATATCCCAATAGAAACACTTCTCTTTAGTAACTTGCTGTTACTGGCCATAATCTTAACCAGTGTTAAACTGCTGTGTTAACTATTAGGCAAAACATAAATAAAAATGGTGAAATTATCTACAACAGTTGCCTAAATTTTATCTGCTTATTAATCTAAGACAGAAAACTAAATAACATTTGTTTTAATATTTTTATTAAACCTTGTGGCGGATAGGCTACAACAGCAGAAGACTCAAACGGGTACCACTCATTCCACTACAAATAGGAAAAAGAGGCTACAATTTGCAAAGGCTCACCAAAAAATGTTGCCTTACCGATTGTAGAGTCAGAATTTGGCGTAAACAGAATTAGAACATGAATCCATCATGTCTTGTTACCACTGTGCAGGCTGGTGTTGGTGGTGTAATGGTGGGATGTTATCTTGGCACACTTTAGGCCCCTTAGTGCCAATTGAGCATCGTATATATATATATATATATATATATATATATATATATATATATATATGCATGCACAGGTGCATGTCTTTTAAATTAAAAAGGCTCAATTTAGCTTATATTGGCTTAAAAAGTTACATTTAATGTCTTTTTAGGTGCATTTTTGTGTGTGTCATGATTTGATTGCGTTTCCCTTAACCCATAACTACACTGAGCACCCTGGGAAATCATTTATATATCAAAACTATTTTTTCTACTGACATTATGGTTAAAAATACATAGCAGAAGTTTGTAACAACCCTTTCAGATGGATGGAGAGATTTAATTCCCTGTTTTCAATCAACCACACATTTCTGCCTGGGTGTTTTTAGGGAATAAAACTCAGACTGGAGAATACTCACTGGAATTTTCTGAAATGAACTGCAATGTGCTACCATAGAAATCAGACACAGCCCTGAGAAGGCATACACACACACAAAAAAAAGTTCCAAATGTAACTTGATTTTAAAGTCAACTTGTAAGATTACAAACTAGTGTTTGTAATGTGGCATATATCCATGTGAAACATAATGTAAGAACAGTACAAAAGAAGAATCTTTTGCAAAAAGTTGATAAAATATTAATAACTCGGAGTGTATTATTAATACATACAAAAATCCATCCCTCAGTAAAGGTATCAATTCTGTTCTGTACTGTTCTGTTCTATGTTCTTTACTGCTATAATTATTTTTATTAACCTTTTTTTCTTATTTCTATTTTTTGTGTGTGCCAATAAAAACATACATTTTAAATAAGCCATTATGCCAATAAAAAAAAACATCAAAGTTCAAACGAAAAAAAAAATCATTATTTATTTATTGGCATATATATTTATTTTTTTATTTGTTGATATTTTTTTAATTAAATATTTATGGCAGTCTCAATGTTGTTGTTTTTATGTGGAATAATGTGCACTAATGAATAGTGTACAATAAGACCATTAATGCGTTTTAAAAAAGTAAATGTTTTAGTTTCCACATTGACTTGCAAGAATGCTTTGCTAATATCTAAACAGGTGCTAAAACACACATTAAAGCCAGTAGATCTTCTCTGGTGAATATCAGGAGGAAAGCATCGCTATAATTCATCTTTAATTCATATAATGTGCTATGCTTCCCCACTGAGACGCTTCAGCCGTAGAGCTTCAGTGTTTGACCCCATCTCAAAGAGCGCCGGACAGCTTTATAGCCCACAGTGAGAAACATGAGGCCAGTGAATCATTTAAGCCTAGGATGAAATGATTAATCGTTGAGCACATTTGAGGTTGCATTAGCTATGTGTTTAATAGAGAATCTACTCTTAATGGCAGAATGATACACTAATCACCAGAGGAACAAAAACCTTTTCTTTCTTTACAAATCTCTTTACATTGTAGCTATCACAACATAAAAGTATCAGTTCGTTTGTCTTTTCGTGTCCTTTTGTCGCTGTAAAGTGGAATAGTCAGATTCGCAGCAGTAATGAGAATACGAACAGGCCTGGGAAAAGGATCGAGAATAGACAGGAAAGACAGCACTTCTGAACTGATTGTCCACAGACTGATGCTACCTTCTCTCATCAACACGACATTTCTCGTCTGCCACCTCAAATGGCTTTCTTTCTGTCTGTTTTGATTGTGAAGAGACTGGTCCACATCGAGTTTGAACCTCTGACGGCCTGCCTGTCTGATTACAGATGGTCCGAGACAGTCAGGAGACTCTCAGAGCTCAGGAGACTCACTTTCATTTCAGAGGTCTGAGAACGAATGAGACAAAGGAAATCAAATTTTGTTATTTTTTAGGAATATTGCAGTATTTATTATAAATGAAATATCTATGCACATTATTATTATTATTATTATTATTATTATTATTATTTTACCATGTACCCTCATAATCTGTAACTTCTCTTCTATCTTCAAGCGACATCTCTGATGGGGTGTTTACTGCCGTGAGGGTAAACTGTCACTCACATGAGATTGACGGTAACACTTTACAATAAGGTTCATTAGTTACTACATTAGTTAACATTAACAAAGAATGAACAATACTTCTTCAGCATTTGTTAATCTTTGGTAATGTTAATTTCAACATTTACTAATACTTTATTAAAATCTTGTTAACATTAGTTAATGCACTGTGAACTAACATGAACAAACAATGAACAGCTAGATTTGTATTAACTAACATTAACAAAGAATAACAAATACAGTAACAAATGGTTAGTTCATGTTAGTTAATGCATGAACTAATGTTTAATAAATGAACCTTATTGTAAAGTGTTACCAGATATGACCAATAGCAAACCACAACCATCCAATCAATTCCCAATAGACACAATTAAGCCCCACCCTACATTTTATTCTTGTTTGAGAAGCCATTGTCATTCAGAGATACTTCACAATGGGGACTTTTAATAATGACTTTTTTTGCAATATATGCTGACTTTAAGAATTACTTTTTTGCAATATATGCTGTTATGTAAAAAAACACAAAAAAACATGTTTGTCTACAATTTGTGTGCACTTGTTTCCTGAACAATCAGAAAAATAAAAGTAATGATTTAATTGTCTGCAGTTTACCAGTAATGTAGTGCCATCTCCTGTGCAGACTTAATTCTAAATTCAACATTGATTAAAAAGATGAAAAAAATAAATAAATAATTATAAATGCATGGATGGTGCATAACTTGCATAACTTGCTTGAAAGTAACTATATACTAACTCCTCAAGAGTTAAAAGGAACTCCATAGGCTTTATTTTTATTTATTAAAAAATAGTTAATTGTTGTTGTTAGTTTGATTTATTATTTGGAGAGCTTTTGAGTGTTTCATTTGCTCTCCATTTGTCTGGGACAAACAACTGAGATATGAATGAGGTCTCCTCTGTGATTGCTCTTTGCTGGGCTCTAGCAGCAGATGCTAGAGGAGGAGGATTCTCTTAAGGTCTATATATGTCTTCTCAAGCTGTGTCTTTTTACTATTCATTGCTTTAATCACGGCCCTGAAGAGTCACAGAAGAGCAATGTACTTGTGTTGTTCTAAATGATCCTCCAATGTTGATGTTCTGTTTCTGGATTGGATGACGAACTCTTGCCTGAATTAGCACCAGGATTAGGCATGAACCCATTTTACTTTCTAACAGTGTATCAGATGACTGCCAATCATAAATATTTTAGAAAGCTTGGGTAAAATTAGGGGATAGATTTCTGGCTCAGAAATGGTTTGTGTATTTAAAAGGAGTTCATCTCAAAATGACAATTTCTCACTGTTTACCCACCCCTACCTCTATCCAATCATGAACATTTTACTATTTTTAAGTGATTCAAAAAAAAAAAAAAGTTATATGACTTCAAAAGTTGTATGGGCCACTTGGTGTATCTAAATAACACTATACTGTTACTCACAGCCATTTTATATATATATATATATATATATATATATATATATATATATATATATATATATATATATATATATATATATATATATATATATAGATATATATTGCTTTGTTTAATCTTAATTGCAATTTTTTTTCTGCAAAAAAAGGTCACTTTCTAGAGTTAATCTCTGCTTAAGAAGCAATAGAAGACTATAATGGAAAACAAGATAATTATCATTATGTTGTTCTCTAAGTGCTCACCTCTGAATGCACTCGGTCACAGAGGTTTGTGCTTATATAATTTTAATAGATTTCTCTCCAGGTTGTGTTATGAAAATGAATTAAATGCAAAATGCTCTGAAGCTTACATAGGTTTGTGAGATAATAATCCAGACATTATATATAAACGACTAATTCTTTATGAATCAATGGATTAATACGAGCAGTTTTTCCCCATCAACTTGAATGCCTTGAATAATTAACAATTATCTTGATTAGAGGTTTTTTTTTTTTTTTGCAGGGCTCCCTCAGGTTCAGAAATCAATGCCTTTTCTTATGCAGAATATATGAATTAAGGCGAGACACTACAGGTGAATAGGGTACTTTTTTAAAATAATAGAAATCACCATGAAACTTAGTTGATTACTTGCATAAGTATATTTAAAGAAGTATATTTAAATAAGTTTTTGAAATTTGTATGTTCAAGTATGCAAATTAGGCTTTATCTCATTAAAATATGGTAGAAAGATGAGGGACCAGTTGCATAATTAAACAAAGCCATTATGTTAAGACAATGTCTTAAGAACTAGTCTGACCAACTAGCAGTTAGGGGTAATCAATCTTACTGTTCCGTATCAAATTAGACCAATGTACGTTTTTATGTAACTAACTTTTAAAAGTCTTGAAGAAAACAATTGGATGACTAACTTGTAAGACTGAGCTCTTAGCAGTTTATGCAACTTGCCCCTGAACATATGATAAAGCCAGGTGCAAACTTCTTTTTTGTTTTGTTTACACAAGATGAAAATTGCCATAGTATACACAACGTGATGCGTCTGAGCCGAATCACGTTAGCAGAAGCCAGCAGTAGCCAATGAAATTTCGTCATTAGCTCTTAAATCAACCTTTGGACATTCACGATTGGTTACTAATAGAAAGGAAATGCCCAAAACTAGTAAACTAGCCCAAAATCTCAAAACTGATCACTACATGAAAAATCTGTTTTTGCAACCCATGTCTAGCCTTAAACATAGATATTTTTTACAAACACATATTTCAGACTAATCTCATGAAGTAGCGTGTATGACAATTCGTATTTATTTTTGCCGTGCTATCAACACGCATAATCGCTAAACCTACCCGTCACTGGGGTTAATAACATTTATGAGTCTTTCCACTACCATCTTAGGAAAAAAAATCGCACCCCAGACTGTTAGATCTACATTTTGCTTCGTTTTGCCCGGACATTTGACGCCGTGTACAGACACAGGATTAGTCCGAACGTTAATGGCATAGACATACACGCGGATAGCTCAAAATGCGTAGAGAGACTTAACTCAAAAGTGGCGCGAATGTTTACGCAAAAGTCATGATGTCATGTTGCATATTTCAACATAAAGCCACTTGTTTTGTTGCTGAATTTGTTTGTGACCCAAAAAAGCTACATCATTGTCATCTTAATAACGTATTTCCCTTCCATGTTTGTTTCGTTCATTGCATTTCCCTGTGTTTATTTCCTCATTTGTTGCCATGGTTACTGATCCTTTGTGCACCTGTTTCTTGTTCAGTTCAGTTTTCTCCTGTGTATTTAAGCCCTCCGGTTTAGGCCGTTTACACGAGAACGCTCACGGGTGAAAACATAAAATATTTTATCGGATGTGCTTTTCGTTTACACGGCGATGATGTTTTTTAGGCTTAAAAACGCAAAAAAAGTGAAATCACCCTCCAGAGTGGAAATCTTTGAAACGTTCCACCGCCGAGTTCCCGTGTAACGGAAATGCAAAAGTATGCTTGACAGTGAAGGTTGTACGCAGGCGCCGGACTTGGTGTTGTTGTGTGGCAGTGCTTCACGTTGCCACCTAGCCGCCTGGAGTGCATACTACATCGAATTTCACACTCTTTTGCATCACCATATGCACACGGATTTCCCACCAAAAACGCTAAGACACAGAATAAGCAGTTATAACGCAACGCCACTTTTGCGTTCTCTCTTCAGAATCGTTCTCATGTAAACATGGCTTAGGTTAACTGTCCATTATCTTTGTCTATGTTGCATTGCAATGCTGTTTTGATTTCTCCTGTGCCCAAGCCTTATTCTGCCTGCTTTGTTTCCATGTGTTTTGGTTATTTACAAACTAAACTGTCTCTAATCTGATCCGCCACCCCTTCTCTTCTTCCTTGACTGACCTGCTGTAACACATTTGTAATCAGATTTTCTTCCCTCACATTCTCAAATAAAAACAGTTAGCAGTGCCAAAGTTCAAATCAACATAACTAATTAACTTTGTCACATGAAATAGCACAATCACGCTTTATGTTAATGTCCCTGACACCCATTGTTTTTCAGTTGATGGCAGCAAAATGATAAAGTAGCTTGGAGAAGTTGCTCAAAACACTGCAGTATGAATGTCACTCCTATTTTGAATGCGTAATCTCATTATGTACACACAAATTTAATTCATGCCATTCTGTAACAATTCACTACTAAAAAGGATTCAGACTTCATATTCTGCTTAAAGCTGAGACTGAAAGAGTTTGGTTCATGTTTTCAACATATTTAGAGGATGCTGTTTTTAGCTGCAAATCCACTTTGCATGCACTTCCAAAGAATGAGGACTTGCACTGAAATTGAAATTGTAAAACCAACGCCATCCTTAATGTTTGTTTCACTGTGTATACAAGTTCTTAAAGGAGCTGAAATTCAGATATGGTAACGGCCGTTTAGTTTCCAACATCCACTGCAAGAAGTAGACCAATCACAACAAGTTTAGTTCAACCGTCTTTCTGAATCTTCGTTTAATCTTCTGAATCTTCATCTGACCAATCAGAGCAGAGTAGTCTTGTGGAAAGGAGGGTTTTAAGACTCACTGAATCTTCGCTGGTTTCAGCCCGTTCTCATCTTGAAGACGTCATCTAACTGACGCTTTTGACCATACGTCAATATTCAATGTTTTAGAGTACCCTTTAACGTCAGTTAGATGACGCTATCTGAACCCTAACCCTACCCCAGACCTAAACCTACCCGCATCATCTAACTGACGCTAAAGGTAAGGCTGTCAGGATGACGCCCTAGGATCGTCATCTAACGGACCTTAAAGGGTACCCTAAAACGTTGGATGTTGATGTATGGTCAGAAAGCGTCAGTTAGATGACGTCTTGGGAATGAGAATGTGTCGCTGGTTTCAGACTTTTTGGGAAATGGTTTGAATGTGTAATGTATATTATGAGAAAATTTGAGGTAGATTTGTTTATTTATTTATTGTTTAACCTTGGATGCATGTGGATCTATTTGAACCCTCTACAGCACAGCTTTGCCCTCAGGCAGCGGAAAGTTTTCTTAAGCCCTATGTTCAGTACATTGCCAGCAGCCATATCACCCTGTAGCCCAAGACTGGTTTCCCACTGAAGCTAAGCAGCGCTGAGCCTGATTACTACCTGGATGCGAGACATTCTGAGGCCCCATCCACACTACTGCGTTTTCCTTTAAAAATGAGGAGCCCTTTTACTACGTTTGCACCTCCCGTCCAGACTGAAATGGAAAAAACGAAAGACCTAAAATATAGAAGTTCAGAAGCGCTGCAGCTCCGTTTCTGAATCTCCGGAGGGCGTTTTAGTGGAGACAGCGCAAAACCGAGGTCTTTAGAAAGCGATGACGCAGAGGCTCACGCTCGGTTCTATGATTCGGTGTCATGATGTGTCCTTCCCTTATTCGTCAGCCACCCATCACATGACCAGTTTCCTGTTTACACCAGCACGTGCATCCCCAGTGTTGGTGAATGGTCACGTGATCCACGTTTTCAGTCGTTTTAATGTGGACAGAGATCAATTTTAATACGCAGATAAAACGCTGGTGTGGGCGGAGATCGTATTTGTTTCAATTATTTGTTTCAATTAAATTCAAAACGCAGTAGTGTGAACGGGGCCTGAGAAAACCAGTTTGCTGCTGGAAGAGGTGTTAGTGTAGGGCCCTATAAAATCTGTTTTATTTTTTTCCCAAATTCCGTTTTATTTTTTCCCAAATTCCGCTTTTTCCGTTTCAATTTTTGCAAATTCCATTTTTTCCATTTTATTTTTGGGGAATTCATCCGATTCTGTGATCGCGGAAATCATCAGGCCCTATTAGTGAGGCCAGCAGGGGTGCTCAACCTATGGTCTGTGTGGGTCCTAACGCCCAGTATAGTAATGGGTAAACTATACTCTCCTTCAGATGATACTGTTAAACCGGGGTTCTGACTGTCTGGTCATGTCTTTAGAAAGAGTTGGGGTGTAACCCAGCATCCTGGCCAAATTTGCCTAGTGGCCTTTGTCCACCATGGCCTCCTAATCATCCCCATATTCATATATAAATATAAATACCAATTGGCTTAATCACTATGTCTCCTTTCCACCAGTAAGCTGGTGTGTGGTTGGCGTTTTGGCACAATATGGCTGCCGTCGGCATCATCCAGGTGGATGCTGCACATTGGTGGTTGTTGAGGAGATTACCCTTCTATGTAAAGCACTTTGAGTGCCAAGAAAAGCACTATATAAATGTAACGAATTATTATTATTATTTAAATGATTGCAACCAATTATTATGTTTGAAAAAGTATCAAAGAACAGACCAATTAGGTTTGTGAGTCACCATCAAGCTCCATTTGAAGGTGAGACGCCCTTTTCTTCACACAAAAGTAGTGAATGACTAGAATGGACTAAAATGGACCAAATTTAGGATATGTTTATGTTGCTTTGAAAGTCAATGAGGTCTAATGTTGTCTTGGACCCATTGAAATGCATTGTATGGACGAAAACAGTTTTCATTGCATGCAAAATGCCTGTGCAGACCATTAGTTCTGAAGATCAGATTTGAGAAAAAACAACATATTAGACTTTGCTGTAGTTTGAACAAAGGCTCAGCGACACTTAAACAGCCTTTCAAACACAACCAGCAGGTTTCATGTGACTGACACCACTGGCTGTGTTGAGTGACTGGAACAAGCAGCAGTGTTGCCTGTAAAGGACTCAATTACATTCACTTAGGTTGGTAACATAAGCTTCAACACTAGCTTGCCGGTGAAAAGTTAAGGTAGGATTTTGACAGACAGCATTTCTATGCTTTCCCCCCTTTCTTTACAGAGGACGAGTGAGATATTAGTGGATTTGTAGGTTCTGGCAGATGCTGCTGTCGTGTTATTGGCACGGTAAGGTCAGTGTCAGGCAGGCTATTGTTCGGGATTTCCAGTGTTTGTGTGGTGAGGCTGGGCAAATCCAGATGTCTTTGCAGAGCACATGTGTGTGATGTCTATGGCTAAGGCATAGAGAGCAAAGCTCTGCGGCTCACAATCTCCCACTCCCCAGTAAACAGAGGGACCGGCTGATGAGCAATCATTCCAGCTCAGAGTTATTTTCTCTCACATTTTCCTCCTGTAACCATCCCCCATGCTGAATGTAGTTATTTTCCACCTACACACCACACGTCTTCAAAAGCCTTTTTTTGCATTTCTTTTGATTGCAATGCGAGTGTGCATGTGGCTGTGGATCTATCCAGGTTATCCCACTTTATGTTCTAACAACAGGTCTGTTTAACATACAATGGTTCCCATAAAAACTCTTTACCACATTGTAAAATAGTAAAAAAAGTAGTTTTTTTTTTATTTATTAAATTCTAGATTTTTAAGAATTCAGTTAAAGCTGTAGTCTGCAGTCTTTCTTCTTTGTCGCCATCTCTGTCTCAGAAATCTGCCAAATTACAGTCATTAGCGTGGACTTTATCGACTCCGCGGCACAGCGCGGATGTATCCAGGGTTCTGAGGAGAATGTGATCATACTTTTTTAGGAAGTATGGCCAACATAAGGATTTGTCCCCTAAAAATGCCGCATCTGAACAAATAAGTAACATCCATTTTTGCTCTGTGTCCCTAAAATGTCATCTGAACAAATAAGTAACATCATTTTATTTGTATATATATATATATATATATATATATCTATATATATATATATATATATATATATATATATATATATATATATACACATGTATATATATATATATATATATATATATATGGTAAACCGATGAATATCTTTTTTTTTACTTGATCGGAATGGAAATTCAGTAATATTTATAGGCTACATATTATTTTACATATTTTTAAATAAAAATGATAATTATTATAAATTGCTGTTATATGTTAGTATTATATTAATTAAATGAATAAATATATAAATTGTTAATAAATATTATCATTGTAATTTAAAACAAGGAATTTAGTGTTATTTTTACAGTCCCACTGGCTTGAAGTCAAAGCAGACACTCAGCAGACAGCTATTTCTTTTAACCACTTCCAGTATATGGTCAATAAGAGACTATAAATCATTGCACAATGCTAGTATAAAGAATAGCACACACATTAAGTATACATTAATAGTCCCTCTAATCCAGCAGATATGGCCAATGCTGAATCAATATCATTTTAACTAGACAGTGTCGATCCTTCAATGAAACGATGGCCCCGAGGGATGTTAAGAGATTCATCCTGAAATGAAAAGTTAAATGTTCCCATGAGAGGACTCTTCACTCGTCTGCTTAAATATATGAATTATTTGAACATTATAGGCTGTGGCAAAGCAGTCGGGAGCAGTGAATGAGAGTCACCAGAGCCGCATGGATATTCACAGATGAGGCCCTTCGAGATTTGATGCTGCATGTATTAAACACATCACAACCATTTTGTCTTCATGAGCAATTTAGCCAAGCTCAATACTATACAGCAAAAAATGAAAAGGCCTAGCGGCCATCATTACAGTTTTACTTGTTTTAATGCTTGCTTTTCTATCTAACGCCACATAAAATATCTTATGATATCTCATATTTATGATACCATGGCATGTACTATAATTTAGGGTTGGGCTTTTTTGATTTTGGCTTGTAAGAATCCACCACTGTGAACCACAAAAAACACCATCATAAATGCCACAGATTTGTGAATGATCTCAAAGATTATTGAGAAGTGTGATATTATATTTCTAAATGATTAGACATACAATATTGCACCTGACAGATGATGTATTGGGTGGTGATTGTGCAGTGGATAAGACACACGCCTTTGGTGTGAGAGACCCGGGTTTGAATCCACTGTGAGACACCAATGTGTCCTGAGAAAGACACTTAACCCCAGTTGCTCCAGAGGCGTGTGACCTCTGACATATAGCAATTCTGTAAGTCGCTTCGGATAAAAGTGTCAGCTAAATGAATAAATGTAAATGTATGCATATTGCATATTAACCTCAGAGATATGATATTGTGGTCCAAGTTCCCAAATATAGGACTGCAATATAAAAAAATCACCTTGAGAATCACCCTACCAGCAACTGAACCATCAGAACTTCAAGGAACTGTGTAGCAATGGCCTACAACCTTAAAAAAAAGTTCTTGATTGGCACCAAGAAGAAACTTTAAAGGAGTAGTTCACTTTAAAAAAAGAAAAAAAAAACTTTTGCTGAAAATTTACTCACTCCAATGTCATCCAAGATGTCCATGTCTTTCTTTCTTCAGTTTGAAAAGAAATGTAAGGTTTTTGATGAAATCATTCCAGGATTTTTCTCCATATAATGGACTTCACTGGGAACCAAACAGGTTCAAGGTCCAAAAGACAGTTTCAGTGCAAACTGTTCAAAGGGCTTTAAATGATTCCAGACAATAAATAAGGGTCTTATCAAGCAAAGCGATCTCTCATTTAGAAAAAAAATATATATAACAAAGTTTAAGTTTTATAAGCTTAAACTTTACTCAGCCTTTATAAGTAAACTTTTAAACTCTTACCATTATAAGTATTTTCTTTTTAGCGGAACGATCACTCATTAAAAAAAAAACATAATGATGTTTAAGTTTTATTGGTCGCTCAAATGGTCACTTTGCTCTGTTCTGTGATGCGCGTTGTGACTCATCAAAATAAACGAATCTTTTTCCCAAAAGACACGAAAAAAGATTTGTTCATTTTGATGACGAGTTCGAAACAGGAGAGTCACGAACGTGCATCAGAGAACAGAGCAAGGTGATCATTTGAGCTTATAAAACTTAAACTTTTTTTTTACGATCGATCATTTCGCTTAAAAAAGATCCTTATTCATCGTCTGGAATTGTTTAAAGCCATTTGAACAGTTTGCACTGAAACTGTCTTTTGGACCTTGAACCGTTTTCTGAGTTCCCAGTAAAGTGCATTATAAGGAGAAAATCCTGAATGTTTTCATCAAAAACCTTAATTTCTTTCGGGCTGAAGAAAGAAAGACATGGACATCTTGGATGACATGGGGTGAGTAATAATCAGCAAAAGTTTTTTTTTTTTAAAGTGAACTACTCCTTTAAGAGGTCACATTATGCCCTTTTACAAACTCTTTAATGAGAGATGTTCTGAGCGTGTACATTCCTGGAAGAAAACTCAAGACTACAATCTGGGTGTTTCAGGGAGCACTGATAGATAACTTCCTTTGGAGTTGACTGCAACTCTGCAGACATTTTTCATGCTCAAACAGCAACGTTTCATACTAAAGAAAGTTGAAAATATAAAAACGCATAACAGGGTCCTCTTTAATATACGGACCGTGCCATTGCACGAAAGGTTCTTTACAGTGGAAAAAGGAAATCAAACCCTTTTCCACCATCAAGAACCTTTCGTATATGGCTTGTACAGTGGTTCACTGGCAATTCCTCTTGTGGAACCTAAAACGGTTCTTCTATGACATTACTGCTATCTACCATCACATTTTCTCTTTATAAATATCTGGAATTCCTGATAGTGGCTAAGAAATGACATACTTCACTTTTATAAGTATATGCCAACAGACAGTGTCAGTTGAAGAAAGCTGAGTTGAGGAGAGGGCAAGAAAAACAGTTGAATATAGTCTCATTTTCCCGCCTTTTTCCATGACATTCGACCTGCCCTTCCCATAAGAGCTTTAGATCCACCATCTTCGCTCACAGAAAATGCTCTGAATAGGTGGAGCAGTGAGCCTGGAGGAGAGAAGAAATGTGAGGAAGAGAGACGTCCGCGAGATCTTGATATCAGCAGTCCGACTGCTGTCTAATTGCCGAGCAAGGGAGGCGAAGGAGGTGTTCCCCAATTCCCCTTTATCCATACGCAACATTCTCAATCAGAGCTCCCGTTAGTTGGGAGTAGATGTCTGTGGTGGAAAGAGCCGAGATGGAGGCCTCCACCAGCAGGTGCAGAGCAGCTCACGGTAATTGACACTCCAGGAGAGCGGAAAAACCCGCTCTCTAGAGTTCTTTTCGAGCAGATAGTTGAGCACCTGACAGCAAATCACTAGCTTTTCCCTCTGTACTATCACTCACTCTCTAGTTTTTATCTGGCTCAGCTCTCCACTTCCTTAAAGGCTCGAGATGAGAGACGCTCATGTTCTTTCTGGGAGTATTTAGCTGCAATAGTCTCCAGAGTTCTGATTAAAAAATGCCGTCCCATGAGCAGCGTCGCTCCATATTGCAAAACAACCCTGCGAGTTGGTATATCTTTCATCGTGGTGGGTTTTTATCAGTCTATTTTATGAAATTCTGCCTGTGATGTGCATTCTAAATCTTTATTAGAGTTACTATCAGCAATATGACCACACATTCTCTGATTTGTCTCACCGGTCATGGTTGGTTGCACCTATGAGCTGATTTCCATTGATCTAAATTACCTGTCTGGTCGGGTAGCCAGCAGATAGGGAAATATGAAGGCATAAAATCTGAGTCTTTTCAGTTCATTTTCTATATTCTGTCTCTGGCAATAGACCAGGCTATAGGACCAATCTGCTTGAAATTGATTTTTGCTCTCCCAAGTATCAAAGATCAGACACATCAGGCTAGTACAGGAGCTATTTCTTTATTCATTTCAATAATTCATGGTCTAGAGGGAAATGATTTCAGGGAAAGAGTTTTTCAATTACATTGTGGCCGCACAGGGACTTTTTTTTTCCTCCCTCCACGCTTACATGTACAGAGCTCAGGAATGGATGGCTACAGCGAGATATTGCTTTGAAATCTCTTACTATCATAATGTAAAGGTGAATTTCAGAATATACTAATAAATATGTAGAAAAGAGACTGGAATCATAAACCCTGTGGGACTGTGAAAGATAGCAGGAATGAATAACAGGAAGAAAGATCATTGTATTGTAGTAGCAGGAAGAATAGAGAGAGCTTTTGGGCTCAGAGTACATGCTTGTCAGACAGGCATATTTCTCCCCTGTTAGGCTGGAAGACAATATATTCGCCAGCAGTTAGAAGGCTTCACTGCGGTGAGTCTGGCGTATCGGGAGAATAATTGTCCATCTTTTTCATCTTTATCATGTCTAATATAGCCTACATTAAAGGTGCATTGTGCATGTTAAAAAAATACCTGTTTTTCTAACCCATACATGCTTAAACAATTGCCTGTTGGCTCTTCTCTGATCACTGTGATTGCCTCTTACAGTAATCCTGTACAGTAAAATGAATAAGAGGGATTCGGGACAGAATTTGAGACTGGGTCACCTGGCTATTCTCCGTATCAGCGAAGGCAACTTGAGCGACAAAACTTTAGTAAACTTTCGACAAAAGTAGAAGATGGATTCAAGGAGAACGGCTTGTAGTTCATTCCAAATCCCAATGCAAACTCTACGTAAGACAAAGAAAATAAAACTTTTGTCTAATGCCAGGCGTCGGAATAAGATGCCTTTCAACTAATGGAGAGATCTCTGGTCTGCTTCAGGGCTCGAACGGGATCAAAGTAATAACTTACATTTTTGATGAATGTGTTTCCGTAATAATAAAATTTGGATACAGTAAGCACATAAAACACTTCAACAGGGAGATAAATGGTAACAAAAACTAAGTTTTCTATGATCCCCGCTCTCCCTTACACATAAGTGTGTAATTTACTCAAATGCCTTTCCTTTCATATATTTAAAATGACTTGCAGATTTGTAACTTTATTACCTCTGAAGACGTTTTGACTGCAAACAAAAGATTTGTGTGGCTGATTTTCCTTTGTTTATGAAGAGCTTGTGCAAGCGTGCATGTGCGTGTGGTCCATGAGTGCGCACAAATCTGGTTGCAGTTTCGCTTGTCACCAGAGGGGGTGTAGTTCTGCAAAAACTCAGAACTATGGTGCAATGCACCTTTAATAACCTACAACAATTATTTTGTACTCACCCACGTGATGTTTCAAAAAATGAGAATGAAGAGCTGTGTTCTTGTCTAAAATTGCCAGATAACAACAATCGTCTTTTTCGTCGATTAACCAAACAATCGTCGTTGATCGTCTTTTCACGGCAGAAATACAGCAGCCTTGCAATTTATTTTATTTTTATTTATTTCTTTTTTTAAGTAATTAATACTTTTAATCAGCCAGCGTGCATTATACTGATCAAAGAATAACAGTATGACTAATGACGTAATGAAAGTAAATACATTTAGGATGTTGCAAAAGATTTGACACTCTTTAGATTACGGTAAAATTCTCCCTATTAACTAACTACTGTATCAACTATGACTTTTGCCTCAATAAACTCCTAAATACTGATTATTATTGGTTTGTAAGGTGACATCACATTTGCATCACATAAATCAATCACACTTTGAAATATATTAAAACAGACAAAGTATTTTAAAGTGTAATGTTATTTCACAATATTACTGTTTCTGCTGTATTTTGATGAAATCAATGTATCCTTGGAGAGCATTTCCTTCAAAAACATTAAAGAAAGAAAAAATCGGTAACTTTTTGATGGTCACTTTTGAACATTCTGTTGACTAAGAAACTACAAACTAACTCTCCATGGAGTATTAGTAGACTGTCTGCTTAATATCTGCTAACACTTTTGTAATGGTCCTCAAACATAACTTATTCTAACCCTACTAATAATCTACTAACACTCTTAATGAGAGTTAGCATACATGATGCATGGAGATCAAGATTTTCCATTAATAGCGAGCTAAATTGAGTTTGATGGACAACATGAACATCCAAAAGAGTAGCAAGAGCAACTATGAATGGGTTTGAAATGTCTAGAGAGTTGGTAAATAATGATTGAAACATTAATTTGTAGGTGAAATATCCTTAAGCCTGAACAAAGGTGGGGTTTGGCTGGTATAGGCAGCTGCAGCTGGTTTCTCCGGTTCTGTTTCCTTGGAGATTATTCCAAAATTGTTTATGCTGATGCGGTTTCCCCATGGGAGAGCACAGCTGTGGTCTCTGGGGTCCCTGCTCTCCATCGCCCCTTAATTACTCCTGAGAAGTGCTCAAATTTAGTGATTAACTGCATCAAAAGAGTTTTAATGAGAATTCATGTTTAATCATGCATCTTTTCTGTGGTTAACAACATGTTGTTTGAGCCTGTGTGTGCATGTGGGGGAAGTGTAAAGAAGCAGGTGTGTGAGAGATACCCGAGGGTCGTTTTTGTGCTTTTTTTATTTGACTTTAACTTTATGGACCTGCTGGTCTTTCTAATTCTGGAATTTCGATTTAGAAATCTAATAAGAGCCATGCTGCTTTCAGATTATAGCAAGCATGAAATAAACTTAATTGCTTGTGTTGCCAGACATCCTTTTTTTTTTTGCAACCGCATTTTTCCACATTTCTCAATTATCTCTTCGAAAATTAAGGTTCTGTTTTCTGGAACAGTTACACACATCCACAACACACACACACATGCATAGACTGGAAAATAATTACATCTGAAATATGCATTATCATTCCCAATTTCATGCAGTCTTGTTCTAAGTATTCATATTTTCCCAAATTGATTACAGTTCTCATTTTCATAGAATTAGTTTGAATATCTAAGAGAGAGACTCTGCCGGCTCGCAGGACGAATCTCTGGCATGAATAAAGCGATGATAACATGTTCTGTGCATTTGTTTGTGTGCATTGTTCTGGTATAAACTAAAAAAAAAATCACCTCGATGCATTGAAACATACAATGTAACAGCAGGTATAAATGTGCAGGTGTCTTTGTTAAAGAACTCAACATCAACACTGGATCAAATTGATTAAATTGGTCGCATACTATCGTATGCACAAGTACATCAGAGCAGTGTGTTGTACTTGAAAATGACGCCAGATATAGATACGAGACTATATATGAGTTAAGAAAGTACTCGCATCTGTTTCCCACATCTGCGAGCTGTGCCGATTGTGTTTTCAAGAACATATGGATGCAGTAGATAATCAAGGATGCAAACTCTCTGCATAACTTTTTATGCAAATGAGCTCATTATAATCCCTAACTTTTAATCGGCCCTGTTCAATTGTCATTTTCCCTGTCATACTGTCAAAGCCACTCTTAAATAATTGCTATGTTTGAATAGTAGACACTTGATGAATTAATTCAGCAATTATCACCAAATTGCTGATTATATTGCCGAATGTTTTGAAGTCCAGCTTCAAATGGATCACGAGCTTCTAAAGACCCCGAATGTGGTCCAGGCAGGTCGAACGCTCTTCTGAAGGCATCCATGTGGTGCACAACCTTAGTTAAAGCACCAAGTGCCATTTGAACCCGCTGCTCTTCTTTTGGAATGGCGAAAACGGCTGTTGCCTGGGAAACCAGTAAAAGCTTTCCAACTGGATTGTACAGGGGTCAGAACTTAACTGTGAGGCTGTGAACTGTGAAGCTTCTCGCTAACTCTGCCGCTCTCTTTTTCTCCGACCTCCCCTGAAATCAAGAGGTGGGGACACATCAATGATCTGTTTGATGTTGGTGTCCAGCAGGTTTACTATTCCATCCAATTACCACTGGGCTTTTGAGCCTCTGTTTTGAGTTCGCACAGCAATCCAACCGGCTTTTGGTTTCTCTCTGTGTGTGCGAATTTTTCTGTAGTTCTGTTTGTGTGTGGGTATATATACAGGTCGCTCTATTTTAAATCTCTAAGTCCACAGGGGTTAGAGGAGACTGCCGACAACTGAGGATTAGTTTGCCTTCCCAACACCGTTGAGGAATTACACAATACATATGTTAAACGCTGAGTGACGGGTCAGAACAGTCGGACGTGGCCTTTTGCCCCCGATTCGATCAGTTTTTAAATAAGATGATCCATTTCGGCTTTAAAGGAGATTAATATTAATTTCACCCTTTGTGCTAATAAAAGACCAAAATGCCTGTGGATTTACTGAGAGCGGCTCCGCAGTGGCTCAGGTGCTTGTCACTAGTCAATTCTGTGTGTATAAGGGTGTGTGCAAATATCAAGTAGCTTAATATAACCTAAGGTCTTGTGGAATTCATTCTTGGATAAATTCTACAAGACATTTTACAATGACCTGGTTGAGTGAGTCCATTCATCCAACTTTTTGTTGACTTAATATATTTATTAACGATTCCATCCATCCAATATTTATAATCCGTCCTTCTGTGTGTGTTGTCCATCTGTCCAACCATCCATTCATCTGAATAAAGATCTTTCATTCTTTAAAATGTTTAAGATATTTATTAAATATTATTAATTTTACTTATAACTTAACTGCTTTGGCCTTCATACATTGACTTTATAAAAGCAAAATAATTAGGAAACAACTTTGTAATGTGACAATAGTTCAGTTGATGACAATATAGAACTGCCTTTATATTGTGGAAAGTGGGTGCCTCGCAAAAGGATCAAATTTGGCTTGCATTAAAGGGGCGATGAACTGAGAAATAAAATTTTCCTTGAGCTTTTGACATCTAAAGAGGTCCTCATATTATGAGAATATCATGTTTCAGAACTGAAAACGTCCTTGTTAGTCCAATAAAAGCTTTTATTGACACCAGGCTCAGCAAACGACTCGTTTTTCAAAGTGGGGAACTACTGACGTCAAAGAGGATAAAAGAATATCAACGCGTATTTCAACACGGCCCGGTTTAGCCCCGCCCACTGATTCGCACATTACACGCATTGCTAAATAACATAGGCCTACCTCCGTACCTCGTGATGATAAACCAGATCGAGTTACCGAGTGATACGGAATATTGTGCAGTGCCTAGTTGTGGAAGAAGACAGTCGCTGCATAAGCTTCCTCTGGATTCCAATAGGTGGTTTGCAGTCACGTGATTGTGTTGACGCGCGGAATGCAGATGGAGGGCAAGGAGTGAAGAGCACAATGGACGAGATGGAGGGAAATCCGTACTGTACTACTTTAGACGCTATTACAAGAGAAATATAATAAACAGAAAATCTGAAACATATGTTGGACGTGATCCTTAACGTTATGAAAAGGGACCGAATTTTCAACTGAATTGAGAGATTTGCCTGCCATCGAGGCCTGTACATATCAGCAACCACCTTGTCTTACAGACATACTTTGACTTTACAAATTTCGGAAACTGGTACGTTACACAAACAGCCACATACGTGTATTTAAACACCTGAATAATGTAATTATAAGCCACATAAATAATGCATTAACTCACATGTGACAAACACAGCATTTTCCCATTCGGCTCCCTCCTGTCCGCAGGATGTAGGTTGGCAAGGCATTTTTCCGGTGTTTCTGTCAATTTATTGAATTTTCCCACCATTATGAACAACAACTTTTGGCACACGATGTAGAGACATCTCGTGGTTTGGTCGATTTAAGCAACCATGAAACAACGCAAAACATAGGCATTTTGAGTGTGTTATAGTGCTTCCTAAATATAGAAATCACTTCCTGCCCTTCCATCTGCGTCCGCGCCATGGCGCCGTAACGTGGCGTGAAAACAAGCTATAGGACTTCATGGATAAACTTTATTTAATATCACGTTTCAGCTGATGAGGTAAAACACTGTCGTCTGTGTCTGCTTCATTTTACAGAGGATTGTTTTGTAAACAAGACTGGATTTGCAGAACGAGGTGCGTGTTGGGATCTGACAGGAATGGTGCAACACACGGAGCTCTGGGTTGAACATGTATGGTCGAATCATTCGGTTGCCATTTTACAACATTGGACGTTTTCACAACAATTTCCCCAAATGCATCAACAGGTGAGTTGAAACTCATTACATTATGCAAAACTGTTATCCACTCACAGCAGTGGGCGTTTACTTCCAAGTCTTCAATGCGAGACGCCCATAAAAACCAAGTGTTTTTGAGCTAGGCTCAAAACTAGGGTAGAAAATAGCCTATTAGTTATTCATTTTGATGTTTTTGAATGCAAAAACCAAGCGAACGTCATAAGTTGACCCCAGACAACAATATAATAAAATTTAAAAAGCCAGTTCATTACCTTTAAATAGTTTTAAAATTCATGCTTTACACAATCACAATCTTACTGTCTGCAACCTGGTAAAATATAGAAGCTGTAAAGTTTATTCTCATTCATAACCAAAGTATTATGCAGAATGCAACCACACTGGGTATAGGTGTCATGACTATACAGGGCTGTCAATGGGCGACCTTCTGCTTTTTTGTTCTCCCTCTCCTGTCTTTCTCTCTCGCCGTTCTTATAGCGTGCCCTCTGAGCGCAGCAGTTGGCTCCTGTGTTTATAAGAGAAAGGTGAAAAGCTTTTGGTTATCTATTTCTCTCCATGGTGTGGAGGCAGGCATGTGAAGGACTGTGGAGTGCAATCACAGCTCTATAACATCGCTGGACAGGCGAACTGAGTCAGAAAGTCACAGAACAATGGAGCCAGGGATTATTTTTGTAAGCTGTCATCCTTGCAATGAATAGGACTCTGGGTAGTTGTTCAGCCAGCCGAAACCTTGGGAGCTACGCAGTGGAAAAAAGCACACAAGTCACTCTAACAAGATATATCATGATTTTGTTTGTTTGTCCAAATTGGACATTGTGCATGTGTGAACCAATGTAGGACTCCCGCCTGCCGCACCCCCATCCCCCAGTGATGTCATGCCATAAATATGAAGGAGGTTTTATGCACGTTTATGATATGGATAAGTGTCATTCGCTCAATTATAACATATTTAATGCAAACGACATTGTTTGAGATGTCTTTGTTATGACACCTACTTAAACCAAGTCATCGTAACCTGACAATGACTTGGTAATGACAACTTGTCATTACCAAGGCAACATAAATTGTTATAAATATGTCAAACATGCCTTAGTATATTAATTCTCAAACTTAGCTTTATGGGTTAACATTACATTACAAACCACTTAGCTTTATGGGTTAACATTACATTAAACTGCCATGTGGTTGGCTTTGTATTAGTAAATGTTGAAATTAGCATTAACTAAGAATGAACAATACTTCTTCAGCATTTGTTAATCTTTGTTAATGTTAACTAATGTAGTTAACTAATGAACCTTATAGTAGGGATGCACCGATTTGGGAAATTCTGGGCCAATCCGATACCGATGTTTAACATAACTTGGCCGATGGCCGATGCCGATGTTTTTTTTTTTCTTTTTGTTAATATTCCTTATTTTATGCCACTGAAACATACAAATCTTTCGGCTATTGATCACACTATCCTAGAATGAGAACAAATTTAATCAGACCAATTTATGAAACAAAAACAACCTTTGATGTCACTTTCTGGTTGACATTATAACCGTATTTATAGAGCTGTTAGTGATTTTCTCTGCCTTTTGTTTGATTTTTGCATTAATGGCAGAATCGTCAGCAGGTTTATTAGGCTGCATTTACACTGCAGGTCTTGATGCCTAAATCCGATTTTCTGACTATATCCGATTTTTTTGACGACCTGCTTACATCATCTTTTAAAAGTGACCCATATCCGATTTTTGTATTTACACTATACACTGCTGAAACTACCAAATGCAGTTCTGACCCGGGAAATTAAGTAAAACAGCACGAAATTCAATGGATGCAGATGCGAATAAAATTATCCAGTGTGTTTCTTTCCACAATATTTTGTAAAGTCATCAAAACATTGGTCTCACAGCGGAGAAAAAAGAGGAGAGGCACTGTAGCCACGAGCACTTAAAACGATGCATGCCTCATATATCTCGTGAAAAATACAGATTTATTTCTGTAACAACCCTGCATTTTTGCCTGCACTCTTCACCCCAAACACTCAAAAGACATGAAACCTCCGCATTGCTCCACTGTGTGTATCCTTTCTTCCATCGCGCGGCTCGCGCCTATAATCGCGCAGTTTTTAATGACGCACGACTCGCATTTACTGGTGAATATCCGATTTGTCTGCTTACATGGCACAAGCAAATGCACGTATCCGATTCATATGTGTTTAATAGCCATTTTTTTATCTAGCAACAGTAGAGACAGCATTTTGCAACAATCGCCGATCGTGCTGATTCTGATGGTACATTTGGGTTTTAGGAAGAACTGACAGCGCAGCGCTGTGAAGGAAGTTGCGCTGGACAGATGCGTCTCGTTTTTAACGGTTTTATCTCAAATATCTTCTTTTTATAATCTTTGGAAGCCGAAATCTAAAATTAAATTAGAATAATATCCCAGATCTAAAGTGAAACCTAGTTTGAATGTTTAGTGCTGTCCTCATTGTCACCCATTAAGCAAGGGCTGTCATGTTGCGCGTGCTGTGGCTCCGCGTGAGAGATCTCTCTCTCTCTCTCTCTCTCTCTCTCTCTCTCTCTCTCTCTCTCTCTCTCTCTCTCTCTCTCTCTCTCTCTCTCTCTCTCTCTCTGAACTGCGAATAGCAAATTTGCATCACAGATAAATGGTTTAATTAAAATATAGTTTATATATAGAAATGGCTGGCGAGATAAACATGTTCAAGATAACGTCTTAGGAATCCCTCTTCCGTCTCGGTATCTCCCCCCGCCCAAATTAAAAGAGGGGGAAAAGTTTCTGTGAGCACAGCGTTCATGACACATAAACATCGGCGAATGTCATTTTTATTTCCCGATGGCCGATGGCTGTTAAAAAGGCAAATATCGGCCGTTACCGATGTTCAGCCGATGCATCGGTGCATCCCTACCTTATAGTAAAGTGTTACCATATTTTTCTTGACCTCAACTAGGGGTACACATTGAATTTGTCATTAAAATGCTATAATGGCCTCATGACAGCAATTGTCAAAACCAACTGACAGTTTAATGTAAACACAGTAACTAATTTGTCATGACAAAGACACTGACACAGATTATGATGTATTGGTTTATGTCAAGGTGTCATTACCAACAAAGTCATATTTGCATTAAAAATTTCATAATTGCACACCCTTTTGGAGTAAAGTGTTCGATACGTTTCTTTCAAGTGCTTTAGGAATTGAGTTTCGACTGAAGCATATAAACGAATGATTCACTTAATGTTTCCATTCGATACTCACTCTGGAGTTCCTTGCTCTCTGTGAAATGAAAAGACTAGTTTTGTGCAGTGGCAGTGGCCTGGAAGAACACAATAACACTTGAACACTACCAAAGTCTGGCTGCCTTTTATCTTGAAACTTTGTGGCCTAACCATAACCTCTCACTCTTTTACTCGATAAGGTGATGCCACCAAGGTGTAAGAGCGTTCAGACTGTCACGAGCTTGCATTCTATTTTCTCACACTTATTTTCTTTTTCTTCCTGAGACAGCTACTGAGAAACAGAAAGTACATGTGTAACTTTAGACTTGGGTGCATTGACGCTACTTATTGTTTGTCCTTGATCTGTTCCGTTAGATTTGGCAGTGACCCTACGCTTTCCCGTTTGCATACAGCATGTATTATATAAATGCCTTAGAGTGAAAGAGCAAAGAAAAATGACAAAGTATAGTTTGCATGTTCACTGAATTTACCAGCTTGAGACCCTTGGTTATGCCATGCTTTTAATTCCCTTGAAAGTAATCGCAAACCAACATTCACTCCATCCTGCAAAATCCATTGGCATTTCACCCTGTTTCCGTTTGTCATAATGGCCACCGACTTAAAGCCTCTGTACCTAATCAGTCTGTCTTCAGCTTATTAATGTCACTTTGTGTACCTGCCGGGATACAAGGGCTCTGTTTTTTTCCTCTCTCATCATTTCTTTTTCTTTCTCAGTTAGTGTACTCTTCCATGAGTGAGACAGCACGGAACAATAGACAGACACTGGCTCGGGCATCAGGAACTTGCTGATGCATTGCCTTCTTCTCTTTTCTTCTGAGTTCAGTTCAGTTTTTTAAAAGAAAAACTTTTTGGCCAGACTTTTCATTTACAGGAAAAACATTTTTTTATATATATATATACATAGAATAAAGCCCTGAAAATGGAAAATGGATGATATAAAACCCAGCCTATAAGGTCTGTAAGGTCTAGTTACAATCCAGATTCATCTTAGCTTGGATCTGGAAGTTTTTTCCTATTTCAATTTCTCCATAGATATTGCAAAAAATAAATTGAGTTCTGCATCAAACCAACTCAATCTAGACTGAAATTACATCATTACAAACTTTAATTTGAAGCAGATTTATTTATTTATTCATGAAAATAATGACAAAGGTAGACATTCTTGAAGGAATGAACAACTCATCCATTGCATATTACACAATTTAATCAATAATAAAATTACAATATACACAATCAACTAAGTTACTGATTAATACAAAGAACGATTAATTAATCAAATCAAAAGTGCATCGCTATACACAATGTCTTGAGATAGCTACGAATTAAGAAATTACTTATTGCGTAAATATATTTTCGGAGACACTTTACAATAAAGTTAATTTGTTAACATTAGTTAATGTATTAAAGTATCAACTTTTGCTGATATATTTACTCAACCACATGTCATCCAAGATATCCATGCCATTCTTTCTTCAAGTCGAAAGAAATTAAGGTTTTTGATGAAAACATTCCAGGATTTTTCTCCAGTATAATGGACTGCAATGGGAACCAAACAGTTTAAGGTCCAAAAGACAGTTTCAGTGCAAACTACAAATTATTCAATGGGATTTAAACGATTTCAGATGATGAATAAGGGTCTTATCAAGTGAAACAATCACTCATTTAAAAAAATAAAAAAAGTTTCAGTTTTATAAGCTTGGAATGGTTGCCTCGCTCTGTTCTGTGATGCACGTTAGCTAACTCTCCTGTTAGTCGTTCGTCAAAATGAACAAATCTTTTTCTGCTACAATGCTGTTCGATACAATATAGCCTTCAGCACATGAATCACCCGTAGCAAATCTATACAAGTGAAGCTGGGGAAGGTGGAGGGTTTCTAAAAGCACACTACACTGCTAAGTCAAATGCTACACAAGTATTTAAATGCTCATTGGCTTGATAGCAGGAACCAATAAGCCACGCCCTATAGATAATGATGCGATTATGGACAGGTGAATATAAGGACCTATTAACCTGCACCATCTAGAGTTTCATGCCAGAACTTTGTATTTAATAAAAATATAGCTGTTCATGGCTTAGTTACATGTTAGTGCATTAATTAATGTTAACAAATAAAACCTCGATTCTTAAAAAAGGATGAGTAAATGTTTAAATTAAAATTAACCAAAATGAATATGTGCTGTAGAAGTTTTGTTTCTTCTTAGTTCATGTTAACTAAAGTTGTTAACTTATGAAACTAATTGTGAATTGTTACAGATTTTTCTACTTATTCTCAGCTGTAAATATTTAATTTGCTAGATTTGTTATTATTATTATTATTATTATTATTATTTAATTAAAAAATGTTCATAATTATAATAGAAAATGGTGTGTGCATGTGTGTGTGCATCAATCTCTGTGTAATGTTAACATGTTATCATTTAAAATGAAAAAAAAAGAGATTTGTTCTGAAGCCCTACTGTTCTCTATTATTGCAGCACTGCTAACATTTTTGGCTCGTTTATGATAAATCATTTGTGTTTTTCCTCATCTGCATGCCACCTCGGATGAAAGCAACTGCTAAACGGTTAAATATAAAAGTACGTTTTATTAGGAAGTATGACAATAATGCAATTGTGAGTACTGGGGAATAATGCATTACTTTCAAAAGTAACATTCCCTAACTCCCGCTTTCTCTCTACCTCAGTTTCTCCTTCACAGTCACTGTCACCTACATAATTTAGTGCTCTAGTACCTGTCAGTCCCAAACACCTGAAAACCCTGTAAGACTCCAGCAGCAGTGCAGGAATCCTCGACACGCGTCTCTCTTCATTTCGGACCTGCTGTGTATCCAGCACTGAATATCAACGGTGAGGTGGAGAATTATACTTTGATAAGGTCTTGAAAAAAGATATCTCCTTTAACTGAACAAATCACTGCATCCAAAAACAGCTCTGGAGAGGCCAGAACAGCATGTCAACAAGTTACTTCAAAGAAAGAAAGGCAAAGTAAATGTGAATATTAAATTTATACTAATTGTCGAGGCTGATGAGTAGATTGTTATATTATGTTCTGGTAAAAAACAGTTTGTGTTCAGCTTGTTTATTGGTGGAGTTTGATATGCTACGGGTATGCACTGTTTGTAAATCATGGCTTGAATATGATTAAACACTAACCGTATTATCAGCTAAAGTATAAAACTTTAATTTAACTGCTATATGCTCTAACACAAAAACAGTCCACACATCGTATAGTTACGGTATGATGCTGGCAACCACAGTTCCCAGTAGTTTACCGTTTTTTTAACAGGATTATTTTTTTTTTTACAGAATTGGTTCTTTTTTGTGGTTCTTTCTTTTGAATTGGTTATTTCTCTATTTATTGTGACTTTGATCTTTTGAAACTTTGCAGACCTTTTACATTCGTAAGCCATTATACTACAAACTACATTGAAGGTAATACCTGAAAAAGCATAATAGGGTCACTTTAAGGAGGAACCTGAAACAAATTCTACACCAGAATGTCATAGAGACTGGGCTCTTTAGACTTGTGTCAGCCAGCAACCATCTGTCCTGGTACAAATAACCTAGAAACCATATTTCAGTGAGGAAAAAACAAACAAACACATTGAACGTCTTAGAAACAACATAACAAAACCCTGGCAACCATCCACAACACTGTTATTCTAATCGTTCACATATTTGTATGCATCAGTAACAGCATATGAATGGGAGAAAAACAATAACGGTTGAATGCAAGTTATTTCCCAATCTGCTAATTTGAGCCTACAACCTGCAGTACTGCATGCTCTTGTAATAGTGAATGCTCTGGCAGTCTAGCTGCCAAAAGTAGCAGTGTTCCAGACCACAGCCCTCTCTCTCTCTCTCTTACTCTTTCTGCTGCCAGTCATATTTCATGAAGGTTCCATTTTGTATGAGATTCCATGCAGAGGTGAATTCTAAAGCAATACATATCTTAAATTAGTCTATTTCAATTGATAAAGTGAGAACAGTATAGGCTTGTTCACTTCGCTGAAGCAAATCCTATAAAGCATTGTGACAAGTTCGATTAAAAAAATCCATCCCAGTTGGCAGACAAAACAAGAGAAATGTTGAATGTAATTTCTTTAATGCGAAATGTAGCAATTGTTATAGACTTTTTTTAAATCTCATTATTGACCTTTTTTTTACTCTTTTAGTGTTGTTTATTTGTATGTGTGTATGAGACGAGGATCATTTAATTAAGTTAGCATCATTGTGACAATCTAGTGAAATTAAATATAGTGAGCTGAAAATTGTAAAATTTCTTAGCATGACCTACAGTAGACAACCAAATCCTCATCATGAGAATTGCTGCCAATAAAAAAGTATTTCATCATCAGCCTCTTATGAATATCAATGGTGGGTTCAGGTACAAAGATGGCAATATTCAAAATCCTTGTCTGAACATGTTTTGCCCCATGTTCAGAAAAGGATTTTGATCAATAAAATTGATTTATTTTTTTTTATTTAAAAAAAAAAAATCAATCAATCCATCAATCACAGTGTTGTAGTCAGGACCAGCTCACTTGAGAATCCGGAGTTCGAGGCCAAGACCAAAGAGGAGTTCGAAGTCCGAAGTTCGAGACCCGAGACCAAAGAGAGTCGAGTCCGGAGCTCAGAGACCAGAGACCAAAGAGAGTTAGAAGTCCGAGTCGAGACTGAGAACCGGAGAAAGAGAGTTCGAGTCCGGAGTTGAGAGCCAGAGACCAAAGAGAGTCAGAGTGCAAAGTCGAGAACCAGAGACCAAAGAGAGTCAGAATCCGAAGTGAGAGCCAGAACAGACCAAAGAGAGTCGAGTCCGAGTAGACTCAAGACCAAAGAGAGTCGAGTGCCGAGTCGGAGACCGAGACCAAAGAGAGTGAGATCAAGAGTCTGAGACCAAGAACCAAAGAGGAGTTAGAAATCCGAAGTCTAAGACCAAACCAGAGAGTAGAGTGGAGTCAGAGACCGAGACCAAAGAGAGTCGAAACCCGAAGCTGAGAGCCGAAGACCAAAGACGAGTTGAAATCCGAAGTCAGAGAACAAGAACCGAAGAGAGTGAAATGCCGAAGTCGAAGACCGTAAGAACCAAAGAGAGTAAAAAAGTTAAAACCAAGACCAAAGAGTGAGATCCGAGTTGAAACTAGAACGACCAAAGACAGTGAAGATGCGGAGTTGAGACCGAGACCATAAGCAGTAAAATCCAAAGTGAGACCGAGACCAAAGAGAGTGGAGTCCTGAGTTGGAGAACAGAACAGAGACCAAAGTGAGAGTCGAAATGCGAGATCGAAGAGAGTAGAGACCAAAGAGAGTAAGAATGAGAGTTGGAGACCGAGAACCAAAGAGAGTCGAGTGCCGGAAGTAGAGAGACCGAGACCAATGGAGAGTGGACCAAGACCAAAGGAGTGGAGAACCAAAGAACCAAAGAGAGTCGAAATCCGGGGCAGACCAAAGAGAGTGAAATGCACGAGAGACCAAAGAGAATTGAGAATTAATGGAGCAGAAACCAAAGAAGAGTAAAAATCCGATCAAAGACTAAGACCAAAGAGAGTCGAATACCAAAGACGAGATATGAAATGGAGCCGAAGACCAGAAGAGAGTGGAGTGCAAGTTGGAGACCGAGACCAAATGAGAGTGCGAGTTCAAGTTGAGACCGGAGACCAATGAAGAGGTTGGAGTGCAGTGAGGAGAAGCCGGAGACCAAAGGAGGCGGAGATCCGAGTTGAGAACCGGACCAATGAGAGGGAGACCGGAGACTAAAGAAGTAAAAATGCCAGAGTCGAAACCGAGACCAAAAAGAAGTAGAAATCCAAGTTGGGACAGAAAAAGACCAAAGAGAGTTGGAATCCAAAGTCTGGAAACCAAAACCAAAGAGAGTGGGAGGTGCGAGAGTCGGAGAACTAAACCGGACCAAAGAGAGTTGAAGAGTTAGAAATTCGAGCACCGAAACTCAGAAAGCTAGAAATAAAGTGGCTAGTCTGAGACCGACCAAAGAGAGTTGAGATCCGAAAGTTCCTGGAGACCGAAACCGAAGAGTCGAAGATGTTAGAGTGAGACCGAGACCGAGATTGAGATGGCGGAGTCGGGAGTGGAGACACAAAGACCAGTGAGAGGAGGCGGCGTCCGAGACTCGAGCCTAAACCGGAACGTCGAATCCCAAGTTGAGATCCAAAAAAGAGACCAAAGAAGTCGAGACCGAAACATAAAAATGCAAGCTGAAACAAATGAGAGGCGAGTCCGAGAGTCGGAGAGCCCGACCAAAGAGAGTGGAGTCCGGAGTCTGGAGACCGAGACCAATGAGAGTCGAGTCCGAGTCGAGACCGAGACGAAGGAGAGTCGGAATGCTGAGCTGGAGCCAAAGGAGTCGAGACCAAAGAGAGTCGAGTGCGTAGCTGGAGACCAGAGAACCAATGAAGTTGAGAGTCGAGTCCGAGTCGAGACAGAGACCAATGAGAGTCGAGTCCGAGGTCGAGACCGAGAGCCGACGAGTTGCCTAGCCTCGAGACCGAGACCAAGAGCAGTCCAAGTCCCGAGTGGAGTAAGACCGAGACCAAAGACAGTAGAGTCGAGTTAGCGAGAGAGGTTGGATAACCTAAGGTTGGGTCTGCAAACCAGACTTAAAGATATCTCAAGAATATTAAAATATTTGGTGGTAACAATAAAATTGGCACCATACTCAAACAGTAAACCAAATATACCATGGAATCATGTACACTGTAATGGTAAAAAGGCCACATAGTGGTGTATAAAGGTAATTTTATTATAATTATGACTTACAATTATTACAATCAGTAAGTGCTCTTTCACATAACATTACTGCACACGAATTCTGCGTGTCTTTATACGCAAACTTGTAATTATTTGTGATTGATAGAGGCAGAGACGTTTCTAATACATAGTTGAGCTAGAGGCTCGCACATCACATCTGACCTGGGTT